>CM046466.1:14680728-15138228 GCA_025506415.1 Flaveria robusta | reverse complement strand
GCCACCATAAATCACCCTACCCTTTTTAGTTTATAACCAATTTTCTACACGTTCATTAGAAAATTATGGATGATTAAAGAACCAACAACCGGCTTCCTTTACTACCGCCTCGTAAGTTTTTACCCGTGGCGGAGACACGATGTTGATACTGTATGCTCTTCAGTGTTTGAGACTGGATATAAAGGTTTCACTGGCAACAATAACCGTCCGATAAGTTTTTCTAGTGGTGCAAACACGGGGGTGATGCACTCTTTGATGCCAGAGACGCTAGATCTAAAGGAAAAACTTATTAGCAAAGATAAGAGTAAGAGACAATTATATTGTGATATGACCTTTCATCTTTAGATACAATTTTAATTAAGAGAAATGTTGCATTTCATAGCTTGAAGAATGGGTGGGAGATATTTAGTTCATGATGTGTGTTAATGAAAGCCTTCAATTCTTTATTTCCCATTTCAATAATAATTACAAAAGACGTGTCCATCATTTTCGATTCACACAAGTATTTTTGTAGTATAACAATCAACAAGAAAAATCTATATTTCACATGAAAAATAACTCTATTCTACATGTGGAACGACACCCATTCATATTTTATTTATGTTTTCCGTACTATGAAGAATGTACCATCATTAACTTTGGTAGTTTGATGTCGGTTTCATTCAATCCGATTAAAAGAATTTAGTTTTGATTAAGGTAAAATTCTAAGGAGTTTGGCTACTCTATATGTGAAATGATGTTTTATGGTGATGTTTCACATGTAAAATAACAATAATTAGTATTTCTTTCCATTTATGTAATTAGAAGAAAGTACTACTAATGTGCTTTTTCTACGGCTCCATTTAATCCGATTGTTAGGTGCTGAATCATTAATAGATCTGTATCATTAAGTGTTGAACCAGTAAAAGTTATGAATTATTAAGAGTTAGTATATTACTTAACTATTCAGATGCATATGTCTGATCAATTCAGTTAAAAATTTTTAACCATTCAGACTTGGTATAATACTTAATCATTCAGAGGCAAATATGTTGAGCCATTCAGACATCTACTTACGAAATAAACACTCTGAACCATTAAGTGTCGAACCATTCGGACATTTGAACCATTAAGAGTGTAAAACAAAAGAGTGTAAAACAAACAGCCCCTGAGTTTTGTTGATGATGATTTCTATAGTACTTGGTTATTTCACATGCGAAAAGTGCTTTGCTCGGTTTACGATTTAGACATTGGCAATATGTATTAGTGTACAAATTAGAGTTACTATAGAATTTTAATTACACTAGGTTTTGTGTTTAATTATGACATTACGATCAAAATTAATTAAGAGTAAATTACTATTTGCATCCCCGACGTTTGTATTTTTGACTACTTGAATCCCTAACGTTTTAAAACCTCTTTTTGCTCACTTGACTTTTCATTTTTGTAACCATTTGAGTCTATATAATTAACGGGTGTTAATTTTTCAGTTAACTTTTTCCAAAATAACTAAAGTAACCTTAGTACTCAAATAGTTAAAATATCTTTATATTTACTTTTGTCATTAGTGTATGTGTATGTATGTATATTAAATATTATTTAAAAACGTTTGCAAATATAGTTTTTATATTCGTATAGTATTTCTTTTAAAAAAATTATTTAATAATTACTTTTGTAGATAATGATTAAAATAATCGTTCTCGTATATTCTTGTAGTATTTATTTTTAATAATTTATTATTTTTATTATTTAATACTACATATTTAGATATAAAAATAAATGAGTCTTTTCAAAAAAAATTCGTTTATAATAAATCTTGTTCAAACTCATTTGCTTATTAATATTTTTTAACCGTTCTTTCTTTTTAAAATTTCTTTTTATCAAATGATTTGTTTTTAAGTCATTTGTTTTTTGTTTCTTTATATTATACATCTTTTTAGATCATTTTTTTAATTGTTTTTTGTGTGAATTCTATTTAAAATAGTTTGATTTTTAAATCAATTTAATTATTAAAATTTAAAAATGAACTATTTAAAAAAAATTCAGAAAACAAATGGCTTAAAAAGACAAATGATTTTAGGAAATGAACGATTCAAAATAAACATTTAAAAATAAAAAAGATTTAAAATCGAATGATTTAAAAAAAGATATAAAATATAAATGCTTGTAGAAAATGCGTGTTTATATGTATATTTAAAACATGTGTATTAAATAATTATCATAAGGAATATTTTTTTCATAATAAATATTACAAAAATATATAACAATGATTATTTTAACAATTAGTTTGCAAATGTATTTTAATAAAAATAATTAATATACATACATATATACACACAAAAACATACTAATAATAAAAGTTAAAATAGAGGTATTTTAACAATTTGAACGCTAGGGGTATTTTAATCATTTTAGTAAAAGTTAACAAAAAAGTTAATTTTTGTTAGTTATATAAACTCAAATAGTTATAAAAATAAAAAGTCAGGAAGCAAAGGAAGGTTTTAAAACAATAGGTATTCAAATAGTTAAAATATGTAAACGTCAAAAATACAAATAATAATTTACTCATTAATTAATGATCAAGATTTGATCTCATGTTATTCACTTTTTTAGGTTTACTGTTTTATCCCCCTATTAATATTTAATAGGGATTAATTCAAACTTCTTATATTACGAGAACTAGAAAATTTCATCTCGGCCAGTCATTTTCGTTTTAATTTATCTTTTATATTTTAATTAGAGTTGCAAAGGAAGTTGTATACCATTTCATTTATGTTACTATGCTAGTGATTATCACCTCCCATTTTATCTCCGTTTCGATTACCTTTTGTTCAAAACTAAATTCCTCTTTCAATATATCAATTCTATTTTGCATTTGTTATGAACCAAAACCATTGCAAAATATGAGACTTGTATCACATCGGTTGTATGGGCAATTGATGTGTAGTTTATAGACCAAATAGATTCTATCAACCATCAAACTATTATTTTGAGCTGAGTTCTTTTGTTTGGTCTGTAACAGTGATGGTATTAAAACCAAACTCGAAGTGATGGCCTGGAGAGAGCCTGCCGTGACCAACGAGGACGTTGGCCCTTAAGGAGGTGCTAATTTATGGATCGAAACCTGACAAGGTATGAGACTTGTCACATATCTGTTGTATCATAAATTAATGTAATGTTTATAGACCAAATGAGTTACATCACGCATCAGACTATTCTTTTAAACAGAATTATATGAGCAACATGGGTGTTTTATGGGAAATTCATACAATTTGACATTTATTTCCGACCTTGAACCGTTATCATTTATAACAAATATCTAATTGAAGAAAACAAGATTTGGAATGTGATGTTGCTTTTTTAGTTTTTTTTTCATGTTTGTACAACCATCTTAATTATATTTAAGGCTGCCAAACGGATTATATTCATGGGTTGAACATAACACAATCTTGAAAATTTGACACAAATTGAAAATCATGCTAGAAACCTAAACTCGAAAGCACGGCAAGAGTCTTCGTGAGTTGATAAGAATGTGACTTATTTAACCCAAATGTTGTGTTTTGTTTTATGTTTTCATATTATTTCTACAAAATTATATATTTACCCCAAACATTATTAATATAAGGGGTATGTTATTGATACACCCAATTTATTTTATCATCTCTATATCTTTCTATACATACATATAGATACATGGAGAGAGATAAAGACAATAGGGTGTCTCAATAACATAAATGAGTGTTTGTATAACCTAACCCTTAATTTAATATAATTGTGTTGAATATTATGTCTACTTAATTATTTATATTTATTTATATTAACAAGTAATTTTATCCCATGCGATTAACTGAGAACCTGGATGTTAGATATAAAATTTTTTGCATAAAATAGTAGTAGATTTAGAGCATTCACAGCAGGCTCTTCATAAATCTGTGAGTGTGTTCTCTATATTATAGAGAATGATTATTAGTGGTTGTGAGTGGAGGATAAAGAATATGTTACTGTTCATCTCTATATTTGATAAAACACTGTTCATCTCTATTAATTTTTTAATATTTGTTGAAAGTGGTTGTGCGTGAAGGATAGAGAAAATGTAATGATAAAAGTATAAAAAAATATTATTTTATTAAAAATAAGAGAGAAAAATAATGTTTTTTATTGTAATTATAGAGATAGAGATAAAGGATGAGATGTGAATGCTCTTAGTTATACATAACATATGACAGATAAAGTCATACTATGTCCAATACTGAATTTATTTTTCCATCGACTCATGAAGGCTATAAAGGGTCTTTTTTTCTTTTGGCGTAATTATCGCATAAAATAATAATAATAATAATAATAATAAATAATAATAATAATAATAATAATTAATAAATAAATAAATAAATAATATGGAAAAATAATGAAAAAATATATAAAAATTGAAAAATTAACAATCATATAAAAAACCTTGTCAAAAAGCCACTTGGGGCTCAAACCTAGGTCTTCTCGGTGTCAGAGAGATAGAGGCCATGGTTGACGTCTAAAATCTAAATTATGTTTAATCTGGAACGTATGGTATGTAAAGTGATATCGCCAATGATTTCTAAATCAATTGTTTTGTTAGCAGACACCTTATGATTTTTTAAAATGAAGGTAATTGATTCGAGTCTTACATGGTACAATATGCTACAAGTGGATCAGGGGTCTAACTTGTAAAATTATATGTTTATTGAATGCATGCTAAAAAACATCATACCAATACATTAAAAACTTAAGTTTTAATAAAATATGTAAATTTTCAAACGAAAAAAAGGATGTATGCAATTCCCCTATATAAAAACAATAAACAAGGTTTTATTTTACAACCCGGTGATAATATTAGCCTAATGATAATACTAGTGTATAGTGTACCTCTCAATAAGGATTTGAGTTCCACCTATTGTTCAAAAAATCTATATTTATATCTATATATATAATAAAAGACTAACTTTTAAGACACTTGGTATAATATGAGAACACATTTATGCCATTTGCCATTCTCTTTGTTTTCTCTATTTATTTTTTCCGCCCAAACCTATTTTACAAATCAAATAAATGATCATTTTGACCATTTAAATTAGTAAAACAAACTTTGACTTTGTGATTAATAACATATTATATTTTGTATTTCTTATATGTATCGAAAAATTTTATTTGCAACACATAATTTAAAAATCATCATTCAATAAATTTAAACCAATTTTATTGTTTCAACCCGTGGTACACGTTGTTGGAAATTTGAACACAAAATAATTATATTTATGTATTTATTTATTTATTGGTTTAAGTTCTCGTTTTGTAATGAACTATACCATGTCCAAATTAAAGCTAAGATGAATTAGATATCGATGCTCGAAGTTGAGTGATCGAAATGAAGAAAGTGAAACTTGGTTGATTATAGTAAGAATTGTTGAAATTTCTTGCATAATGCTAATAAAGCCATGTATTGACTAACATGGATGTTTTATGTTTTGACCAAGTCTTTTAATAAATATTATGAATGTATATTATGTTTTTAAAATTGGCATTAAACATGTCATAAATGAAATAAGAGTTTTAAACATGTCTTTAAAAGCGATCTTTGTATTCGTTTATTTCTAACGTGCGGGTTAGAAGTGATTATTTTAACCGATAAGCTTGAAAGGTTATTTGTGATCATTTCTTTTCTAACGAGCGTGTTAGAAAACGGTTTATTTAATAAAAACCATAATATTTAAAATGATTGTTGTAATCATTTGTTAGAAAGGGTTTATGTATATAAACCAAAATGTGTTTAAAAACATTTTTATAATCATTTATTCTCTAATAAATGTGTTAGAAATGGTTTATTTTACTTAAAAACGTTTTATAATCATTTATTCTCTAATAAATGTGTTAAAAACGGTTTATTCTATAAATCGAAAAGTGTTAAAAAAAATTTTAAAAAGACAAACATTTGTAAATGTTTGTCTTCTAACGAGCGTGCTAGATACTAATTTATATAATAAAACCAGTTTTGGAGTTTATGGTCTTGACTTTTGTGATCAAGAAATAAAATAAATACGATATATTTTTAAAATAGTTGCAAAGCTACGGAATGTTTTGAATTAATAAAACATGTGTTTTGCAATCTAAAATGGTTACTACTCATGTGAGAAGTAGCAAGTTTCGAACAACATAATAGTCTCGATGAGATTATTCAGAAAAAACAAAACTCGAGTTTGTTGTGAATAGAAATAATTGTTGAAATACAACTACTTATAAATAAGATAGTGTATACACAACGTTATTGTTTTTTTTTGTCGGTTTTGACTATTCAAATTTAGAGTTTCAAGATGAAATAAGAAACTTAATCGTATGAGTGCATGAAGTATTATTGAGGGAGTACCTCAAGACATGCCACAAAATCGATATCATTGCTACAATGATGAAAGTGTTATAGATAATAACACTTGAGATTTGATGCCTAAAGGTAATTTTTATCCGTTTGAATTATTATTAAAAAGTGTTTTACGTTTTAATTTCGGTTGTATTATTAATTGTGTTCAATATCTTAAGATAACACATGCGATATTTATAACGAAATAAATTAATTTTTATTATAACGTTCAAAATGTTTTTGAGGGAAATAATTTTATACTTCAATTATATAATGTTTATGAAATATATAACTTTAAACGGATAGTGAAATAAGAGATTTGCATAATAAACAACTTGAGAGTTGTTGAATTGTTTAAGTGTCGAAGATGAGACATCAAATGTCATATCATCTCATGAGATCAAAAATATGATAAGTGTGTTGAGATGAAATACTCAAGTATTAGATATACCGATAACTTTCATTTGAAGTTATCATAAAAATTCACGAGTGTGGATAAATCTACATATGAAAGCAATATATGTTATCTTCAATGAATTTAGCTAAATTCATTTTGAAAGATCTAAATGTAAATACATCTACCATCTTAATGTTCTTAAAGCTATGTGGAGGATTTTTCTTTCGTTTGAGAAAGTATCCTAGTTATACATAGCTTAAAGGGAACAACAAGACATGTGTGCCAATGACTCTATGCAAACTTTATGAATTGTATATTATTGAGTGTTAATCTGTTTGACTCTGTCTTAATGTAATACAGAGTGTAGACGAGTTTCATTTATCTTGTTAATGATGAATGTTTTCACCAAAGTGAATTGGATCAAGACTTGTTATTAAGTCTTTATCAGTTAAAGGGAAAATGGTTCACTTTGCACTTCACACACTCGCACTATTATGCTTAAAAGTCGGCTGAGTAGTTTTGACAGATGTTATTGAGATCTTGGTCTTAACTCAATGCCAACTACTGGAGTGTGTGTACGCTAGATTGGTACCGAGCTTGCCTTTTAGTTGCTACCAACCTATTGTATTAATACCGAGGTCCGGCAGTTGGTACCGACTTGCTGCTGCTAAGTTGGTGCTGAGGCGGCTATCGGGTATGGCGTCATGTCTGGTGACATGCCTGTGGATGAGAGCATTAAAGGAAAATGAGTTATGTTACTAACTGAATGATAAATAATAAGTCTCATGATTTGTCTAAAATAAGACATGAATATGGACAAGGAATAGTGTGTTATTCCTTAAAGCTGTGAAAGATCAGAATGATGCATCTTCTGTTCACATGCTAAAGTACTATAGTCTAAAGCATGCTAGCTTAGTACTTATTAATTATGATGCTCTAAGGAGGTCAATCATGTATAGACAAATTTAAAAGAGGATACTTATCCGGTTCAAGAAGGTTGATATAACCTATAGAAAACTTAACTAACTAGATAATGTTATCTAGTTTACAAAGTCTAATGAGGAGTACTCAGCTTTCTAGGTTTGTCCGATCGCACACCTCATTTTAAATCAAATTGCAAGAAATGTGGGGGAGAGGCCATTTTAAAAACAATCCTTTAAGGTATTTAAAAATAGTTTTATGAGAAAGTTTTCTCAAACATATTTAGAAAGGAAGAACCTTTATTAACCCATATGGATGTTATCCAACAACACTTAAATGTGGGGGTTTCTTGCATTTGAAAATGAAATGTTAGCATTATTGATTTTGACATAAAGGTCATAAGGAGTCTATGATAGACTCGGATTCTAATTGGCTAGATTTAGAATCTTGATAGATGCTACCAAAGGCATAAAGGAGATGTGTTTGTTTTGAAATTAGAATTGTGTTCTTCAAATACACTTAGAAGTTTCATAATAGCCATTATTAACTTATGAGTTAAGAACACATTATGAAAACTTATCTCGATTAAAGTTATCTATATCGACTTTACAAATTGATAGATAACAATTTGGATCCAACAACCTACGGGTTGAAAAAGAGATGAGATAAAGAGGAATTGGATTAAAGCCTATAGGAAAAGGGAAATATAAGGGAAACCTAACCTAACTGATTGGAGATCCCAAGATCTAGGTTCAATAGGACAACTTAATCATATGACCAACGGAGTCACTATAGGGGAGTACCCTAAAACTAAAAGGGAGTCATGAACTTCCTAGTCCATTCACTCTGGGGGAGTACCCCGAACCAGTGACCAAGTGGAGGTTAAGCATATTCAGGTTAAATGATTGTGGAAATCAATATAACCATAATGCTTTTAATGATTGATGGAATCACCTATGTTAGAGAGAAGTGGGGTCGCTTCGAATTGATTTGTGGGAAGGCGCAAATCCTAGAGCTCTCGCAGATCCAGGATAGTGATCCATGACCATAACGGACACGACAGTGAGGGGATGTGCCCGACTAGGGAGAGTCTTGTGTGAATGTGTATTGTCGTCTACACAAAACGGGGTCTGTTCAAAGACATCGCGTCTACACACCACTAGGAGGCTAAGTATGCTTCACAAAGGAAGGTTCAATGGGAACACCTACCTATCCTGCAAGACTCAACTGTCGAGTTTTCATTGGGAATTTTATGTGTTTTGATCGATCTCCATTCATGTGGAGGATTGTTGGAAATTTGGACACAAAATAATTATATTTATGTATTTAATTATTTATTGGTTTAAGTTCTCGTTTTGTAATGAACTATACCATGTCCAAATTAAGCTAAGATGAATTAGATATCGATGCTCGAAGTTGAGTGGTCGAAATGAAGAAAGTGAAACTTGGGTGATTATAGTAAGAATTGTTGAAATTTCTTACATAATGCTAATAAAGCCATGTATTGACTAACATGGATGTTTTATGTTTTGACCAAGTCTTTTAATAAATATTATGAATGTTTATTATGTTTTTAAAATTGGTTTTAAACATGTCATGAATGAAATAAGAGTTTTAATTTGGTCTAATAAAATATTTCATAAATCAAATGGAAGTTTTGGTTGTGAGTCATAAAACTCACATTAATGTGAATTTTTTAGCATGAGTATATAAAAAATTTATTTTCTTTAGTGTCAATAAGTTTCATAGAAATTTAGAGATGAACATTCTCTAAATTATTCTTCCTACACCATCATCTTTGACATTTTTCCATATAACATCATAACACATATTTTACCACGTGAGCTCTCGGGTCGAGTCACTCTCCGGCAGTACATACTGCTTTGGCTGTTGTACCCTGGGAGACAGACGTGTTGTCTTGAGTAGAGACGCGAAATTTGTTTTAAGGAACCCGTGTCTAACACGATCCTCAGCCACAACCGTCAATCTTTTGTTTGTTAATTGTTGCAGTCAAGAGGTATAGTTGAATATTCGAACGTGATGAAGACTCAAGTTAAAAATAATATATGAATACTCGTTGGAGTATATACTAAATATGAATGTTCGAATCAAGTTTGGTACATAAATATTGTTATATTTATTTTTCTAGTCGTATTTGTAAACGGTATTGTACTAAAATATTTCCCATGGCTAACGAGAGTATCGTTAGAATTTCTATTTTTAATATAAAAATGAACCTACTTATTACACACGTGACAATAGACTAGTAATATATATGATAAATATAAGTTAGTAAAAAAGAGAGGAAAAAAAAAGTAAAATCATATGTCAATTTTAAGCACCCAAGAGACGTGACAATGGAGAGAATCCAAATTATAAACCTCCGATTTTACATCACAGCCACACATAACGTAAGACAGAGACGTCTAATTTATCAATGGATCAAATGATACCTACATAAGCTTAAATAAATCTTTGAAAAATACAACAATTTAAAATTTTCCCAAATTGATTGGTTGACAGAATTGTTATTAACAATTATATCTCAAAACCATTACATACGTCCACTATATTATAAGCCGTTGTTAAAAAAATTAACACTTCTGGAAACAACCATTTTCTTTATCAATTAATTAATTGTGATTTTGTGGGATCTTCGAAATATAAATATAAATTATATCGAACAAAATATCATGCGTAAAAGTATAGAAAATAGACCATTATCATAAATTTAATATTACAATAAAACAATAATTAAAAAAAAAAAAAAGGATAGAAATTATTGAATGAGGCTAATAAAAAAACACCACCGTCGGCTTATATATATCCACAGCTATTTCATATCCTCTACACACCTCCGGCGACCACCGTCACATCTCCGGCGACCACCGTCCGTCATGTTTTCTCCGGCGACCACCCCCAACCCCCTCCGCCTCCGACCACCGCCACCACCGCCGCTTCACACCGCCCCCACCGCCCTACCGTCACCGACGTCACCCAACATCCGGTCACCACACACATCGCCGATCTCCGCCACCGCTTACTCCGGCGAGACAACATGCTTTGCTCCGCCGCCCACGGCGGTCCTTTCTCCTCCGTCGTTGTACGGGATCCTCGGAATCTCAACGGAGGCCACCGGAAGTGAGATCAAAACGGCGTACCGGCGGCTGGCCAGAACGTCACACCCCGATGTGAATGATTCTTCCGGCGAGGAGTTTATGAAGATTCACGACGCTTATTCCACCCTTTCGGATCCTGATAAACGGGCGGATTATGATCGGAGGTTTTTCCGATCGAGAACGTATTCGAGTGTTAGATCGGCTCGATCGTATGGTGGATATAGTGGTTATAGTGGCCGGAATTGGGAGACTGATCAGTGCTGGTGACCCGAATGCTGAATGATTCAATTAACAGTATATGATATGATATGATATGATATAATACGTGAATGATAGAATATGATATGATATAATATTTGAATGACAATTAGAATGTAATAGTTAACTAATTAATTAAGTGATTAGTTGGATATGATAAATTAGCGGATATTGTATGTAGAAGGATTATATATATTAATTAATACTATTTGATTTTGTCTTACGATCAAGTTTTAGTAGAACACACCACTTATTAAACATTTTAAACATCTAATACTAGTTACATGCTAAAAGTTACACGTTACCACAGGTAAACTGAGCTTTTGGTATTGTGGTAACCGTGATTTTCATTTGTAATTCAAGTTTATAGATCAAGCAGTGTAATACAATCTTAATTGCTCAAACCGCGGAACATCAAATGCAAATTTTGATGAATGATCGAAACCTTAATGTTGAAAATCGTTTAATTTATTCTCCTGACTATAAATTTTTATCGAGACAAAAGAAGAAATAGTTACAGCGAATGTTTTAATTTCATGAGATCTAATATAACGTAATAATTTTAATTATTAAAAATAGGGTTTTAATTATTAAAAATAGGGTTATTGAATTTTAATAATCTTAATTTTTATTTATTAGTTGAGATTAATTTCAACTCAGTAAATATTTATGAACACTTCAATTTTAAACTTAATTTTTTCAATGATCACTTAGTAACAGATAGTTAACCATCGTTAATTTTTTTGATAAAGTGAAGCTAACTTTGAGTTATTTTTCAACTATACGGCATCATAGCCTATATCAGGTCTATTTTTCGTTCTCTAGCCTCTATTATCACGTGAAATCTATCTCTAACGATTTAAGTGGTTCATATTAGAAGGTGAAAATTCACAGATCTCAAAGTATAGAATTTTCATATTGACGGAGTTAACGATAGATTTCAACTTTTACTTAGTGTTTTGGCCACATAAATAGTGCATGTTATCAAAAAATCAGCTTGGTTAACTCTTAATTAGTAAAATACCGTTAAAGAAAAATAAAATAAAAGTTAAAATTATGTATAAATATTTTCTGAGTTTAAATTAATATCAACCAATTACTAAAAGTTGTTATTTTTAAATCTAGTAACACTCAAAAAATATTAATTTATTAAAGGTTGTATGAGGCCATACATTTTGCCGTTTACCTTTACGTATCCCTATGCTTCATTTGTATCGAGAAATGAGAAAGGTATGTATTTAATGCATCCGATCCACAGTTTTTATTTTAACAGCAATTTCTATTGGATCAGACACACATTTAGATAAATCGATTACTCTATATACGTCGCATATGGGTTCATACGTGACGTATAGCGTCGTAAATACTAAAAACGAGAAAAATTCAAGGGGCACTGATAGCCCTATAAGATCCCCTATACGACACATATGGGACTATACGACGCGTGTAGTAAATTTCGACACGGACTACGAGGAAAAATTCAAATGGCTGTCAGAGGGGTTATACGCCCCGTATAGGGCTATACAACCCACCTATACGACGCGTATGGGGCTATATGACACATAGAGAAATTTAAGGTGTTAATTTATAATTTTGGGGTGTCTAAATATCCAATCCCTTTCTATAACTCGCTTTGATTCATTTTGATATTTGAACATACAATTATTTGGTTAAGAAACACATAGTTACAGTAAGATCTTTTTCTTTCTTATTTGTTAATACGAGACTATCTTATTTGATAGAGATTTTATCTTTTAAAAAAATCTTAAGTTAAACTTATACATGATGTAATTTAATATAATTTAATAGTAGAAAATATGATAGATTTGCTGTTACAAACAGATCTTTCCTTCTTTTTTTTGAAAAATTGGATTTTATTAATTCAAATTATTAATTATTGATTAATATTAATCTGAAGTAATAATTTAACTAGTATTAATCCCAACTTTTAAATTTATCACTAATAACAATCTCAGTCTCACTGTTCGTTAACTACGTTAGTTTTTTTAAAACGTATCACGTGACATAGCTCGTGATGCGATGTGGCTCATGACGTAACATATAACATAGTTACAATTAAACATGTAAATATATTACTCATTTAGTATCAAAGATTATTCTTTAAAATTATTCAACGTAACCTTTTTGTCGTCTGTTGAATAACTTCGAGATAAAGAAAATATTGAGTGATATATTTATATTTTATATTTTAAGTATGTAATACGACATGTTACATGCTACATCATGAGCAAAGTCACGTGTTACGCCATTAAAAACTAACATAATTAAGAAACAGTTAGACTCAGACTGTTATTAATAACGAAATCAAAAATTGGGATTAATATCGATCAAATTGTTAGTTGGTATTAACATCAACCAATAATCTAGGGGTTTTGATTATTAAAAGCCAATTTTATTTTTTGGAACGACATATATATATGTTATATACTAGGAAGGTGCCGGGGCGATGCGGCGAGCATAATGCGGTGGGGCGACATTTTACATCCGGCATACATTTTTGGTACTTGTTATTCTTATAGTATTTTTACAAAAGTCTATTATGTTTTTTCTAATCTTTCAGGTAGTAACATCATCAAGATGGATATACATTATAAGCATTACACACGTCTAACAACTAATAAATAAACGTTTAAATTATCAACAAGTTCAAGAAACCATTGACGCAATAAAGTAATACACGAACAAACAAAAATAAATTTTAAACATAACACTTGAAGCAAATATATCCGGTAGTCATTTTATTTAGTGGTGAACTAATCTCATCATGATGATATCAATTTAATCGACATGATCATACATCCAAATGATCTCATCTATGTTGGCCGGACATCATTTGTAATCAAGAGCAAACCCATGAACATCTGGTATTTTCTTATGATGCACCACTACATCTAATGGAGAATGGTTTTCAAGAATATATGGTTTTACTTCTTGATTCATTGCTACATCTGCAGGAGAAAGGTTTTCAGAAATATCCTCCATTTTGACAGACTCATCGGTAGATGGTCTAGAAGGTAGATGTGAACTGTATAGATGGACCGGAAGGTCGATGTGGGTTGTTTTAACAATCTAGAAACAATTTGGACAAACTGAAATTTAAAATACCAAATAATTAGGTTCTGCATGATTACTTGTATATTTATACATTAATTTATTGCACCTTATAAATAAATATCGGTTCCCAAAAAGTTTACAACAAAACGTTTAAAAAAACACATCTTACAATTTTAGTCTCAAAAAGTTTTTAAACGTGATAGATTATAAGATATAACTGAAATCTTAAAATAAATTCACCTTTTTTGATTTATGGGTAGATAATGTGAACTTTTATGTAAGTGTTAGTAAGTGTAAGGTTATTATGTAATTAATCGTAAAGGGTTATTTGTAAATAATGTTACAAGTAATATTTTACCCTCAAAAGTGATTGCATCTTATGTATTAAATATGGTAAGTTTTCTTAATTTTATGGTATCTTAAACTACCTTTCTAAATCCACATGTCATTCTCTTGACTTAATTTTTTGCCACTTGTCATTCTTCTAGACATTATCATATTATTTTTCCCTACGAAAGATTATTATAGTAATTTAAACATTAAAAGTAATTTATCTCTCTTATTAAGAATCAATTTTATTAATTACAATATTTCTCTCTTTCTTCTAAATTTTTTAAAATCAATGTATCTTTTTAAAGTTAGATTTTTTTAAGAAAATAAAAAATCATATTTTTTAATTAAAATAGAACTAATAATAAAAAAATTTATATAATATGAAATTTTCATAAACACTAAACCTTTTTGAAACAAAATATTTTAAATCCGTCCTTTTTGTAAAAAATATAAAAAATATGAACTTTTCTAAAAGCAATCTTATTAAAACAACCAAAATAATTACAAACCAGAGTTTTTATTAAACAAGATTTTTATAAAAATAAATTCTTTTATAAAAGAATCTTAATACGAATGTTTAAAAATGAAACTATTTAGATAAGAAAGTTAAAAAATAATATTATTGTTTTATTTTCTTGAACTATTACGTATATAAAATTCATATCTTATATTACAATATCGTACTGTAAATCTTTGTGTTTATTACTAACTATAATCCGTTTAATAGATGGGTTTCTAGCCTATCTATCTATATATCTATCTGTCTGTTTGTTTATCAATCTATCTATAAAAAAAAAAAAATACTTGACGCAATCGTAAGCCTTATCATATTAACTTTCTTATTTCTCTCTATTATTAAAATTAATATTGGAAATTATTTCTCATACCATTTTCAAATTAAAAAAATATATAATTTAATAAATTAAAAATATACTTATTTTAAATTAAAAACACACTTTTTAAAAACAAAAAAGCAACAAACTTTCAAAAAAAATCATTTTACGAAACAAAATATTTACAAACCATAAATTTTTTATAAAACAAAAGTTTAAGAAAAATATATTATTGTTTATTTACTTAAAGTAGCTATTTATAAGTAATTATAATCATATTTTACTTTTAAGCATAGTTTTATAATTCATAAATTTTTTTTTACTAATTATTTAATAATTTATATATTCAACCCGTATTATACACGGGATACTAACCTAGTGCTTTATATATAGTACTAGTTTTAATAAACTCGTGTATTATACGTATTAAATAAATAAAATATTAAATATAATAAAATTTTATTAATTATAAAACGATATTCTAAGATAAGATATCATTGAAATTACGTACGAGCATAAGCTATAAGTAATAAAACAAAAATATCAACTTTTTAAACTTTTTTCCAAAAAAATTAAAATTTTTATTTAAAAACAAACAGTATTAAAAAATATCATTTTTAAAAATTTTCTTATTATAATTTTAAATTTTAAATTTTTTGGTATATAAAAAATTTATTTTTTACAAACACTAATTTAAAAATATTTCGTATTTTTTAAAAATTTTGATGTTTTAGAAAAAAAATTTATTTTATATAAATTGTTGCTTTAGAAATAATATATAATAAAAAGATATATTTTTAATTTATTAAAAATATTTTTAATTTAAAAAAGAGTGAAATAATACTATTAGTATTTAAGGTAATTATTAAATAAGAGGGAAAGGCGTGAAAATTTTAGTAAGAATAAATGTGGTGCTGCCACGTGTCCTGCATAGTTATTATTTTATGGGTTAATGGATTTAAATACTCCCAACTATTAGAAATTGGCCGCTGCCACCCCCAAGTATCATTTTGGCGAATATAACTCCCAAGTAAACACTTCGGTGTCTGTATCACCTGCCGTTTGTCAAAACCCTAACAAATGATATAAAATATATGACATAATGAATGTATATGACACAATGAGCTGATTTATTTGACACAATGACCAAAATAAATCAGCTCATTTGTTAGGGTTTTGACAAATGGCGGGTGATACAGGCACCAAAGTGTTTACTTGGGAGTTATATTCGCCAACATGATACTTGGGGGTGGCAGCGGCCAATTCCCAATAGTTGGGAGTATTTAAATCCATTAACCCTTATTTTATTAGAGTAGAATGATTGATTAAATAAAACAAGGCTAATAAGAAGCTAAAAACGTTAGAGGTCCATAGCCAAAGAAAAAGAAAACATACATAGGTAAGTATTGAGTAACACACTAGGGCAAACCAAATGAAAAATTGGCAAGATCGCGATCCCTTTTGACCTTCTTTTTAACTTCAATCATAATGATACATTCACTCTTATTTGGTAAATAACTTTTCTAACTGATGGAGAGATGTGATCTGAAAAATAAATCATTTCTATGCTCTCACATATTCCATGTTATCACCATAAAAATAACATGAACATTTGTGTTGAAGTCCTTATCCCCTCTCAGTAGATAGGGAATCTCTATAAGATTTTTTAAGGAGATTACGTTATACCAAGAAGTAACTTGGACCACACCTTCTCCGCAATCCTCATGATGTAAAGATATGCTCGACTGCCTCCTTCCAAATGCCATAAAATCTGCATGATGATGATTCAGGAGCAATGTTTCTTTTAATTAAGGAATCACAAGTAAGATCCCATTTAGATTTGCCCTCTAGTTAAAAATGTTGACTTGACCAACCATTTCATGGGAATTTGTAAACATCACCAACTTGAGATTTTCTTTGAATGAAGGATTGGACTTCCGAAGCTGAGAATTCTTTAGATCCAACAGTCATCCAATTCTGCAAATCCTTTGATTCATTGGGTGCAATCGTGAGAAGCCCTAAAGTTAATAGAGCTACTTCATCCTTTTCTTGAGCTGTCAGTAGGTCCTTTTTCCATATCCAGTGGCAAAAGAGATTTTGTCCTTGCAAAAAGAAACACTCACCAACTAGAACATATTTATACAATTCAAGATTAGATAAAGATGAATATAAGTTCATGAGTGGATCGTTTAGGAGCCAAGAATCATTTCAAAATATTATTTATTCACCACGTCGAAGAATACCAGTTATCAATCGGTTTAGATCAATATTAAACTTCAAGAGATCATCAGCAATTTTTGATATTTCACAATACACCGAGATAAATTAGTCAAGCCGGAATTGGTAACCAAGATTTTAAAGTGTGATGTATCGCCCAAATAACATTCAACCAAAGCGAGTGTTTTTCATTCTTAAACCTCAACCAGCATTTTGAGAGCATTGCCATATTCGAGTTTTGAGGGGTGTTATTCCAAGGCCCCCATCCTTCGGAAGGGTTACTTTTCCCCGTTGAACCCAAATTATTTTCCTAGTACGTACTACCAGCCCCTTTCCAAAGAAGATTTCTTCTTATTGTTTCCAAATTGTTAATAACTTGTCGTTGTAACGCTTAATACAAGGAACAATAATATGTTAGAAGTGATTCTAAACACAGATTTAATAAGAGTAACTCTTTCCACGATTGATAAGGCCTTGCCTTTAACAAAACTTTGCTTTAAATACATCAATGATGAGCAACCAATTTAATTTAGATTCATATTAGCTCCTACAGTATGCCCTAGGTACGAGAATGGAAATTCACTAACCCAAGAATGAAGGAACTAAGGCAAGTGATAAGATCTCATTGTTAATACCCACATTAAATATAAAACTTTTGAGGAGATTGACTTTTAAACTTGAAATCAACAAAAAAAAAGACTCATTAGTATTGCAATATTTTTCGACTTCTTTTTGGCTTCCTTTCCCAATTACGACAACATCATCCACGAAAAGAAAATGTGAAATAACTACACCATTATTGGGCAGTTTTAATCCCTCAATAATTATAGTTGATATTGCCTTCTTAAGGATGCAAAACCATGCTTCCAAAGCTATCAAAAATAAGAAGAGTGATATTGGATCACCCTACCTCAATCCTCTCTAAGAGTTGAACTCCTTTGTGGGACTACCATTGACTAGAACAGGACCGTACTTGAGCCCAAAATTGTTTGAATCCAATTTCTCTACACCATTAGAAAATTCATTTGACTTATAACGATGTCTAGGAATTACTAATCCAATGAGTCAAAAGCTTTTGCAATATCCAGTTTTAGAATCATACCACACCCCTTTTGTTTCTTTAACCATGTAACCACTTCATTAATTACAAAAGGGCCAACAAGAATTAATCTTTTGGCAATGTAGGCATTCTGTTCATTAGAAATGATTTCGCCAGACCCCCTTAATTGGTTGAGAAGGACCTTGGATAGTACCTTATTTTTAATCCCAATTAGGCTCACTGATCTCATATCATTACGTTCTTATAAAATAGAAATTAAAACCGTCAGTTTCAGATGTCGTGTTTCATCCACAATCCTAGATAGCATTCTTGATTTCAGCATTCGAAAGCCTAGTAACAAGTTCATTCGCGTGGTTAGCCCTGAGCTGGTGAATCCATGGGCTTAAGAACTCTGGTTTATAATGATGGCTGGTTTGATATCTTTCTTTAAAGAATCCTTTAATCTTGTTGTTGGAAATATTAGCGTTAACCATTTCTTTAAATAATCATTGAATCTTGTTGTTTGATTCTAGATTTTTAAATCATATTCGCTTTGTTTCTTCCTTGAATCTCTATCAATTCTCTAAGGATTTAGACACTAGATTCTAATGGATAGTTAGTTATACTTCCTTTATCTTCAAATAAGTCCAGCATCTATAAACGCATCTTGAGACAATCCAAGTCTTGATTCCATTTTTAGCCACTTTATTTGACAACCAGTCTCATAACAGTAGGACCTACAAAAATGAATAAAGAATATTAGTTTAAACATTAAAATCCAATGATTTACACGATGTATGTATGAGTAGATTAAGCCCTACAAAAATATATGAAGAATATTAGTTTAAACATTAAAAATCCTATGATTTACATGATGTATATATGAATAGATTAAGTGTTAAGTATATTACGAAAAGTAGTGGTGAGATTTTGAGAAATAAACTGCCTTTATAATTTCATATGTAGTGTGAATGGAGTGAATTGTAGCCTTGTCTTTATTTTTTTATAGAAACTTCTCTATCTTACTGCTATTTTTTGTATGTTAATAACTGCTTGTTTCTGTCAACGAACTCATAGCTAAACTCCTCGTCAATGTCTTCTATCTCCACCGCATTTTATAGCATGCTTACTTTTCCTGGTTGAGCAATATTCTTGGCACTATTCTTTACACTAATTTGGCCAGCACTCCCCACTAGACCCCACCAATGTTTTTAGAAACCTCCATTGTACTAATAGCTCGGAATCATAACAAAAAAGACAAGCAAATCTAGTAAAATCGAGCCAAAAACCGGATGGTACCAATGTTGAAGTAAGGATTAGATCATACCACTAAAATAGCAGTAAGAGGGAAAATTTGAGATTTTGAGTTGATTGGGAATAACCTACGTCACAACAAACACTAACCTTGCCACAAAGGGTGAACTTAGGGTTAGTCTTTCTGACCCAAATGTAACATGAGAATCAGCTTTAGGGTTTGAAAAATTTAGAGTTTATGTGTATGTGTGTGTAGTAGAGTAATGAGAGTGATGGATTCATTCCCTATGAAAGGTTGTATGCTCACCTATTTATACCCTTTCATATGTGACATTGTTACGCCATGTGCCCTTAATTGATGTTCCCATTGCTGTGTTAGAAACATACATAGTTTGTTGCGTTGGTTATTTGTTGACCCTACAAAAGTGACATGTTAGCCATAGCTTAGGTCTTTCTTTTGGTAGGACATTCCGATGTGTGACACCATCTACACTAGAGATGTATCCTAATCCGAACGGGTCTGGATATATGCATCAGTTATGTGGGTTGTGGCTACCATTATTTTCTTTCTAAATTCTTTGTTTCGGATATTACCTATTCGTCATTACTAGCTGCCAGATCCACTAGAACTCAACGAAAAAATGTGTTTCATTCTTGACTAAAGCACTTAGCCAATTCGGCTTATAAACTGCCAAATGTAACAACACCCTCTCCTCGATCTCCCCTTATATGCAAACAAATAGGTCCCAATTAGATACCACACATAAAAGTATAAAACGTGTCATGTTCTTCTTTAGCTAATATCATCACATTGCTTAACCACTATAAGTGCGTTTATAATCAGTTAGGTATCATCTTTTATCACATTAATCTCCCCATTGTCATCATTGAACTTTGAAAAATAAAATCATGAGTTGTTTAATTATAAGATCTTGCAATCCATACTTATGCCACATGTTGAGTGGTGTTTTGTTTAATCACATCATGAAAATGCAAGTTTGTCCCAATTAGGCTTTCTTTTTTCATGTTTTTGTAAGTGTTATATTCGGTTTTACTTCCTTAATTTTGACAATAATAATTATTAATTTTTAAAAAATTAAAAACATTTATTTACCTTTAAAATTTTCATAAGTTGTTTAAAATTCAATCCAAAAGTTGAATCTATTGTTTCAACTTGAATCTAAAATAATAAAATTTTTGGATTGAAATTAAAACAAATGATAAAACTTTTAAACTGGATTTAATGTTTTTAAAATTTTAAAAGAAAATATTTACTTTTATCAAATCTCAAAAAGAAAATTAAAATTACCTCTTTTTGTAGTTTTTTGATCAACTTATGGCATTTATTTCTCTCTCAATTATCCTTTGGAAAATTTCTTAAGTATGTGGTTTTTTTAACTTTGACATAAGTTATACATCACTTTAATTAATCATTATTTTATTAAAACAAAATTTTCTTTTTACCAATAATATACTACCTTTGTTGGAAAAGATAAATAAATTAGTAAGTTTTAGTATCAAATATAATGATAGTATATCATTAATTTTGAGATGCGAATCATAAAAGATGTTTTCATAGCAACATTGTGGATAGAATAGAGTCAATGACATTCTGACGGTAAAATGATATACTTTTCAGTCAAATAAGTTTAAATCCATCAAACTACATGTGTGATAATTTTAAAAGTAAAGTAAACATATAAAAGAAAGCACGTGTTCGCAATAAAAGAAAAGTTAGAATTGACACACACATTTTTGGATTTTAGGTTTTAGTATGATAATTATTATACCAAAATTTTAGTACGGTAACTATAGGTGTAAAAAAAATAGATGATAAACTTGTATTTATACGGGTAGAGTTATAGTAAAAATAATATTTAATTTAAAAACTCTAAGAAGGATTGTGGTCATTGTTTTAAAACACACACTTATTCTTCTATTGTTTTAATAAGGAGGACATTTTGGTCATTTTGTCAAGCACGCCAGCTCATTGTTTCTTATATGCTCATTGTGTCTTATATGCTCATTCTGTCTTATATGTAAATTGTGTCAAACATTAGTTCATTCTGTCATATATTTTATATCATATGTTGTATGTATTCATAACAATGTTTTATGTTTAAAATCATTTTGTGTTATTTTTGTTATTGTTTTTATATATATTATATAAACTTGTTATCTATCATTGTCTTATGCAGTTAGAAGTACACAATGATATATTTTTACCAATGTATTTTTCAAAACTAATAGTATTGAATGTAACACAATGACGATTAATAAACAAAATGAGACATGTGTTATTTTGTTATTGTTTTAATGTATTAGATTAATTAGTTGTTAATCTATTATTGTGTTTTACATATTAGAGATAAACAACAATGTTACTACCATTATATTTTTTCTAAACTAATTTATAATGTTCAAGATAACAAAATAACGATTAAAACACAATGAGCTATTGTGTTATTTTATCTTTGTTTTTTATGTATCAGATTCATTAGTTGCTAATTTATTATTGTGTTTTATAATTAAAAATATACAATTATGTTATTTCAACAATGTATTTTTTGAAACTCATAGTGCTCAAGATAACATAATAACGAATTATTATCCTTTATATAACAATACTATAGATACAATGACGAGATATGAGCTTAATAATATGAAAAAAAATATTATCTTTTATATAAAAATACTATACTCGTTTTAAAAATAAAAAATATTAGTTTTTATGGAGAATTTTTATAAAAAAAAATAATATCATACATAAAAGCTATAAATGTTTAAAAAATGAAGGAATTTGCAAAAAGTCAACAAAATGGTTAATCCTAAAATACCCTCTAACAATTTTTTTTTTATAATTTGATCTTAACAATTGATTAATGAGATTGATGTTTGAGATTCTTTATTACACATTTTAGTTTTAAGAGCCTTTTAGTTTTCTTTTCTTATTTTACATCAATTGCTACTGCATTTATTGAATTAATTGAAATTTTATGCTTTAATGTAACAACATCCAGGTTTTACTATTTTATAAATATAAGTCCTTGTGGGTTGCTAATTAACTACGACATCACGTTAGTTAAAATATGACGCCGCAGTAGTTAAAGTTAATTTAGTAATCCTTCAACGAGATATCTTGATGATAAGTTAATTCTGGCTATCTAAAAGATTAAAAGTTTAAATCTTATAAAACACAAATACATGTAGTCAATATGTGTAGTTTACGAGCTATTTTACAATTAATATTAAAAGTTATCATGAAAATGTCCCGAGATGCGTATGATGGCAAGAATTGGAAAGTTTATATATATTATAGGTGTTTTAAAGTTCAATGTATAATGGTAAATTATGTAATATTAGATACGCTTTCATCATGTTTATCCTTATAGTTTATAGAAATTTAACCTCTTTTCAAGCCAAATGTCAATGGTTTGAAATGTTAAATTGCCTACACTGACCTTTTCTATGTATTAATGATACTAACATGATATTGTAAACAATAGAAAAACAATAAGGAACGTAAGCATTTATTTAAAATTAATTTCGTTGATTTTATCTAACATTAACCCAATTATGTCAAAGTAAAACATAGTTATCTTGTAGTGTGTAATATGTCATAATGGCTCTTCGAGGAAGTAAAGAAAAGTTTAAAGATGTGATCGATGTAAAAAGTAAACGGTTAAGCTACTAAAATATTAAGAGTTTTAATAATTTTGTTAAAATATAATTTATGATGTAACTATAACACGCTACATGTTTATTATATGTGTTTTTTTTTACTGTTTATTTGATATCTAACACTAACTTCGTTAAGGTATACATAGTATATCAGGGAGGATAGACCATGTCGGCCTCAATCGAGAACACTATCCTCTCCCCCTTGGTCCGAACCTCACCACTCATTGATGTGGGTTCAGTCACTGAATGATAAGGTTCAATTTACCCAAAGGCAAAAAAAAATAGTCGTTACATATTAAAATACATATATTGTTTCACCCCTGTGTGTAACAATCTAATTGATATTATCAAAAAAAAAACAAAAAAACAAAAAAATAACACCAAAACAATCAGCGGACCTACAACCCCAAATTTACCCACCATATTATCCACAACAGTAATCACCGAAATATACGCTACAATTACATACTATTAATAAAGCAAATGATGAATAGTGATCTTTAACATCGGAGCCATCCATTTCTATATCTACGGCTCTTCTGTTTTTACGTGTTTTTTATGCTGCGTTGACACGTCGTCTTCTTCAACACATTTCTGTCTGTTTTCATTCCACGTGTATTAATATCTGCAAGAAGAGGGAAGAAAGAGAGAAACAAAGACAGAGAAAATGGAGAAGTGAAACGAAACCCAGGTCCACCGCTCGCGGCACCGCCTGTGGTCACATATTCCACAACAAAACCACCTCCACCACTATGGTGAGATTCTGCAACCCGAGATTCTGCAACCCGTTACAGGCGGTGGTTAGGAGATGGCGGTTTCTAGGGTTTCAACGGTGAAGATGGCTAATCCGACGACTCTCGGTCTTGCGACGATGTTGTTCGGTACCGATTGCTTTATCATTTTTTTTTCAAGTAGGGTTTCTGTGCATTCTTTAAGGTACTATATGTTCCATTTCTTCATCTCTCAGCATTTTGAGGTTCAAGGTTTTTCTTAATAAAGGCTTCTTTACTTTTTAAAATTCCAATTTATGCATCTAATTAAACTATTGCCTTGGAGTCTTGATTATAATATTTTATTATTATTTGGTGTGCTGAAATCGTACAATTTAACACTCTGCAGATGCATTATGAGAAACTAAGAGTTGCAGAATTGATTCAAAGAGTTGCAAAGTGAACTGATAGAAGGTAATCGTTTATGTGTTAGTTGAGGGTTTTGTAACTTGTTTAATGCCTAGCCTACTATACAAAAGAATTTAAGTTATGGGAACTTTACTACCTTCTGCACAAGTATGAAAAAAATGTAGAAATTTTATGAGAACAATTGCATTTTGCAGTCAACTATAGTACAATACACTGTATGTTTAAATATGACTAAATGAATCAGTACCTATATTCAAGAGCAACTATCTATATACATATAAGTAAGACATATACTCTAATAAAGTATTAAGTTACAGGGAATAATGTGTTCATTATTTGGAAAGCTAATATATAAATGATGGGGCCTTGCATGCTGTCATGACCTAAACAGCAATCACTAATATGAGCTTTTTTATTGCTTTGAACATGGTTTTTTTATTTTTCTCATAAGCATAATTATGTATTTGTGTGTTAATTTCTTTTAAAACAATAAGGACTGGTTCATGAATGTAAGACCTGTATATAACTTCGTACTCCTAAAACAAAGAAAGTAAGAAGGTCTCAAACCGGTCGGTTTAAGCTTGACATAATCTAACAGTATGTCATTTGTTTCCTGAATAATGATTAGCTTCCTTATAAAAATTAAATGTTCATTTCTCTTTAAGTTTTTAGCTATTGATGTATTGTTAACGTTTGTTATACCAATTTCAAAATAGAAGTTTTCACCCGGCTGCAATGCGCGAAGCATCTTCATGTTTTATTAATATCGACGGACATTCTGTTTTACAAACATCCATTGATAGCTTTTGTAATGTATAGTGATGTTTATTTAATTTAAATCATTGTTTCTGTATTGTCACAAATATTCATTTTCATGTAGACTAAATTAAATGAAGAAATGGTTTTTAAGGACCTTTGCTTGCAAAGGAAGCATCTGATAAAGCATTTTCTGTTCCAAAAGATTCACAGGATACGAGAAGTCCAGAAAATTGATAGTTCACCGTAGAGGTGGAAAACCTTAAGGTAATGTGGTTCAATAATAGTTATATGTTTTTGTTTAATGTATATTTACTTTGCACTATTATCAACATGTGGACATGCCAAAATGTGAAATACCGATATCAAGAAAAGAAATTTAAGATTGGTTCAATGTAATTGAGCTGATTTTATCCCTCCTGTAAGCAATTTGAATAAGCAACCTGAAAAGACCATGGTTTATAAATGTATCACAATGAATTAAGTGATTTTTATACGCATTTGTGACATATTTGAAATCTTTTACTTCTTTAGATACTTGAATAGCCATCTTACGCGTGTATCAATTTGCAGGTTTTATTAAAATTAAAGACAACGAGCATATGAGTCTGAACTAAAGTATGCTGAAGCTTTGGAATGGATCAATATTGCACATCTAAAATCAAGGTACGATCACACAATATAGCCTCCTTTAGTAACTAAACTACATTAACGCATGAGCTAAATTCAAGCAACAAATTGAATTCCGCGAAATTGAATCCCGCCGCAACGCGCGGTTGGAATAAAGCTAGTTTCAATAATATCCATTTGGTTTGAGGGCAACATTTTTTTTTTGATTAATGAAGATTTCCTTTTATTTTCCTTTTTGTTTAGTTAATGATGTGTTTTAAAGTTTTATTTTATTTAGTTTGTATGTTGGTTTTAGTATAGTTATATAAATATTTTAATATATAAAATAGTTAAAAGAAATTAAAATAATTTAGAAGCGTATTCAACCAATATGGAAAGTTTGAGAAAAAAGCTAATGTGATGCTAACGTGAAAGAGTGAAGATATTTTAGAATCTTTGGGGTGTATGGATAGAATTGTCGTGGGCAAATCAAACACAATTTAATTATAAGATAGTAGCTACCTACACTAGTATGGGTATTTAAGTTTGTCTCCAAAAATAATTTACAAAAAATGTAAATTATATATATAATAAAGTGAAATACAAAAGTAAGTTTTTTTTTTTTTAATTTTTGTTTAAGGTACGAATTTAATTAAAAGAAACGATTGCGAAAAAAATAAAAGGTTGGAAATAGTAATGAATAAAGGTAACCACTTTCGAATTCAAGTTTAAATATACACATGAGAATTGTTATGAATTAGTTGAAAATCATATAGACATGACTTTGTAAAATGTTTTGATTAAAATGATAAATGTGAAACAAACTTTTAAGATTTATTTATTCACACAATTACCAATTCATATACGTAAGTATTCATACATATATCAAACTGCTTGATATGCAAGGAAACAAAATGCTACTGATAAAGCACAAATACTTAATCATAAACAAATAGTATTAAATAACCAAACGTACAATTGAATTATTGTTGTCAAAAAGAAAACAAACAAATACCCAATTCGGACCAAGTCTAATGTTTCACTTGCAATAACTATCTACCCAGAGATGGCTACAAACAAATCAGTCGCACATAAACATGATTAGATTTCAAGGGTTGGTTATAAACATTTGATAATCGATTCGGGTGAAACCATGATGGATGAAGCTTTTAAATCACCCTCAATGGCGAAGCTTAATAGGGGCCGGGGGGGCCGCCGCCCCCCCTGTTTTTTTCGCCAGTAGTGTTAAATTTTAGTCCGGTAGTGTAAATTTTTGGCCAGGTAATGTAAATTTTTGTATAAATATCGAGTTAGCCCTCCCTAAAAAAAATTTAAATTCGACCCCGCCCCCCCTACGAAGGAGTTCAAGCTCCGCCACTGATCACCCTTAAGTCGTCTAAAAATTACTGGAAGAAGTTGTAATTTGAAAAGCAATAAGTTAGGTTAAAATAACACAAATATCCCACAAAATCCAGAGTCGGTTCAAAATTCACTCATATTGGAGCCCGAGTGTGGTTCGAATTTCACATGTGAAATTTTAGGATAAGCAAATTTTAACCCATTTTCAATGAAGCGATTTCAATCAACATAAAAAGGTTGCTTAGACCCCAACCA
Organism: Flaveria robusta; assembly: GCA_025506415.1. Taxonomy (NCBI): domain Eukaryota; kingdom Viridiplantae; phylum Streptophyta; class Magnoliopsida; order Asterales; family Asteraceae; genus Flaveria; species Flaveria robusta. The sequence goes on along the minus strand of CM046466.1, from coordinate 15,110,622 downwards.
TGGGTTCTACCCCTTGGACTTCACCAAGAGTAGTCACGCCCTTTGACCCCATTACCTAGGTGTTGCCCCCTAGATCCCTGCTAATGGAGGCATTGCATCTATTTCTTTTTTTATGTTTTGGGTCCAAACTTCATGTTAATGCTTCAGATTCAGCTTGAAGGTAGACTTTAGAGGATATATATATATATAACTCTTCTCTACTCTTTTATATACAGATATATATAGAGGGAGTGAGTTTGTTATTAGATAGTTGGATCTCTATTATACTATTGTTTATTCCTTTGGATCCTCTAATGTATTTTACATCTTAAAGTTTTTTTAGTGAGCTCTGCTTGCAAGAGTATTTTATACTTCATATGATCCTTAAAAACGTATCTAAAAGATTAAAATGGAAGACTAACATTGAAAACAAATGAAGCCCACTACGTTACTATGGGCCGTTTGCTTAGGCAGAGCGCCATTAGCCCAAATTTCAGCAATTTCTGTAAAATAAACTTTACTTTTATTTCTTTGTGCAAGATGGATAATTTTACGGATTTGCACAGATTTTGTTCTAGCGATTTAAATTTTAAACAGTTAAAACTAGAGAAATATTTTAAAAAAATGCTGCTAGTTCAAATAAAACTACACAATCTAACGTAATAATCATTTACATATAGTGTCACATGACATACCTACAAGCCTTCTGATCTTAATTTTCTCGTCCAAACTATTTATTTCATTTAAAAAAATCAAATAATTAATTCTTAATTTTTTCTCTTTCTCTCTTTATATTATATATCCATATCCTTTTTTAATCATTAACTTCTTAAAAAATATTTTTTTTATTAAATAAAAAACTAAATATTTTGATTAAAAATATACTTTTTTAAATTCAAAATTGCCTAAAACTATAATTTTTTTCTAAAACAGCGAAACCTTTTTAAATTATGAAATATTTTAAAATCAATCTTTTTTAAAAATAAAAGTTTTACATAAAAATATTTTTTACAAAACAAGCCCATAGTTTTTAAAGAGTGAGATATTGATAAACAAAACGAAATTTTTCAAAAGCAAAAACTTTTTAAAACAAAAGTTTTAAGAATATTAAAAGTATTTATCAGCTAATTAAAGTACATTTATATTTTACGTTTTTATAGTTCCTAACTCTTGGTTAATAATATTTAGTATTTTTTTTCTTATTAACCCATGGGAGATTAAAAATTGTTGGGTTTGTGGAGGCTTGATTGGCTCGGGTTAGAAGGCTATTCGGTGGGAGATTAATAAAATTGAGGACTTGGACCGTTTTATTTAATTATAGCCCATTATGGTTTCCTAGTTAATTACGTTGTAAACCATTGATTGTCTCTAATTATATCATTCATTGTACTTGTAATTTCTCACGAGTGAGAAAGAAACAATAAAAATATTACTCTGGTTGCAGCCCGTGGACTTAGATCACATCGACTGAAAAGACGTAAATCTTGCGTGTTCATCTTTATTCTTATTTTTTCTTGCAATTCGATTGTGTTTGAGTGTTGATCAATAATCGAATCCCTAACATGCTTAAAATCAACGTCTAAGCAGTCAATGTAATTATTCATGGGGATATAGAAAAGCATAGATGATTTTTTTTCATATGAGTTTTAGTTATTAAGTTTATTTATTTTTTGGGGCATTTACATACTTGCCCTTTCTAATCTCATTAACTACATATTTATTCAAGCTAAAAAATTAATTACATATTTTTGTTTCGAAGACATTATATTACATATTACTTATTTTATTCATATTAATTATTGAATGGTTATTGAATCTATATTTTTACAAAGTTATTTTCACACATGTGTATTCGTAAGAACATCAAACACATATTTACTCAAGTTCAAGTTTTCTATATAAATAAAAACAATAAAATTACAATTCCAAATAAAAAAAGTTCATTTCAAAACAATAATTCCCGATAATCCAAGTTATATCTCTAAATACAAAAAACTAATGTCAGAGATTCAAACAGTAACTAAACATTAATACGTAAAAATCACTTAGTAAAAACAAGATAATATAATCATTTGATACGTTATTTTTAATAAAATGGATAACTATGTAATATATATATATGTATTATGAAGGAGAAATATGTAATTAATTTTATGTCTAGTAGAAATATGTAATTTAAAGAATTAAAAAGAGAAGATATATAAAAATCTCTTGATTTTTTAGTTGATTTTCGGTTAAAGTTTAATATCGTATGCTTTTATTGATGGTAATATGATAATTAAGATTAATTATTGGAAGCTTCTTTTTTCAAACTCTTGTGTTAATTTAGAATCATCAACTTCGTTCTTAACCTATCTAGTGCCTTATCATTATGTGGTAACTAGTTATTAGGTATTATCGTTCGGAATCTTGTAGCCTACTAATATTAGTGATCACTCCCACCCACCCCCACCCCCACCTCACAAAAATAATGTGCATTTAAATTTTACAAGTATAACGTTAAATGATATTTAAGTGTAAAAAACTGTTGCTCAAGTAAAAAGTAATTATCAGTTTATATAAAATTTAGTACTCGGTTTTAAGTACAATATTACAGGACTCTCACCCTCCACCTAAATTATCTGACTTCTCTCCTCCCACTCTTCACAATGTGCTCTAGTAACGTGCCCGTGCGATGCGTTGGGTGCGACACTTTTCATTATAGTACTCGTCTTTTGTTAGTTTAATATTTAAAAAACTGAATTTCTTCTTTTAAGCATATTGTAACAAACATGGAAAAAATTATATATAATTAGAGATACAATAGTGTAGGTGTAAATAGTTTTAAAGTTTTATCTTTTTAGGAGTGTTTGAATTACATAAATACCCCTGTGAAATTGATTTTTTGAGTTGTACATTATGCTTAAAATGTTCAAATCTCTTAAATTATGATGAAAACCCTCCCTCGTGCATTATAATATAGTATAGACTAGGTTAGTAACCCGTGTAATTCCCGTGTATTACACGGGTTGAATAAATAAAATAATAAATAACTAGTAATAAAAATTGATGAATTATAAAACCATATTTGAATATAAAATATGATTATGATTACATATAAATAGCTACTTCGAGTAAATAAACAATAATATATTTTCTTAAACTTTTATTTTATAAAAGATATGTGAGTTTTAAATATTTTATTTTAAAAAAATGAATTTATTTTAAAAAATTATTGTATTCTGTATTTTATAAAACTTTATTTTAAAAAGTGTATTTTTAATTAAAAATAAGTTTTAGTTTATTAAATTATATAATTTTTAATTTAAAAATGATATGAGTAAAATTAGTATTCAGTCTTATTAATTAATAATAAAGAGAAATGAGAAAGTTAGTGTGATAAAAATTACAATTGTGTCAAGTTTTATTTCAAGTTTTCTTTGTTATAGATAGATAGATATATAGATAAATAGATAGGATAGATACCATTTTTTAAACGAATTATAGTTAGTAATAAATACAAACAGTTACAGTGTGCTGTTTTAATATAAAATATGATTAAAATTATATATACGTAATAGTTTAAGAAATAAAACAGTTATATAATTTTTTAATTCTCTTATCTAAATAGTTTTATTTTTAAACATTTGTTTTTAGATTTTTTATTATAAATTATTGTTTATAAAAATCTTGTTTATTAGAAACTTGGGTTTCTAATTTTGCTAGTTTTAATAAAACTGCTTTTAAAAACTTATATTTTTATTATTTTATATAAAAAGAACCGAATTAAAATATTTTATTTCAAAAAGGTTTAGTGTTTTAGAAAACTTATATTATATAAAAATGTTGTTTTATATTTTTATTTTAATAAAAAGATGATTTTTTAATTTTTTAATAAAATCTATTTTTAAAAAATATAGCTTGATTTTAAAAATTGTAAATGAGAGAGAGAAATGTATCAATTTATAAAATTAATTTTTATTAAGAGAGAGAAATAAGTCAGAATGTTTAAATTACTATAATACGCTTATGGAATGAAAATAAAGTGAGAATATTTAATATAATGACATGTGGCAAAAAATATGGTTTAAGAGATTGACAAGTGGCAAAAAACAAATTCTTTTATTAGGTACTATATATATACTAGATTTAGTAAACCCGTGTATTACACGAGTTGAGTAAATAAAATACTAAATATAATAGTTATAAAATGATATTTTAAGATAAATTAAGATTAAAAATATGTATAAGTAAGGACTATAAATAATAAAATAATGATATAAACTTTTTAATTTTTTGTTTCGAAAATTTTTTTTATTTTTTTTAAAAAACAAAAACTTTGTTTCACGACAAACATTTTAAAAATTATAATTTTTTAAAACTTTTTTATTATAACTCCTAAATTTGTTTAATTTTTGTTTATAAAAATTTTAGCTCAAACATCAATGTGAGAAAATTTAAAATTTTAAAAAAGTTTGATGTTTTAAAAGTTTCTTAATTTCTAAATATTTATTTTTTTAGAAACAATATTAATAAAAAGATATATTTCTTAATTTATTGTTTGTAATTAATGTGATATTAATAGAAGAAAAGCGGGAAACTTTTAGAGAGATAAAATGTGGTGGTGTCATGTGTCAATTATAGTTAATATTTTATTAGAGTAGTAAGATATATATATATATATATATATATATATATATATATATATATATATATATATATATGTAAAGAAGGATGTTAACCCACCTTTATTGCGATAACTCGTTAACACTGATGTAACAAGCACTTACACCATGATTATATAGTGTAACTTGTGACACCCTACATATTTCCCACATCGGCCGTGGACAGGAGAGATTCTTGGTTCATAAGTAATGTCTTGTCTCTAATATCACCAACGCGTTTTTGGCGTATTGGCTGTGGATGAAAGGATAACTTCACAGTTAAGCGTGCTCAGGTGGGAGCAATCCAGGGATGGGTGACCTCCCTGGGAAGTTTTCACCTGGGCAACTAAAAGCAAATCCGTGAGCTACTCGTGAGCAAAGAGGACAATATTGGTGGTACGAGAGACCGGGTGTTACAGAATGGTATCAGAGCCACTTCTGTGTCGTTCGGGATGGTGGGACAAACCTCACAGGGGACGGTGAGTGTGTTCTCGGGCTCATCGAGGACGATGAGTTCAAAGGAGGGGTGATTGTGACACCCTACATATTTCCCACATCGGCCGTGGACAGGAGAGATTCTTGGTTCATAATAATGTCTTGTCTCTAATATCACCAACGCGTTTTGGGCGTATTGGCTGTGGATGAGAGAAGAACTTCACAGTTAAGCGTGCTCAGGTGGGAGCAATCCAGGGATGGGTGACCTCCCTGGGAAGTTTTCACTTAGGGAACCAAAAGCAAATCCGTGATTTACTCGTGGGCAAAGCGGACAATATTGATGGTACGAGAGACCGGGTGTTACATAACTAACTTTACATCGCGTTACACCACTGATGTAACAGTTTTCCCTCTATTTTTTAAATTGTTTCACCCTTTTTTTTAAAACCGTCTTAACTTTTTTGTATGATGTTATTTTTTCATACAAATTATATCACTGAATAGATCATTTTAATATATTTAATTCAAGTATAATATTGCTATATTTTTTTTAAAAAAATTTTAACGTTAATTGTGGACCACTAGTTTATCACTATAACTCTAAATTACAGTGATGACGTGGCCTGCTGTGAACCACTAGTTTGGTTAAGGGGTTATCGTAATAAACATGGGTTAACATTCGTTCTCTATCCTATATATATATATATAATATATATATATACACACACACACATATATATATATATATATATTATATATATATATATATATACAGGGGAGAGTTTCTGAGAAAATCAATAGTTATGTGAAAACCAAAGAAAACCACGAAAACCAATAACATAATTCATAACTTTTTGTTGGTACAAATATATTGAGCATACATACGAGAATGAAGAGTCTTACGTATACGTAACACTATGTCGAAGAAAAATGGTTACGTATAGTAACCTATGTGTGACCTATATGTAAAACTATGGTGCGGTGTTCATTTGAATCATACGTTATTATATATACTCACACATATATATAAAGGATAGTGATAAAAAAGTTTATAATTATGTGACCGATTTCATTGGTATTCTCTAGTTTTCTTATAACTTTGTGTTTTCTCAGGATCTCTCCTATATATATAATATATATATGTGTGTGGTGTGTGTGTGTGTGTGGTGTGTGTGTGTGTGTGTGTGTATAATATACCTCCTCTATATATATATATATGTATATATATATATATAGTATATATATAATATACATAGAGGAGGTGTATATATATATATATCAACATCCGCCCTCTTCTATGAGAGCTCGTCCGCACATGTTTCTCTTCTTTCCTCTCTCCTCCATGACAACACTCTCTCTCCTCATCATCCGATCGTTTTCACCTTGTGTACATGGTCCAACATAATCTTTCTTCGTGACAGGTGGTTTTATGTGGTGTTAGGACCAAAATGTGGTCACAATGCAACGATGGAGGTAAATTCAGAAGCCATGTGGATGGTGGAACCAACATTCAGACATTTAGTGACGGGACCGACCACAAAAAAATGCTTGAATATAATCAATACTAAAAGTAAAAATAATAAATTGGATAAATTAATTCAGAAAGATTTAACGTTGTTTATAATTTATCTTATAGCATTAGGTAATATCATGTTTACTAGTGATGAAGGTGTTTGAAGTTTGTACGGCTCGATTTCAATCCAATATATTATGTTGGTATTCGCAATACGGTTTCGAATCACGTTGAAACTTGAACAAATAAATACGTCGCATCGAAAATTTTGTATTTATATAATATTATATTATTGAAAGTTGTAAAAGGTAAACATATAATAGATCGAAACCTTATAACTATTTCACAACTTATACATTTATGTTTCGATTACTTGTATATTATTACGCTTAACTTATTTTATATTAAATTATATTGAATTGCAGATAGAATAAGAATATGAATATTATAAAAAGATATTATAATTTTAATGAAATATTGCATTTCAAACTTTATTAAAAAAACAAAATACGATCCAAAACAATCATAATATTGAAATTATAAAAAAATCAAAAACATAGAAAAGCCGTGAAAGCGCCACATGTGGATGTGATGGAAATGGCTTGAATAAAACTTAGGGGCGTTGGGGGAAGGAATGGAATGAAATTGAGAAACTAGTATAATTTTCAAGCAAAATATATTTAAGTGGGTAATGAAATGTAAAACCCAAGGGAATGTTTCACTCAATTCTCTTGGTTGTGGGATTTCAAATTCCCTCTCTAGGTGGAAGGATTTTGAAATCCCACAACCAAAGGAATTTAAGGTGAAACATTCCCTTGGGTTTAACTTTAAATGCTCACTCAAACATAATTTTACTTGAAAATTATACTAGTTTCTCAATTTCATTCCATTCCTTCCAACCAAACGCCCCCTTAGTATTCATCATTACTTATACAAGATTAACAATAACTTGAAACAAGTTAGATGGTAAAAAGTTACCTTTGAATGTTTAAAACTAAATTTAAAATCATAAATTGAATAAAAGTTGTCATCTATCTTATAAGTTTAGTCCTTTTATTAGAAATTAGAGTTCTGAGCCGATTGTGTGCCAATCGAGTCAGCTCGATAAAATTTAGATCAAGCTAGTCTTAAATGTGTGCAAGTCTCAAGCTCAAACATATATTAAAGCTCAATGTTGAGTTCGAGTGTGAGCTTCACATGTTAAATTTAACTAGACTTAAGTTAATAAACAAGCATTTATATGTTAAACATATATTGACATTATACTTTTTGGATATGAAATTATGATAATTACTAAATAATTATAATATAACATATAAAAACTACATTATTATTATACTGATAAAATAGTAAAATAACTGATAAATAATAAATAATAACGAGCTAATCCCAAACAATGCTCGAGCTTTAAATAGCTAACCAAGAGCCAAGCTCGAGCTTTAAAAATTTAAAATTAAAAAAGCTAAGCTCAAGCCTTAGAAATAGAATTTTCTAAAGGAGTCAAGCTCAAACTCACTTAACTTAAATCAATTACACTCAAGCTTAGATATTCAGATGAGATCCCGCTAGCCAAGATTTCATTTATACAATTATACCCTAGTTTGAATAAAAGAATTGAAAGTGGACTAAGGGGCTGTTTGTTTCAATCTATTAATGGTTCAGATGTCTGAATGGTTCACCATATAATGATTCAGAGTTTTGGTTTCGTGAGCAGATGTATGAATGGTTAAGCATTTTTATCTCTAAATGGTTAATCATTATATTGAATGAATGGTTAGAGTTCTTATTTGAATTGATCAGACATTTACATCTGAATAGTTAATCAATATACTAGCTCTTAATGATTCAGACCTCTTACTGTTTTGTCACTTAATGGTTCAGACATCTTAATGGTTTAGCACTTACTTATTCAGAAGTTGTCAAACAGCCCCTAAATCTTATATGAAAAAGTAAATAAATCTTTGTACTCTAATAAAATTGTAAATGAAAAAGACACGTTACAGCACCACATTTTTTTACCAAAATTTTCTCGCTTCTCTATTTAATTTAATAATTACTATAATTACTGATAATATTATTTAATTTCTTTATAAACTAGCAATACTTTTTAATAAATTAAAAAATTCTTTTCATTAATGTTATTCATAAAGGAATAAATTTTTATAAATTAATAAATATGTGTAAAACATCAAAATATTTCAAAATTGATGTTTTTATAAAGTAAAATTTTTATAAATAAAAAAATTTAAATTGAGAGTTATAATAATAATTTTTTTTAAAACGCTTTGTTTTGAAATAAATTAATGTTAAATTTTAAATTAAAAAGTTTAAAAAGATCATATCATTATTTTATTACTTATAACCTTACTAATACGTAATTTTAATTATATCTTATTTTAAAATATCGTTTTATAATAATAAAATTTTATTATTTAATATTTATTTATTTAACACGTATAATACAAGGGTTACTAAAACTTACTATATATAAGTACACTAATTCTTTTTAACGTGTTCAAGCTACGTTTAAAATTATACATTTTAAAAGAATCATGGAATGTAATGCAATAATCAAAACCACATATTTTATTCTGGAAGGTTCTAGTCGGACTCAGTGAAATAAACAAGTGCAGAGTCCCATGCGAATTGAATTTATAAGAGTAACACTTGGAAAAGGATAAAAGAGCACTTTTGGAATGGCATGACATATTGCATATGCACTTAAACAAGTAAACCGTGGGTTCCATTTCGATGTTCAACAAATTCCATTTTCTTAAGCACATGGTGTTCTTGCATCCATCTTGATCGTGTTTGGTTTGACATATTAAATGCGTCGTGTTTAAGTTGTATTCAAATAACATTGGTGAGTTTCTTTTAAAAAAACAATTTTTGGTTTTTTAATTTATTTTATCAGCTTCGAGTAGAGACTTCAAAAAAAAAAAAATGCATCATAACACATAACTTCTAAAAAAGAAATTATGGAATCAAATAAAACAAAACTAAACACATAAGTTGCTAATCTTTAAATCTCTTGATCGAATATAAGTGGTGATTTCTTGCTTAAGTATTGGATATGCATGTAATCCTTTTAACAACTCATTGAAACACACCAAACGTAACAAAGGAGAGAAATAAAAAGCAAACAAAACACTTAACAAGAAATTATGAAATCAAATAAAACTAAACTAAAGAAATCAATTAAGCTAAACACCAAGCGTACAGTTCCCCGGAAACGATGCCAAAATTGATCGTTGCGTAAGACCCGATCAAATAAAAAAACATAATTATATGTTTTAAAGTACCTTAACTAATTAGGGTAAGTAGGGTTTTGATCGCATGAGACGTCTGTGGATGGTGTCATGTGTAACTAATTGATGAATTAAGTTAATTAACTTTTGTCTATTGACTGTAAATAAGATTTGAATGACATCAAGCTAGAACTAAACACTTAAGAAAACAAAATTAGAAATTGACTTTGATTGTGATCAATAATCAAAAGAGATCACATCTGGCTTTCAAAAATGTGCATGGGTTGTACGACCTGAGTTACACCCAAATAAGAAATCGCATAGACATGATTTGTTTATCAATTATATTGAAGGAAGATTATTAACTAGGTATCAAGTTATGTTAACTAATTAGTAATACTAAATTTTGCCACAACCTCGACACATGTTCATAAACATTAATTAATGATACTAAACTAATCAATTCCTAATAATTAATGATACAAAGACTAATAACCGAACAAATAATCAATTAGATTAGATACCAAAAACCATTCAATCAACACAAGAATCAAAACACATAAACAAAGACAAACAGAAATAATCAATGTTATCACTAGAATGGGTAGAAACTCAAGTAGGCATAATCATTTCACAAACCTTCCACCTGGAGATATCATGGACAGTTTAGCCTTGCATCTTTAACATAATCTCTTAGTTCTTGAATTTGAGCATGGTAATCTTCAATGGAATGATGACCGGAAGGTTCCAATGGTGGAAAATCGTTCAAAACTTTATTCCTGAAATGAAAGCAAAACAAAAAAAAGAAAAAATAATATCAATTAATAATCTTATGTTTGACTTAAAATACATAACAAATATTGAATGACATAAATATTATAAAAATGTCATAATTAAGTTGTTTGTTTAATTTCAAAATATATTACTTAAAAAGATATCTTTAAAAAGGCAAGAAATATCAATATTTATATATTTGTAATCAAAAAAAACCAAAACCCTTATACTTAGTTACACATCATGCCTTTTTGTAAGAAAACAAAAGAAGATCGTTTTACTTTTGACTTGGTTGAACCTCTGTCACCACCACCTACTCCATTCTCATTCCATCTCCCAAAACCTAAATCTCCGATTCCGTCACCGGAATCCCCAAATCACCAACATAACCCAAGATTCCGGTGATCCATTATGGCCGATATCGTCAAACAGATCCTCACACGCCCGATCCAACTCGCCGATCAAGTCATCAAATCCGCCGACGAAGCCTGCATCAACAAGCAAGACTGTGCCGAACTCAAGTCCAAGACCGACAAGCTCGCCGGACTCCTCCGTCAAGCCGCCCGCAACAGCAGCGATCTCTACGAACGACCCACCAAGCGCATAATCGACGACACCGAACAAGTGCTCGACAAAGCCCTTTCCCTAGTCCTCAAATGCCGCAACAACGGCCTCGTCAAACGAGTCTTCACCATCATCCCCGCTGCCGCCTTCCGCAAGATGTCATCGCAGCTTGAAAACTCCATCGGAGACGTTTCTTGGCTCCTTCGCGTCTCCGCCCCCAACAACTCCACCGATGAGTACCTGGGTCTCCCTCCGATTGCTGCTAATGAGCCCATTTTGTGCTTAATTTGGGAACAGATCGCCATTTTGTACACCGGAACCCTAGATGATCGGTCCGACGCCGCAGCGTCGCTGGTGTCGCTTGCTCGTGATAACGATCGCTACGGGAAGCTGATAATCGAAGAGGGTGGAGTCAACCCTTTGCTGAAATTGGCGAAAGAGGGGAAATTGGAGGGTCAAGAGAACGCTGTGACAGCTATTGGGTTATTGGGTCGTGATCCGGAGAGCGTTGAGCACATGATTCATGCTGGTGTGTGTTCGGTGTTCGTAAAGATTCTCAAAGAGGGTCCGATGAAGGTTCAGGCTGTGGTCGCTTGGGCTGTAGCCGAGCTCGTGTCGCATTATCCCAAATGTCAAGATCTCTTCGCGCAGCATAATATTGTGAGGCTGCTTGTTGGTCATCTCGCGTTCGAAACCGTTGAAGAGCATAGTAAGTATGCGATTACTAGTAATAAACCAACTTCAATTCATGCTGTTGTGTTAGCTAGTAACAATAATAGTAATGGTAGTAGCAATGCCAATGGGTTGAACGCGAATCAAACGAATAAGGCTGTAAACGATGAGGACGAGGATAAGAATCGAGTAGCGCATCCCACAGGGTCGAACGCCCAGCAGCCGTTTAGGATGCATAGTGTTGTAGCTAGTACAATGGCTATGAAGAACCAAACTAGACCCCCTTCTGGTCCAGGAACTAACGGGCTTGTGGCAAACGCGAATCAGAAGGCCGAAAACGTTGCTGTTAAGAAGCAAAACCATCATCATTACACGAGTGTATCGTTATCTGCTACTAGTTTGCATAAAGGGAGAGAGTTGGAGGATCCTGCAACAAAGGCTTACATGAAAGCTATGGCTGCAAGGGCTCTATGGCATCTGGCTATAGGAAACTCAGCCATTTGTAGAAGCATTACAGAATCAAGGGCGTTGCTTTGTTTCGCGGTGTTGCTAGAAAAAGGTCCAGAAGATGTGCAGTATAACTCGGCTATGGCGCTTATGGAGATCACAAGTGTTGCAGAGCAAGATTCTGAGCTGAGAAGATCGGCTTTTAAACCAAACTCGCCTGCTTGCAAAGCTGTTATCGAACAACTACTCAAAGTTATAGAAAAAGCAGACTCGAAACTCCTGCTCCATGTATCAAAGCAATCGGAAACCTGGCTAGGACTTTTCGGGCCACTGAGTCCCAAATGATCCAACCGTTGGTTCAACTTCTTGATGAACGAGAGGCTGAGATCATGAAAGCAGCCGCCATCGCGCTGACCAAGTTCGCGTGCTCAGAAAACTATCTGCACCTTGATCATTCAAAGGCTGTTATCAATGCTGGTGGTGCAAAGCACTTGGTTCAGTTGGTGTACTTTGGGGAACAAATGGTTCAGACCCCTGCTTTAGTGCTGCTATGCTACATTGCTCTACATGTGCCAGATAGTGAGGAACTTGCACAAGCTGAGGTACTTACTGTTCTTGAATGGGCATCCAAACAAGCAAATTTAATCCATGATGACACAGTTGAATCTCTGTTACAAAACTCGAAAAGTCGGTTGGAACTTTATCAATCGCGAGGCTCGCGGGGTTTTCATTAGATTATATATCATAATTTGTTACTTTGTTATATCATAATTTATGTGACGTGGAAGTCACGGGTTGTAGTCGCGGATACAATCTTTTCGAGAAATGCAGTGCGAGGATGCGTAAATTATGTCCAAGTTGGCCCAACACCCCTAGACCCTGTATATGCAGGAGCCTTGTACATCGGGTCTGCCTTTTATTACTTTGAGATATGTGAAATACATTCAAATTGTTTGTTTCAATTTTGGGTTTTGATTTATTTTCTATACATGTATGTTTGATGTTCTTGTCTAGTGTACATGGGATGTATTGTGACCTCAAGTTTTCAGGGAAAGAAATACTAAAGTTGCTATTGTAATCAACCTGTCATTCTTGTATGGCATTCTTTTGGTATATCATGATTAAAAAGTGTTATCTTTGATCTTTAGAGCTTTCTTTAAGTAATAATTGTACCAAAATATGTTGAATACGATACACTGTTATTTGGTCGTGTTGGTCTAAAATCGTCTTTTTTAACATATAAAACCCGAATTTTTTGCAATTTGTGTAGTGGGTTATAAGATCTAATGTAAATTTTTCAACGTCTAATGCAATATATTACAAACGTTGGATTAACTTTGTTTTGTTGTAGTGTCGCTCTCTACTCTAGAGTTATCATACTTCTAAAATTATTACAACTATACTGTGTTAAATTTGATCCACAATTATTTAGTTAAAGATTACATCAATTTAACATCAGAATATCGTTTTAAGAACAAAGATAACTCTATCGATCAATGTTTCTCACTTTGGATGATTTGGGTCTCTTGTATGCGTCTCCTTATAACGAGACAAAATTTGTTTGCGTAAGACCTTTTCGGACCCATAAACAGCATTGTTATGCATATGATGTATTGAATTTGAATATAGTTATGGTTTGTAGAGAGGTAAAATGTGCTTACAAGTAAAAACAAAAACATTTACCCCAACCCTTAAATTCATATCCCATGGAAGTACTCCCTTTTTAGTTTTTAGCAACAACACATATTGGTACTTGGTTGTTTGATAAGTTCACATAGAAGTAGTGTAGGTGTACTTATTGCAGTAGAAGTTGTACAAACAACACTATTGAAAAGGTCAAAACAAAAAGATTCTGTGTTACCTGGAAGGAACTTCTTTGAAGAAAGCACCAATTAAGAAAACATAGATTAATATTTAAACAAAATAAATATCGTGTTAGCAATTTTAAAACAGATTCCCTTTAATACATTTTTCTTTTGTTATCCATGCACATGGCATCAAATGATTCAAATGGTCCTTGTTTCCTTTATATTTATTTGTAATTCATTTAATTTTATTATTGATTGTCCTCTATGGTTCTATTATTATTAGCTACTCTATAGCTAATAGCTTCACTTTCAAATAATCCATTAATTCATTTTTGTGATATATGAATTATTGACACCAATCATTTGGATAAACATGAGTGTCCCTTGATTATCATGGCTACAAGTGATGAGAATAATAAGCATCATTATGTGGTAGAATTCATCCTTACTTAAATTCCCATTTTTCATGTGGAAAGAGGACCAAGAATTAGGTGAAAAGAAGTTGAGATTTCATCCATCTTTTTGAACCAAAAGTCAACCCAACTATGTTAAATAAACAATGAAATAGGATTTTTAAGTCTAAAATATATCTATATAAATGAGATTGATTTAGTAGAAAATCAATAAATATATCAAAATATATAAAAAGTTGCTAAATATAGATCTAAATAATTAGATTCATTAGAAAAAATCATTCATAAGTTTTTCACTGAAATTATTCAAATTTTTATAGTTTATTAAAGTTGCTCGAGTTTCATAATGTCTTTCATATGATGTGAACTTTGTATTAAAGATATGACATTCAGTTTGTTTTAAAACACACGGCTTTCATATGATATAACATTTACATTGTTTTAAAAGAAATCTTTAAATATAAAAGTTTATATGTAGTAAAAATTAAAGGGTGCCCGCGTGATGTAGCATGAAATACAACATGTAAACTTGTTTTAATATAAAAATACTATGCTAAAGTTAAAATGCTTGTTTTATGATATAAATTTTTATATAAAAAAATATTAACGTATGAAAAGGTTACTGCTACTTAAAAGTCACGAGGGATGTTGGTTTAAAAATCAATAGTTATAAACATATAATTTGATGTAAAAGATAATTTAAGTAGTTAAATTCATAAAGATAAATTATTTTACTACTATAAACTCTTAAAATTAAGTCAATCTGATCCTTCTTAAATTTATTATATATTGTAAATATAGAATAGATAAGTAACATGGAAATTGTATATATAAAGCATGAAAAATCATAATAAAATTCTTAACTACATGAAAAGTTAAATTTTAATAATACAAACTATTAATTATTGGTTATATTAATCTCAACTATTAATTTGACCGGTGGTAATCCTAACTTTTAATTTTGTTACCAATAACAATTACAGTTTAACAAATCGTTAATTTCATTTATTTATGATGATGTGGCATGTGCAATTACATAGCAATGACTTGGACTTTTTCAAATTAGTTTTATAAAAGATCAACGTTTTGAAGGTAATAAATCGTATGACGTATATTTTTCTCTAATGTATTACCGATTGTGTCTTGCCAATCATTTTTGTCTCTCCCAAATTCCAATAAATTTCTAAACAGTAAGTTTTCAATCAATATTGTTTCTTCCTATCGCTTTTTTGATCTATAATTGCTAACATTGTTTTTTGTTCAGCAACATACTTCCATATGATTTTTTGTTAAAGAGTAGTGTTGTTTACGTAACATATCACACGTCATGTCACTAAATAAATGAATTAAGATATGTTAGATCGAGATTGTTATTGACAACAAAAGTGATAAGATTGTTACTAGTCAAATTACTAGTTGTGATTAATATGGTAATAGTTAATAGTTTAAATTATTAAAACTTAATTTTAGTAACTATATTTATCTCTCGGGCTCTAAATCACAAATGGCTTGAAGTATAAGAACACAAAGGGTTGAAAAGGTGCTAACATATAATCAAATACTCAATGTTGAAGTTATAGAACATATTGGGTAAATGTCGAGCAAATGCAAGTCACCTCAAAGAACACACCTGGTTGACAAAATTGTGGTTAATCGTTTAATGTTTTCCTCATTGTCTTCATATTGTAAGCCCAATGATCGATATACACCCTTAAAACAAATATATATAATAACTATAGAAGCACTGTCGAAGCTTCGGCGCCCCCCCTCTTTTTTCCGTCAGTAGTGTTAGTTTTTGGCTCGGCAGTGCAAATTTTTAGTCTGGTAGTGAAAATTTTTCAATAAATATATAGTTCGCCCCCCTAAAATAGTTTACTTTCGCCCCCGCCCCCCCTAAGCCGTGGTTCAAGCTCCGCCACTGTAATAGTAGAAGTAATTATTTCTATCACAAATTGTATGCACAACCATCTTCAAACTACTCTTTGGTTTGGTTTGTTCAAATATCTTGCGTCATAATGAATAGCATACTGAATAGTGTACTGAAGTAATTTTTTTTTTGTTAAAAAAAGAAACACAATGCTATTTAAATGATTAATATATAGTAGACCACAATAATTAGAGTATTACACCATGAGAAGCATTATACAATAGTGAACATGGAGCACACAACAGTAATAATCTCTCAAACAATATGTAGTAAGCAATCAATATACAATAGAAAACAAAACATATACACGAGTCATGATATATCTGGATTAGTAGCCAATCAATATAGAGTTGACAGCAAGAATCACACAATAATTCACAATATGTAATGCTCAATGAGGATCCAACAATAATTATAAACAATTAAATATGAAAGAAAACTCCCTTAGACACAATGAAATCCAAGATAAGATGCCATATAATTTTACACATGGAACACGTTAATACGTTTTTTAATTGCTTTAATTTGAAATTGGGCTACAGGCACCAATGAAATCCAAGATAAGATGCCATATAATTTTACACATGAAACATGTTAATACGTTTTTTAATTGCTTTAAGAGTTAAATTACGCAAATGGCCCCGTGATTTATCCAAAATAACAGGTTTGGATACTAAAGTTTTTTCACAACAAGTTGGGGTTTGTATTTTTAATTTGTAACAAGTTAAAGTGTTAACATTAACAGACGTTAATTTTTCTATTAAGCTTGAGGGCGTTTCGTTCTTTTCACATTACAAGAACTAATTGTGAAACTTAGAAGGACTATTTGTGTAAGTTACTTAATATTATACTTGTATATAATTTTCGTTTTAAAACATAAACGCCACACCACCACCAGCATCCACCCTTCTAGGCGCAACCACCACGGTCAGCCGCCACGGCGCCACCTCTAACCATGAACAACCCACCCATGTTTTCGTCATTTTTTAATCCCAAATCTAGTTTTAATCTTCCCTCTCTCCTATCTGAGCAACCGATCGAACTAAACGATGGTGCAGTGGTGGTGTTAGTGTAGAAAGAAGAAAAATGAGGTATTTGGTAACGTCTGATTGTGGTGGTTAGATGATGAAATCTTCGATCAACCAACGAGGAGTAGGATGATTGTGGTAGTCGGTGATGGAATCACTAACTTGAGGGGTTTTAGTAGTTAGAGAGAGAGAGAGCGCACACACAAGAGTAGAGAACGACAAAGGTTTATTTCTTCCCAAAATATTTAATCAAATAATCCTTAATATGTTAATAGTTTGATATAAATTATAAAATAATTTGTTAAAGGGTATTTTGAAATTTTATTTTAATTTAACAGATAACCAATAGAAGTTAGTGTTAATATTCAAACTCGTTAAAAAATTAAAAGCACAATACCTAAACTTGTTTGAGCATTCACATCTTGTTTTGTAAATTTATTTGATTGTATTTCCTATATTATATGGTATAGTTATAAGTTTATTTTAAGTAATAATAAAAGTGTAAAAGATATTCTTTAATTGAAAAGAAAAAGAAACTTAATGATTTTAATTAATTAGAGCATTCACATCCCATTCTTTATTTTTATCCTTATAATTACACTAAAATTCTCTCTTCTTTCAATTAAATAATATATTTTTATACCTTTTTCATTATATTTTCTTTCTCTTCCACTCACAATCACTTTTAAAAATATTAAAAAATTTATAAGAGTTGAACAATGAATCCTTAAATTTACAGATGAACAGTAACATTTTCTCTCTACTCCACTCACAACCACTTAACCCATTCCATATAATTTAAGAACTCCCACTCACATAATATAGGGAATGATCTGTGAATGCTCTTATATAGATAGATATAAGAAATAAGATATAAATGCTCTTACTTAAACCTTTAATAACCGTACTATTATTTTCCATAAACTACAAGACTATCTATGTTAGAGGTGGGCAAATCGGGTCCGGCCCAATACCCGAAACCGGGTTGAAACCGGGTTGGGCCCAACCGGGTTTTTTCGTACCCGGGTTTTGGTGAAACCGGGTTCGAACCCGGGTCGGGTTCACCTAATGCAAAACCCTACCCAGCATACCCGGGTAGGGTCGGGTTTAAATCGGGTTTAGTTTTTTTTTTTCCTTCTTCTTCTTCTTCTTCTTTTTTCTTGTGTGTGTCCCCAAAACCGGGTTCAAATCGGGTCCAAAACCGGGTTTAAATCGGGTTCAACCGGGTCGGGTCCGAAACCGGGTTCGGTCTGGTTCACTAAAAAACTCAAAATTTAAAACCGGTTCCAACCCTACGGTTTCAAACGGGTCCAACCCGAGTACACCTCCCATCGGGTACTACCCGTACCCGGGTCGGGGTCGGGTCCACCGGGTCGGGTTCGGACCCGGTTTTTATGCCCATCTCTAATCTATGTAACTATTGCTTTAATTTGAAATTGGGCTACAGGAACTAAAGAAATCCAAGATAGATGCCTAAAAATTGGGCCAGATATGGGCCTAGTCATAGCTATTAAAATTTGGATTCCCGAAAGCCATCAAGTTGTTACGCCCTATCTACTTATCTAGTGTAGAACTAGAACAGTTGAAGGAGAGTAAAGTTGAACAAATCAGGTCGGCTTAACTCGGTTAGGGTTAGGTTAAAAAAGGTCAAAACAGATTTTTATTCAAGCTCTTCCTTGTTGAAACCGGTTTTTGAGAGGAAAAGGATTGGGTTTGATCAGGTTTTCCACCATTTGGTTTGGGTTCGACCGGTTTTAAACTGTTTTCAATGTATAGGATTACAAACTAATTTCAACCTTGCTAGTTTGATTTGGGTCTAAACTAGGTTCCAATGAAACCAGTTTCATAATAGGTTCATTTTCCCACCTTGCTTTTCTTTTTAACTTCTATTGGACACTAGAGATGCATCATGGGGTTCAATTTTGAAACCGGGTCACGTTCAACCCATGTGAGGTTGTGGTTAAAAAAATTCAAATCGGGTTTGACCGGTTTCCGCATCGGGTCCAATCTGGTATCAAAAGGACAAAATGGTTAAAAAAATCGGGTTTGAACCGGGCCGGGTTGGATAGAACCTAGGTTGGGGTGTGAAGGAGACAAACCGTTTTGAACACTAAGGGTTGAATAGGGTTGAGAAACTACAAGGTTAAAACCGGGTTGGGTTCAGGTCAAGTCATCGGGTCAGGTTTTGACCCGGATTCAATGTGCACTTCTATAATGGACATTGTGAAAGTGTAAATAATTAGATGACTTATAGGATTCGATTAATTAAATGATCCAGGCCCAACAGATGTGGCCCAAGTCACAAGGTACAAGAAATAAAACAAATAAACAAATCAAATTAAATCTGAAAGGTAATACAGTTAAAACAAAATATAGGATTGAAGTTTTTAAAAGTGAATACAGAACTCTTTATGCCAAAAGTCCAAATGATCAACACTTGAGAGACTTATTAAGGCAGCCAAAGAATGTGTGTTTCATAGTGTGAACTTAGAAGAAGAGCCAAGCGTTTAGAAAATTGAACTGACTATGCTACATGTTAATAATGATAGAACATGAATTTCGGTGTAGAGATCATGACAAGGAACTATGGCTCGGTGTCATGATGATGATAGGTTACGACCAAAAGTTCAGGACAATGAATCATTTAATTCCCAGAACCAAGATATAATAAATAATGCTCAAATGGCTTAAAGAAACTCAATATTCATTTTAGTCGTTTTTACCAGACCGAATATTGAGAATCTGCAAAACATAGGCCCAAAATATAGACAAAAATTGAATATCCTTGGGCTGGTTTTGGGTTGGTTAGAGTTTGGACCGGTGCACAATTAGTTTCATAGGAAATATGCATATGCATATGTAAAATGTTTGTGAACATACATATAGAAAGAATGCATAAGGCATAGTAAGGTATTGATGAAGGATTTTGAGATGTCTAAGGATGGTATCAACTTCTAGCTAGGTTTTAAGGGAAAGATATGCTTCTGTGTTTATCACTTTGTTTATAATTATGTATGTTATATGTACATGTTTTTCATGATTGTTGGTTGAATATATTTATAGGATTCATTTTTTATATGTAACAAACGCGAAAGATGCTTGAACTAAATAATATTAATAAAAAAAATACGATTTTAAAATGGTTTAGTGGAATAGCACCACTTGAATTGATGTAGTTCATGACTTATAGTCTAGATCAATATGATTGTTAGATATTGTTTTCAACACGCACAGGCATGTGATATAATGTCAACTAGGAGCTTTTCCAACGATAGGCGACATGAAACCGGTATGTCACAAAATAAAAAGTTTATTTGTAACAATATTAGGTTAATTATATAAAATGTATCTATGCATAACCAAAAGATAGTCACATGCCAAAAATATATCATAACTTTTTATACATTGATTGAGAACATAATCGAATCTATCGTATGAATGGTGAAGGCATTATTCATCTCGATGTGTCTTAAAAAACAAATAATTAATTCGAATAAAAGTAAAATATAAAATACATTATTCTATAAACAGATATTCTCTTCTACAGAATCTATTTTGTTTTCATTTCTTAATAAAATGATGATAATATATCTAAATTCAAACAAAAATTATGAACCATGATCATGGCCACATAAATTCACAAACATCTTAAAGTTTAAAATCACAACACAAATTTCTTATCCTCACATCTTCATCTTCCAATTTCCTCCATCCAATCCACAAATATCCACACAATTCACAATCATACTTCTTCTTCACTGATCGTATATCTTCCATTTCTCTTCACTCTCCATTTTGTTCAATCACCATGGCTGCTGCAGTAAGCGTTGTTGTCTCCCTTCCATCTTCCAAATCTACTGCAATTTCATCAAGAACATCACTTTTCTCTCAGGATCGCGTCTCATTCACCAAGGTATCTGTCATTTGATCATTTCCCCCTTTCAGTTCACTCTGTTCTTCAACATTTGATGTGGGTTTTGCGTATATAGAACTTATGATCATGGGTTTTGCGTAATTTGTGCTTATTTTGTGTTTACTGAAATGGGTTTGCTTAATTTGTGTTTACTGAAATGGGTTTGCTTGATTTATGCTTATTGAGCATGTTTAGGCGTAGTTATGGTTTTTCAAGACCTATAAACTGTTAAAGAAACGTGGGTTTGTTGATAAACAGGTGCCATATTACAAAAGTGTATCAACAAATGGTAAATTGCTATCAATTAGAGCTCAAATCACAACAGAGGCTGAAGCAGAGGCACCTGTTAAAGTAGAGAAAGTTTCGAAGAAACAAGAGGAAGGTGTGGTTGTAAATAAATACCGCCCAAAGGAGCCGTATATCGGTAGGTGTCTTCTCAACACCAAGATCACAGGTGATGATGCCCCTGGTGAAACTTGGCACATGGTTTTCAGCACTGAGGGTATGTTGTAAATTCACAACTTTGATTGATATATCGCGAGTCATATAAGCCGAATTCGTTAGTTTATAGTCTAAGATTGATATGTGTTGCATTATGGTTTTCTAAAGTGTGTGGACTTTGATTAGGTGAGATCCCATATAAAGAAGGACAATCCATTGGTGTGATTCCAGATGGGATTGACCCCAAGAGTGGAAAACCTCACAAACTGAGATTGTATTCAATTGCTAGCAGTGCTATTGGTGATTTCGGAGACTCCAAAACTGTAAGCATTTCTACTCAATACCATTGTGTTTATAAAGTCTTGAAAAGGAAATTTGTAGTATTTGATATTGATATTTTGTTTAGGTATCTTTGTGTGTAAAAAGACTTGTCTACACGAACGATAAAGGCGAAGAAGTTAAAGGAGTTTGTTCTAACTTCTTGTGTAAGAATAATATATTAGAAGTCTTTGATCACTTGTTCCTCATATTTTTGGCTTTTGGTAGATGTATATTGTTAATTCTAACATGACTATTGCATTGAATGCTTGCTTGTAACTCAGGTGACTTGAAGCCTGGAGCTGAGGTGCAAATAACTGGTCCAGTAGGAAAAGAAATGCTCATGCCAAAGGATCCTAATGCTACAATTATAATGGTAAGTTCTGTTCTTATTAACAATTCGTACTATTTATTTTTGTATGTGAGTCAATAAACTATAAATTTGGTGTCTTCGACAACAAAATGAAAATCACACACAAGAAAAAATATACTTCAGTTGCCTGCATAGCAAAAATATAATACATGGGTTCTGTAGCACCCTGTTAATTAACTTTAACTTGAATCTTAAGCAGATTGAAGTATCGCGGTTTTTATGGAACAAAAGGAGGATAATTTGTGATCTCAAACATGGTTTCATTACTAATGAACTTTTGTAATTGCAGCTTGCAACAGGAACCGGGATTGCTCCATTCCGCTCGTTTATGTGGAAAATGTTCTTTGAGAAGCATGAAGACTATCAGGTGCCATTCTCTTGAAGAATTCGTGTTGACTATTGATCAATTGCTCAAAATATTGTTCTCAATATAATTCTTAATTGCAGTTCAATGGGTTGGCATGGCTCTTTTTGGGTGTTCCCACAAGTAGTTCCTTGTTGTATAAAGAGGTAAAAGAACTTATCACCCCAAATTATAGTAAATTAAAAGTGATTTGAGATCACTCTACATTTAAGTTTGACTTTGTGAAATTTTTGCAGGAATTTGAGAAAATGAAGGAGATGAAACCAGATAACCTAAGAGTTGACTTTGCGGTTAGCAGAGAACAAACCAATGAGAAGGGTGAAAAGATGTACATTCAAACCAGAATGGCTGAATATGACAGAGAACTATGGGAATTACTCAAGAAAGACAATACATTTGTGTATATGTGTGGGCTTAAGGGTATGGAGAAGGGTATTGATGACATTATGACCACACTGGCTGCTGAAGAGGGTAAGAAACTCTGAAAAAGCTTACAAATTTACTTGCAAATCTCTCTTTTTGAGAGGTGTTATTACATAAATACCCTCATGAACTCCCATCTTTTTGTTTCTTGATATGCATATTTCTTTTGTTTTTGGTAGGCATTGATTGGGTACAATACAAGAAACAGTTGAAGAAAGAAGGTCAATGGAATGTGGAGGTTTACTAAATGGCTTTGTTTCTTCTTGTACAAATGCAGCCTTCTCTTTGTAGATAGGTAACCTTCATAAACCAACTTTATTGTTATGGGATTTCCTCCAAATTTTAGTTTTTATTTTTTATATATTTTTTGAGGGCATGGAATATGAAAGTATACTACAATTACAAACATAAGATTCTTCTCGAATTGTGTTGCGCTTTTTGTCGTTTGTCATGCATGGTTATGTACCATTTATAACCTTATGACTCCATTTGCTCTATCCTTAATGACAAAAGGATAAAAAGACAAATGTTCCGAGTGCACGTTCAAAGGGATATGGAATCGAGAATGACATTATGTGAGCGAGCTTCACCGACTAGATGAATGTAATAAGGTAAGTTGATAACATATTGTTCCTTGTTTCTCACTTGTTATAACATATGGCTTTTTGTTTCATGTATCGAGCTTTTGTGTGGGTTCTTGTACAAAGTATTTTATGACATTAGTATGCATTCGGTTTTGGTAGTAATGATGGAGCTCTATGTTTATAAGGCCAAAGAGACCATTAGAGAGTGGTAGTTAATTACCACAGACTATTAGAGCAAGGTATTGAAACAACTAGTAACCTTGGTCTTTGATGGACAAGAGTTAATACTATCAAACTTAATTCTTGTTTGGGAGTATACAACTAAAGATTGTATATGAAGACTAGCTTTGCTTATGTTGGTTGATTATTTGAAATACATATGTTATTGAGGGGGTGTTATTCTATCATAGAATGATAGATTTTTTAGTGGAGTTTCTATAATATGTTGGAAGGAACTTAGAACATAGATCACATCAGTCGGGGATTAAGAGGTGACAATATCGTAACTAATATGAAGGTGGTATGATGGAAAGCGCAAAACAGATTGAAATATTTTCATTAACTTATTATTAATCTCTAGCGTCTTGGATATAATGTGTTATTCTGAAGAAGATTATATCATAAAATCTAAAATTTTGTCATCTTTAGTTTGACCGTAGTATAGCTATGCACACGCGTACATTCATATACCTTCACACACATATTAACAATGTTTTTAAGAAGGCTGTACTTTTTTATTAGAATGACGCATTAAAAATCGTTGCGATGGTTTGTTCAAATTACTTATGATTGTGCGTCTAACCCGATGCATGAATGAGCTATATGATTATATGGTACGTACACATTTAATGGTTTGAATGGAAGCAACTATCCTCACCCTTAAATTCGCATCTTGAATCCTTCATACGCTTTGTATTATCTTTTTGTTGTGTATAACCGCACCTACACACGCATAGACTAGGTTATATAGGAAATTAAGAAACTTATATGAAGTGTGCCAAATAGATCACATAAATTGAGGATTTGTAACTAATATGAAGGTCATATGATGGAAAGCGCAAAAGGGATTAAAATAGTTTTCATTAACCTTTTTAATCTCTAGCATCTTAGACATACTATACTATTTTGAAGATTGTCCCATAAAATCTAAAATTTTATTATCTTTAGTTGACTATAGTACAAGTGTACAACTATACACACACATACATTCATATGCATGCACGCAAATATATTAAAAATGTTTTTAAGAAGTTTATATTTTTAATTACAATGTGCATTCAAATTGTTACGATGGTTTGTTCAAACTAGTTATGACGTTGCGTCTAATTTAAGAAGTTTATATTTTTGTTGTTGTCTATATTAACTGCCCTTACGCTCATATATATAGACACCAAAACATATAGGAAACTAAAAAAAAGCCTGATGTAAAGTGTGCCAAATAGATCTAGGTCAACGTTCGAGCTTTTTCAGTGGTTAGGATTGACGTGATGACAAGATCATGAATATTAAAGGGTTAAGATGGCTGAAAGTGCAAGAAGAGGAAAAACCTTCGTTGTTGAGTTTTTCTAATCAATTTTAGAATAAAATAACTTTTATACAATTTATTTTATATCATATCATAAAATCAAAAACTTTATTATCTTTAAGAAAAGTTTGGTCTTGCTATATGATGTTTACTTATATACATATATTGTGAATTTTGGTGATCAATAATATGGACACATATATCTAATTTAAAATACAGATGTCACATCTATAGTGATTTCATACGTTTTGGACGAAAAAATGACTTCTCACATGAATTACACACAAACTGACACACGCACATAATAGTAGGATCATTTACAAACTGAATTTTTTGTTAAAAACATAAGAAACAATATGGATTATTGATCAAACTAATTTAATGGTTGAGATGATAGCAAGTTAGTTTTTATAATTAATTAAAAGCTAATTATGGTAGTAGGGGAATTAACTATATTTTATTGACCTTTTTCATTAAATAATAGTTCCATTAGTTTTTTATAAAACAAAATACTTTTATATACTTTATTCTCCTTCGGAAAAAATTATATCATATATAATCAAACATTTTTTTATTTTTAATATGTGTATATATTGTTATACTTTCTTAGTTACCGACGTGCTTTTTTATAGCATATGAAATTGTACGGACGGATTTAGTAACTTAGTATCATATTAACATGGTGTTATTTTGTTTAGAACATATTTTTACATGATATATAGAATTAACACGGTATTGTTATCATTTTTCGAACTTTTTTGTTACATTGATAGTGAATTTACATGGTGTTACTAATCGTATATGTTTGAAAAATAATTTGTTGTATTATAAAAACAAACCACAAATGACCTCCCCTCTACACTGCAAACCACCATCACCTCCCCACTCAACTCTTTCCTAGCCTTAAACGATTCTTCATCTTTTGTTTTACCTAAATCATTCTATACATTGAGTTGTAATCAACCATGGCCCAAATTTTAACATATATGAAATATATATATTTTTCATCAAAAAATGGGGCCTATTTTTTTGGAGACCTCAAACCCTAGGTTCACCGTGATATATGGATGCGCAGACCTTGCATCATGGTCTTAGCACGGGTGTTGATATGTGGTGTCTAGAATATACTTTTACAAAAAAGACATACACTATCACTCATAACACACATGCATGTAACGTGTCGCACTCATATGTTACTTTTCTTTTGCAATAACACTTTGTCCAGAAACCGCACTCTATATATGTTTGTATGTATGAATTTGCAGAACATTTTTTTAAATTGAAAATCACAAAATTTAATAGATATCAATCCGTATAGTTAGGAATTCAACTTTCACACATTTATAGTGTTTCATTGACAATATATAAGTGATGTGCACTCTATGCCTGTAATTAACCACGTTATGTGAGTTAGAGGTTGTTTTATAACCTATTAATTGTCATTAAGAGGCTACTTCTAAATGGTTTATAACCTCTTAATTGTTAAGAGATAGCTTTAATACTGAATGATTAATTGGTAACATCTTAATGGTATCTCTTAACCAACCTCTTAAATTCAGCATTAAGTTACTTTTTAATCATTAAGATGTGATGAAACATTAAAAAGTAGTCACTCAATGACTATTAAGAGGCTACCAAACAATCTTTTAGTAAAATTAAACGGTTATATAAGAATTGAAGACCTTATTTGACTAGTAGAAACACCTATGATTAAACTATTATAATTTTAGGTGAGCCCTAGTACAAACTTAAATAGCATAGGAGATATGAAACATGTCTTTTTTTCAAATTATTTTAAAATTTAATAAGCAAAATAACTTTAATCCTAGCAGAAAGCTTGTATCACTTAATAATTTGTGTAGAGGTTCAAACGTAAACTAGGTCAACTTTCACATACTATAAGACATCATCACAATACCTACTTACTCATGGACTTCGGCCCGAGATTGTACATTCGAACGAAATAGACTTTCGTCTAACAACTTTCGTTAACACTTTCATACTAGAGTTTTGGG
The DNA here is from genome assembly GCA_025506415.1 of Flaveria robusta. Classification (NCBI taxonomy): domain Eukaryota; kingdom Viridiplantae; phylum Streptophyta; class Magnoliopsida; order Asterales; family Asteraceae; genus Flaveria; species Flaveria robusta. Next base: position 15,083,215 of record CM046466.1, on the reverse strand, counting down.
CGAAATTCTACTCGGATGAAACCACACTTCCGTTCTAGCTTGTTTGAAAGTCTATGAACATTCAACTAGAACACTTTTTGTCAAACCTTCGTCTGAAAGTAAAGGAAATTTGGCTAAGACTTTGTTTTATGAACGTTCAGCCCATTCATTCAACCAAAAGTACGGAGACTTACATCCAAAACTAAACCTTCATAGACAGAAAGCTAAGCTAAAACCCTAACAATCGAGAGTGTTTTTTTTTCCTTTCGATCAAACCACATCAAGTTCCTAACTTTTTACGTTAAAACTCATTAGATACATCAACATACATCGTATAATGCAAGGTCTAATGTTTGCATGAAAGATTTGAACGTAACTCTTACCTCTTTTTGCTCAAACCGATCATGATGAAGCCGACTCTTCTTGTGCTTTCAATAAGTTGAAAACGTTCAACAATACCGCCCGCATGATTGACCTTATGTACCAGCAAAAAACAATGATTGATTTAATTTGTTATTTGAAAGAACTCCAATACGCATGATTCATCATCGTTTATAAATACTACCAATTCATAATAATCTCTATGCATGGATGTATTTATAGATGTGACTATACTTCATGAATTAAGTATGAATATTAGTAGCCATAAACAACGATTGTTCTAGTCTAGTTGACATATCTTTAATGCATGTAAGAAAAGTGATGTACGGGAGGGTTTCATGTATGATATGATGTTTCTCATCGTTTGATGGAAACATAGTGCAAATGTACAATACACAATCGTGGTGTCATGTAACTGCTAGCTAATGTAATGAATGATTAATGTAATTGTTAAAGATATTAGGATGAAAACTAGAATTTTTTTATATCCCTAGATGATGAAAATATAATTTTGTGTAGTTACTAAAATAATTAGTAAGGCATATAGAGCTCAACAAATAATCTTTTAACCATTTGAAAAAATATATATAGAAATAAAATAATCCTTATTATATAATAAAAAGAAAATTTTATCCTTCATGTAAACTTTTAATGAAGTCAACTTTTTGTTTTCTCACGTTACTGACCTATTAAATTAAAAAAATATATGTTTTAATAAAAAAATTTACTCTTTTAATATTGTATTTTTAAAAAATTAAAAATGCAAATTAATGACGACTAATTTGATTTTTTAAATTCCAGACTTATTATTCTAAGTAATCAAAATAAATTAAATAACATAATCTTTTTGTGCTTGTTAATAAGAGTAATGTAATTTTTTAAAATAATTTAGAAGTTTTTTTTACTTAATTCTTTATAAAGAAAAAAAAAATACTTATAAGACAAGCTAATGTTAAAATAAATAGAAAAACATATAGAAAGACTACAATTAAAATTTAAAAACTTAAAAAAGGTTAATAATGATGAAATACTGAAATATAAAAAAATTAAATTAAGTAATGAGTTTCTAACATAATCTTTTAATAAATGGTGTAATAGATTATATTTATTAACACATTTAATATGTGAGCTTCAAACCTAATCTTAATAAAGTAACTAATTGTATTCGTAAGGACATCCTGTCAATAAGTGATGTGTTATCTAACAAAAAAAAAAAAAACTAAATTCCGTTATTAGTTCCGTTAACTTAAAATGAATCACAGTCTTACCCTTATAATTAAATACATAATAATATTACCCCTTAATTATTATTAACCCAATCATATACCATCATCATCATATGTCAACATCTTCATCATATGTTATCATCTAATCATCATCTACGATCAACCACCACCATCCTCCACCACTTGCCACCACCCGCCACCACCATCATTATTTCTTACACATGTTGATTCACACCCCATTGATCCACCACCAGCCATTAGCCGTTCCTATTGCCATCAGGGTTAGATCTGTTCTGGCTTGCCACCATTACAGCTTTCCTCTCTGATTTCAAAGATAATTAGTCGTCATCACTGTCGTTAGTGTTAGATTCGGTCGATGTCTCAAACCGTTGTTTATGTTTCTGCATTAGATCGAGTGCGAGGGAGAAGTTGGCGGCCGGTGGTCGCCGACCGTAGGTGAGAGTTAGAGATATGAATAGGGCTTCTTTTGAGGTGAGGTTTAGAGACAGAAAGATAGATAGATACAATGAGAGAGCTTAGATGGGATATTACTCTTATTTATTTATCTTTAAATGCCAACGGCATTTAATATTTTAACCTTGACTTAACATAATCACACTAACATTGTTAGTAGTGTGGTTGAAAAAATAACTTCTGAAACTATTGGACTGTTAACATAGTAAATAAACTGTTGGTTTGAAACTGTAATTTTCGTCAAACTATAAGGACTAAAAGTGTAGTTTTCTCAAAAAAAAAATATGGTTTTCATTACTATATGCAGGATATGCTGATTTTATCTTAGAAAATTTTAAATGTTATTATAAATGATTTAGCCAATTATTATTGTTTTACCAAAAAGATGTTATAGAAATAGAAGTAAAAGATTATTATTTGTTCTCAAGAGAATATTATGTAATAATATACTTCTCGAATATAAAATCACAACCGAAAATCAGAGGGACTCAAAAGGCGCCGATAACAATTAGGGTTTAATTCGCCTCACTATTCACGCACTCTCATCAACTCTTCATCAACAGCGATCTGCAGCAATGGCGGATGCAACGGCCACCGGAGTTGTTATTCGCTTTCACGACAGCAAGGGCTACGGTTTCATCAAGCCAGATGAAGACGGCGAAGATCTCTTTGTTCATCAATCTGAGATTCAAGCCGAAGGCTACCGGAGCCTCCACGAAGGTCAGAAAGTTAAGTTTACTGTTGTTGAGAAGAACAATCGGCAGCAAGCTGTGAATGTTACTGTTGTAGATGGATCTGATGTTGACAGAAACCGTAGTCGCGATGGTTACGGTGGCGGAGGGCGTAGAGGCGGTGGCGTAGGGTTTGGATTTGGTCGTGGTGGTGGCGGTGCGTATAATGGTAACGGAGGTGTGTACCGGAGCGGCGGCGGTGGTGGTGGTGGTGGGCGTGAGTGTTATAATTGTGGTGGCGTTGGGCATATATCTAGGGATTGTAGTAGCAGCGCCGGAGCAGGCGGCGGCGGCGGTGGTTGTTTTAACTGCGGAGGGTTTGGTCATTTAGCTAGGGATTGTAATCGTGGACGTGGTGGTAATGGTGGTGGTGGTGGTGGTTGTTTTAATTGTGGTGAAGTTGGGCATTTGGCTAGGGAATGTACTGCAGGAGGTGGTGTTAGGTCTGGTGGCGGCGGCGGTGGTGGTGGTGGTGGTTATAGGTCTGGTGGTGGTGGTGGTGGAGGTGGTAACTGTTATAATTGTGGTGAACCGGGGCATTTTGCTCGCGAATGCCCGGCGACTTAGTGATTAACTAACAGAAGTTTCCGAAGCTAGTAAACGATGATGATGATGTTTTGGGGTATATTTGGTTAATTAGTTTTCTAGCTTTTTACTTAGTTGTGTTATTCATTGGAAGAACATTTTGGTGGTGTGTTTGGGTTGTGTTTGCAATCCTATAAATATATTTAGGGGCTGGTTGTTAGTCTCAGTTTTGTTATTGAAATTTGAAGATCTTCTAATCTTTTTAGTACATTTCTTCCTGATTTTCATGCTACTTCTGTTAATTATGTTATATCAATGTTGTTAGTTGTTTATAGGTTTTGTCTTTATGGTTCTCTGTTTGGTTTAAGTGTGTCTTATAATTAAATCAAGATAACAGATGCAAAGTTCTGAAGGTGTTCTTTACCTGGTTTGAGGTAAAAGTTGGAATTTTGTTCAATCTTTGGTTCTGGTTTATGTTTAAGTTATCTTTCATCTGGTATCTGAGATAATATATAGGCCGTGATCAATCTTTGGTGCTGATTTTGTGTGATTTATGATGCTTTCTAGTGAGTTTGATGTAAGATTTGTATCAAGCTTGTCTTATTTGATGATTGTTGACCCAGGTTGGAGCTAAAGTTGGGATTAGGATTATATGTTTTAGATTTTACAGTAGCTGATTCTTAAGAAGCTATTGTTTATGAATGATTGCTCCACTGATTTCTTGCTCTGTGCTGTATTCATGTTGCTATTGTCTATTGATGCTCAAAAATGTGTTTTCTTTGTGGATCATGTTTGATCTTAACTACAGGCGTGTATGGTGTGTTGGCGGTTGGAGTACTCAGATAATGTACAATGTGTCAATGTGCTAAGGTTTGTCTTCAACATTTGATCTACTTCCATAACCCATGTTGAGCCCATTTATTAATTTGTCTTTGTTACCTTTGATTTGTATTATCACTGAGGGTTGGTCGTTTAAATTTCAAAACCAATAACATATTCTTGTAATGTTGGTTTGTCATTGGGTAACCATCATCTGCATGATGACTCTTGCAGCTAATAAACTTCTAGTGAGGGCTTTGTTGATTAAAATCTGGTAAACCATCTGTTGGTGGAGCCCAATACCTGCTCAATCTTGGCACAGATGACCTCGTGTATTGTTTTATGAACCTGGTTGTGTTTTTGTGGTCCCTTTCCGGCCTGTTAGTTGAAGTTTTATTAGAATTTAGTCATCAGCATGCGCTAAACAGTTATTGATCATCGTCTAATCATCAGTAGACTTGCTCAGTTTGTAGAGGAGTGATGATCTATGTTGGTCCTCCAACTTGAATAGGAATACCCCTTCTATTACATGAGGAGATTTAGCATAAGCCGATGCTTAATTCGCTGCTATTTTAAAATATTTTTTAACTTGTTTAATTGTCTACTAGTGACGGGGTGCTTGGATTACTTGAAAAGTTACTTAGTCTACTAACGACATAACCAGTACAATGTCTTATGATTGTAATGACATGCGTCGAGCGTTCATAGCCCTTGAGTATTCAAGTTGGGAAACCAGATCAATAGTAATGTATGAGTTTCATATTGGGATCCATCATCCATGGGAGTAGTTGTCAAGGAACAATGTTCACAAATAAACTTTTGAGATTCTGTTATCATAGTTGGTAAGTTTTATCCTTAAACCAATAGCTAGTTTTGCCTCTTCTATATCCTTCATAAGGAAGTTGGATGATAGGAAAAATGTAAACAAAATTATATATATAATGTTAATTTACCAAAGAGGAATGAATAGGTTGGTTTGTGATTTTTGGGTATTAACCACGGGTATTTTATGATGTGTCACGTTTGGTCCTTATAATATTTTAATTTTAATATTAAAAGACCAAATGAAATGAATAGGATGGTTAGGTTTTTTTTTTAAATTTTGGCCACAACACTTTTTAATAATTTTGTTTTTAGCCTTATTCTATGGGTTCTTTAACTTGAACAACTAAGTCTTTAAAATTTATATTATTATTTAGAAACTAAATAAACAATTATTTTATCTTTTATTGGATTTGTTTATTGGTCGGAGAAATTTGTTTATTGTGTGGAACAAGGGTTCGATTCAAATATAATACGTTCATTTGACAGTATAAATATGTCTCAACGAAAATTTAAGCGCCAGGTAAAATATAATATGTTTCATTCTACGGTATATACATTTTGACGTAAATTTAGTTCTGAAACGAGTTGGGTCAAATATAATACGTGTCATTCAACAGTATAAATACGTTTCAACGTAAATTTAGTTCAAAAACGAGTCGGGTGCGATTTTAATATATATTTTATCATGTCGCATATAGCGCCGCCGCATGTGCTTTTTTATGTATGTTTCGGCTTGGTCTACATTTCAACATAAATTTGTTTGGAAAAGAGTCGGGTCAAATATAATATGTATTCATTCAAAGGTATCAGTTTAAGTTTCTCTATGTTTTGATTTAAATTTAGTTCGAAACAAGTCGGGTCGATTGTATGCTATACTCTATCACGTCGTGTACGATGCCATCGCAAAGCGTGGCGGGTAAAAAACTAGTTTACATAAATGATGCTTTGATATAATGTAGCATTAGAAATTATTAAAACAATAAAGATCAAGAGCCACAATTTGGCAAAGACTGTAAACCTAGCAATGTTTGGCTAAAAATAGTCTAACAAATGCAAGTTACGCAACCAAGGCAAAGTTGTATATGATTTCAAAGTTTATGATTGAATTTCAAAGGTACTTCTCATTTGCTAGATCCAAGTCCATGGCCTATTTTGGGTTCCCTCCGAAGCTATGGCAACCATCATAGGAAGTGTGATGTGTATACACTTATATCAAGGGGGTGAAACACTTCTCATTTTGGACCTAATCTTTATCTTATATACCATGTTCGTATGTGGTGTCACAGCATGCATTGCATGAATCCATTCCACAATTTGACAAAGACTGTAAACAAAAGGAATTTATGTAAACCCAATTGCATGAATCCATTTCACATAAGCTTCATCATGTATAACTCTAGCTTAACACGTAACATGTGTGTGTATATATATATATAGATAGATATAGATGGATATATATATGTTAGCATCATTTCATCAATTAGGTTTAGTATTCATTCACAGCACTAACCCAAATATCTTCTATGCATCAAGTATTTCCCGGTCACCCTCCAACGCTGCTCCTTAACGGTAACTCCTTCATCACCGCCCCCCGCCATCGCCCATCCGCCGTCGCCGCTCATCATTGCCACTTCATCGCCGCAAGCTCCTGAACATACTTACCCAAATCATAGATGTTTACAGATCTGTGTATATTACTATGGGCAAAATGGGTTTGGCCCTATCGGGTTTTTTGTGTATCGGGGTTGAGGCGAAACCGGGTATGAACCCAGGTCGGGTTCACCCGCTTGAAAACTCTACCCGCTATACCCGGGTCGGGTCCGAAACCGGGTCCAATACCGGGTTTAGTTTTTTTTTTCTTCTTTTCTTTTCTTGTGTATGTCCCCAAATACCGGGTCTAATACCGGGTTCAACCTGGCTAGGTCGGTTCGGGTCGGGTTCGAAAAAACTCAACATCTAAAACCTCTATGGATTTAAACGGGTCCAACCCGAGTACACCTCTCATCGGGTACTACCGTATGCAGGTCCGAGTTGGGTTCGTCCCGAGTCCATCGAGTCGATTGTATGTTACATTGTTAAAATCGTTGTTCTAAAATTTCTCTAATCTCTCAAAAACCCCACAAAAACCATCTCTTGCTCCAAAATCAAAGTAGTTGAAGACAGTGACCATGACAGTAGACGAGAGCATCAAACGAACAATTAAATTTTTTAAAATTGTCTCTTTGATCTTTACAAAAAACTAAACATGGGTCTAAAGTTTATACTGAGGTTTATTGTTTTCAAGAACAATACAATATCTATTAAGTAACCATTGAATAACTTAGTGTCCATCCAACCCTTTCAAGTTTAAATAGACAACTCATTTTGACCCGTGTTTAGAATTTTTTGTTTTTGATTGAACCCATCCTAACTTGTTTTTAAATTTTCACATACCCAAACTGACCCAACATATCATGTGAAAAGACCCATATAGACCCAATTTAAGTTTGTGGGTTGGTTTTGCCAGGTGTAGTGGTGTGTATGTTCTCGTAAATCCACATTGGAAGGATATCGTACCAAAGTCATACAATTAGGATTTTGATATGTGTGTTGGTCTCTTTATTGTTTAGGAGGTTATGTTCCTTTTTACTCTTTTTAGGGTTTCTTCTTTCTTACATACGATAGAGATCAGGGGTATTTGAGCCCCCAAAAGGGATTGTAGTTTTTGATCCACGGGTGATCCATTTTATCAATTCTCTTATTCCCCTTTCATCTGGAGTTGTCGTAACTTGGGCTCGTCATGCTATACTTGTGAGGAAGGATAAATGAGCAGTTTACGCTTTAGCAGCTTGCGGTTTAGTCTAGTATTTATAGCCTTTCAAGGAATGGAATATTATCAAGTGCTATCCACAATTTTATATAGCATTTATGGTTCTATCTTTTTCTTACCAACTAGCTTTCATCGTTTCATGTGATTATAGGTTCTCGATCATATGTAGTATATGCCAATATCTTGGTCATTCAATAAAAGAGCATCATGTTGGCTTTGCAAAACAGCCACATGGTACTGACATTATGTAGTGCAATTGGTGGTACAAGAATTTTCCATACACATAAATTTGATTATAAGAAGACGTATTATCTAATGGTGAACACAACAACTTTTAAGTATGGGAATACTAGAAAAAACTTATGTGCATCTAATGGATATTTTGATAGCCTACCTATATTGCTTACCATCAAAGTTACTTGGAACTCCTTCAAGGATTTAAATTTCTAAAATCATGTAAAGTAAGTTTTTAAAAACAAATGTGATGCTAGAACTCTCAAAGAGTGCATAAAGTGCTAAAGACAGAAAGAAGTCTATGATCTGAAATATTGCAACTGAACCTAATGAACTATATGGTTAACTAGTTCTAAGTATGAACCAAAATGATGGTATAATCAAGTGATTACCAAGAATAGGAAAATATATAAACTATGTAACCAGTCTATATATTTATATTAAGTGAACAATTCCCAGGTTTTATTGTTATTACAATATGTTTTGATGATATTATATTTCTTCAAAAAGATTGCACATTTATGTTTTTTTCCATCGAATGAACAGAAACAGTTATTGATATGGTAAAAAACTCAAAGCTCATTTAACTAAGTTAAAGGTTGTTCGATCACTTGATATAGAGTTTGCGGCTTATCATTCGTTTTATGGAGGAAGCAACAAAAGTCTTTACATGTACACGCGGCATTATCTTCCATTCACTAACTTTTGTTTTTTTTTTAAAAAGACAACATAATTGATCTCGAGAGTCAAGAGAATAAATGCATGATATACTACTTTTCCCTCATGTATGGTGGTCTTGTCTCACTTGGTTTCGTTCGCAAGGTTTTAAACGGGATGTCGAGATAACATCTTCAAGTGGACAAAGGGTAGCAAGATAGCGTTATAAATATAAATAAATGGGGGTATCTAAAATAGCCATAACTTTAGCTGCTGAGTTAGATTTGCGGAGTATATTTGGTTGTCTGTTCATCGACATATTTGTAACAACTGTAGAGAAAAAAATGTCCTATTATAGTTCCACTTAACATATAGTTTATCATGTTCTCTTCATAAATTTTAGCGTTGTATATTGATTTCAATCTCATATATATTTCTCAATGTATTTGATGCACTTGACTTTTAAAAAAAAAAAAAAAAAAATTCTCAGCACATTTCTCTACTTTTCACAATACTTCTGTTACATGAATGCCATAGGAGCAACAGATGAAATTATGTGTTTGTGACATAAATGCCATAGGAGAATACAATTGAGTTTACATTTTGAAACAATAGAACAAGCATTTCAAGAATGAGAAGCCACAAAAACACATCTATAAACTATACACCTTGAGCATCAATCTTACAGCTCAAATAATCGGGCATCCATCAACGACGACACCTGCAGCAGTAGGACAAGAAGCCAACGGACACCCATCGGGGTTACTTCCCCACCAATCTAAACTAACACCCTCCATATCCAAACTAACATACAGCAACACCCCCATAAACGCCAACCCTGCATCCAACGCCCCAGACATCACATAGTTATGGCGTCCCCACCAGTTATGATGGTACCTATAGGCTACAAACCCCGACATAAACCCAATAATTATCCAACTGTTGTAGTTTACAGAAGTCGCAGGGGGCATGTTAATCGTTGCACCTAATAGAACCGGCGTTGTGATTAATGTAATCCAGGTTTGGCTCGGGAAAGCTTTGTGTAAGAGCCAAACTATGATAGGAGCCACTGCACCTGCTAAAAAGAACCAGTTTATCGAGTTGTAGTAGCCCAGGTTACCAAAGATCCGGCGGGGGCCGATTAGACCCCATATGACTGAGGCGTCATAGAACACATGGTCACCTGGGCAGGTCCATGGGCTGCCCGGGGGAAGCAAGGCGCGGTCACATATGTTTGGGACTGTGTCCATTAGCCACCACGCGGTTCCTAAATGCACCAATGCTGATATCAGTGTACCACATACCTGATCACAAGATTTTGTAAAAGATTTGGGATTTAGTTTTCTACATATAAGTTGACTTAAGTTGACTGGCGAGCGGAAGGAGGCTTACTTGAGCCATGAACATTGATATTGGGGGGATTTTCATGTAATGCCCGAGCTTAAAGTCTTGTAAAAAGACGATAGCTTGTTTCACGCTGATGTAGCCGTAAACCTTAAAACACATGTTGGCCACGGGGTACCCTGGATACAAGTATCCTATGATGTATTCCGTGATCACATTCAAGCCCGGAGTCTATTTGATGAATTACAAATATACCCGTGTTAGATACCTAAGTACAGAATCTATTCTAGTACAAGGTTATACATACCTAGTTACAGAATCTATTGTAGTACAGAATCAAAGATACCTGGTTTGTTGTAGCTGTGATGACACCGATAGGAAGTGTGAAAAAGAATGCAAGACCGCAGGCCAACAAGAACGCCCACCACGGTAACTGAAGTTGACTTTTAAAGTATTGGATCACAAACAATGTTGCTACAATGTTGGTCAACAGAATACAAGCGAACCACCACTCGGGCACTTGGTTATATCGTCTCATAAGCTTACTATGCACATCCAGTTTCTTTTCTTGAAACGCCGACTTACTCAGCTGCCATAACTCCCTAAAACAACATTCAAACTTCAATTTAAAACGCCAAAAAAGATTCAAAAAGAAAAAAAGAAATCCAAACCTTCCATGAAAGACGAACACATGAACCACAGTCGCAGTCAGACACGCGAAACTAACTGCATAATTCATCGCGAAGAAGATGCTGAGGTAAATCTGACCTTCTTCCTCATATGCATCAGAGTCAAAGTGAAAATTAGAGTCAACAATAGCTGATGTGTTGTAAGACTGCCCTGTGAAGGTGAACAGATCATCTGAGAATATTGGGAACCTTTTAGCCTCATAAACATTAAACCAATATGCTAAAGGTGTTATCACATAAGTAACTAAAACATATCCAACAGCAATATTCGCTGTGGCGAACCATGGACTCGCCAAAGGGCTCCCAAGATAAGACGATATGCTAGACCAATCGAACCCAATCGCACCAACACCAAGACCATGAAGGCCCGAACCAATCTGTTGAGCCAGTACAGACTTCGGAAAGATCCAACATAACCACGAGAGCGAAGTAAGCATAGGAAACAAGTATCCAGGAACAACATAGTATGCAAAACTGCAAATAAACACAATCAGAAAAAACTCATTGCGCGTAAGCCCCCCCTTCGGCCTCGGCTCCTTATCGTGTAACGCCCTGCAAATGCAACAACACATCATTTCAAGAATGCATATGCTGAATTTCAAGATTCTAATCATACATCTAATAACAGAACTATTGAACATCAAAATTGTTCAAGATTGAATATTTTTAGGTACCTGAAGAGGGAAACTTGAACAAGATTCTGCGGCCACCACATCGCCGCCGGCTCCACCAGATACCGCCGGAATATTCCCGCCCACCCGAACCCCAGCACCTGAGTCGTCACCACCACGATCAACGCCACCCAAAAAGTCAACGTCTTGCCGTAGAATATCTTCACGGCGGAGACAATGTGAATCGCGTACGGATTTCCGGCACCGGAGTTGGCAAAGATGGTGATCAACACATGTTCTTTAACATTAAAAGGCCCAGGGTTGAGGCTAAACTCACACCATTTCCCCCGGAAGAACACCCTGTCGGTGATCGTGGCCGCCATGAGGTGGCCGAGGGGGACGACGGCGATCTGGGCGGAGATCGACGTGATCGAAAGCGGCTCACGGCGGTACCAGAAGAATTGATTCAGGAAAGATAGTAACACACAGGCAGCTGTTCCTAGTGTCCACATCCTGAAAGTGACCACCGGTAAATTGGGGTCGTCGGTCACCGGAACTGTGAGTGCGACTTGCTCGATCGGAGAATTCTCCTCCGGCGGGGTCTCCGGCGAGTGGGAGGTGGATCCATCGATGTGGGTGTTCTTCGAAACTGCAAGTTTTTGAAATTAATTTGGGGGAAATGAATAAAACTGTCAGAAGTGGACATTTGGGGTTCTGGTATTGATTATTGATGAATTTGAGGTTAATCTTGATTGAAATTGCTTACGAAGTGGGGATGTAATTTCATCTCGTTCTTGTTGAAAGTCTTCCATCTAATTGTTCATCTGATTCACAGTGCAAAGAAGGATCTGAATCTGATGTTTGATTTTGATTTAATGAATAAGTGGAGTGGATGAATCTTGGAATCTTTACAGTGACAGTAGGATGATATAAGTGGATCATGTTTTCAAGATTTGAAGTCATTGCTGACGAATTTGCAAAGACGACGGAGATTGGTGATATTTTATTTGTTTTAATATTCGGGGTGGCATATCTGCTTGTACGAGGTCATTATTCATTTGTTCGACCTAACACATGAACATATGGGTGAGTAGAGAATTAAAAGTATATATGAAAACAAACAAATAGTTGTTAGAAGTTTTTAACTTTACAAATTAGGCAATTAGGGATGGATTAGTTAAGTGATTAAAAAGTGTTACCATGTAAACACAACGTATATAGTGACTCGTATCACATTGAAAAGGATGAAATTGATTAATAATAGTGATCAGGACCGACTCAACCTATTTGACGGCCCCAAGCAAGCAAAAAACTCAGGGCCCCTTTTCAAAATTAAAGTTGAAAACTTTATTTATTATTCGGGTTTGAGACCTATAGTAATCACGAAATTATTAACTTAAGCCGCCATCAAAGAAATCAACACTTTAGCAAGTTAATCTTTAAAAATGGACTAAAATCATTAATTACAAAACAGTAAATCTAAATCCCTAGTTTCAAAACCAAAAATCCTAAATCCGTAAAACTAAATGCATAGTAAATCAATTAGAAAATTATTGAAGAGGCAAAAAAGACGATCAAATAACCTTGAATAATTCAGTAAATAACTTTTGTTCCAATCATTACAGATCTTAAACAATAATCAGTAAATTCCTTTTTTTCCAATGAATCAATAATTGTAGATTTGCAGAATTTGAACAATTTTCTTCGTGAAAAACTTAGAATTTGATTTCTAGATTGAAAATTATCATCGGACGCCATTGCTGAGAAATTGATTCTGGAAACTAGTCTATGTTCATCTAATCATCTCTTCGTTTCCAATATAATCAAATACCGTTGGATGCTTCAGTTTCTCCGAACTATTCAATTGTATTTTTTTTTTCTGGCCCAAGGAAATCCCACTAAAAAAACATGACACCAATATGTATCTTAAAAAATAGGGGCCTTGTATTTTAGGGGGCCCCAAGCCCCTTGCTTCACCCACCAAGCCATAAAGCCGGCCCTAATAGTGATGTAGTTTGTAATTATTTAATTTATTGTGTTGATTATAATATTGCAAAAAGATAAAAACATACATTGAACATTAATATTATTGTAAATTACATTTTTAGTCTCTATTGTTAGATGAAAATTATGATTTCAGTCTAATAGTTTATTCATTATATTAACAATTCAATAGTTTCATATTTCTATGAAGATACTAACACTGCTAGAGTTTAGACTGCTATCGTTTTATTCAAGTGCACTTTAGTTATTTTCACAACCTTCTTAACATATTTTTTAAAATTAATTACAAAAAGTTATAAAACTCTCCCTAGCCCCTACCCATCACTCTTTACCGTCCTATTCCACCACCACCTGAAACCCGCTGACCACCACCAACTTCACCCCACACCACCACCACATGAAACCCTTTATTCACCATGTGTTCTTCTTTGCTCTAATTAGATATAACCCTCTTTCGTGTTCGTTCCCTAACCCCATCTTTATCTTGTTCTTTTCTCTTCACGAATCTCATTCTTCTCTCTCCTTCTTGAATCCTCTTGCGCAAAAAATCCTTCCATCGACCACAAAACTTTGAGTCAAAGCCATTGACTAGATTCATCGTAGACACAAATCGAAGCAACCAAAGCTTCAAACCAAAGAAGATGAAAACCCCAAGTCAAAGATCGAATCCCTAACAGAATAAATGGATTTAAGGGTTACTTGTAAACATGTTTGATTTTGTTGAGTGGTGGAGGGTTACGATGCTGGTGACCGTGATGAATGAGAAGGGTGAATGATGGTGTTGGTGGTGGTGAAATACGACGAGAGAGAGTGAGAGGGACATGGAGAAAGAGAGAGATAGATAGATAGATAGATAAATAATCAGACAAACAGACAGATAGATAAATAGATAGATAGATTGAGTGAGAGAGAGATGGGTTAGGGTGGGGGTCCTGAATAATCCGGGTAAAATCGAAACAAAGTATGAAACTATTGGATTGTAGGTGTAATAAGTAACTACTGTAATAAAACAATAATTTTCATCAAACTACATGGACTAAAACCATAATTTACTCTTAATATTAATATTACTTTGAAACTACTGATAGCACCCTCCCCTGACGTTAACCCAGACCAATAAACGGGTAAATGAAGGGATCTCTAACTAAAAGTCACAATCCTCGTAGCAGTGACAACAAACAAATAATTTGTAACGACGTTATGTATGAATATCGAAGAGACTACAAAACCTTTTTCCACATATAGATGCGTGGAAGATAATGAGGCACATGATGAAGTGGCATTCCATACCATTATCGTCACAATCCTCTTTATCAAGTGAATGTTCAAAAACACTGGATAGTGAGTCACCATCAAGTGCTCGTAGTGAGATACATTTTAATGGTATTGACGATGACTTTGAAGCGTTTGAGGAGAAAACTCCAAGCTTGTCAAAACGTCCGACCAGGAAAAGCAAAGGTAAACAACCAGTGGAAATGTCGATCGAAAAAGACGAATACAAGGCAAGCGGTGGCGTTTTGGCCGGAAAAATACAAGTTTTAAACGAGCAAAATGCAGAAAAGTTATCGTTTAAAAAGGAACGTCAAGTGACAAACAACTTGTGAGCACTTGCTTTGGATATTAGCCACATGATGAGTCCCGAACGTGAATTGGTGGAAAAGTTAAAACAAGACATTCGAAGAAATGATGGGATGTAATTTTTATTGTTTATTTAATATTTTAAAATTTTAAAAACTTTTGGATTGTCATGCAATGTTTCTATTATCTAATATTTATGTAATGCTTTTATTTCTTAGGTGGTGTTTTTTTATTTATGTAATGTTATAAAACTAGATTCTAACCCGCGCATCATGACGGGGACGTGAGAGGAGCTAAGGATAAGAATGTAAGACTAAGAAGTACCAGAAATGATTTAGGTAGCGTTTGGTATAAAGGAATGAAGGACGAAATGGAATGAATCATTGAGTGTGAATAAAAAAATACATGTTTGGTTGACAAAGGTAATGGAATGAACTATTACATAGTTAATTCCATTGACTCAAAGGCTCAAATTCATTACATCCACCCCCCCTTCTTTTTTTTCGTTCCATCCCTTCTTGTCACCAACACCACCCACTCATCCACCACAACAATCACCACCGGCCACCAAGATAATTCGTCGCTGGCAACCACCACCACCATTGACCACCGGCCGCCGCCGCCAACCACCAACCACCACCGCCACCGAAAACCACCGCCACCTGGACCACCACCGGCCACAGCCACCAACCATCTACCCCCGCCGCCTAAAACCACCGCCACTCGGAACCACCACCGGCCACCGCCGCCGCCGCCAGGAACCACCACCGGCCACTGCCGCCACCGGAAACCTCGACCGGCCACCTCCGCCTCCAGAAACCTCGACCGGCCACCGCCGTCGCCGGGAACCACCACCGGCAACCGCCATCGCCGGAAACCTCCATCGGCCACTATCACCACCATAGCTACTTTTACATTTCATTTTTTCATTTTTTCATACGTAATAAACAACACAAATTAATGATTCATTTCAATCCTAAAGGGTAACCAAACAGTAATATAGAATGTAATGATTTATTTCATTCTTTCATCCATTTCATTCACTCATTCATTCCATTTTTTTATCCATTCTATTATCACATATCAAACAGACCCTTAGAGTGCCATTAAAGAGAATGAGAAAGCAGAGAGATTTTATTAAGTTTTTGGTATGGTTACAATAAAAAGAATGTCCTTTGTTTACAAGACAAAATACAATTACTATTTTATTATACAAAAAGCAAAAGCAAAGAATGAAAATAAAAGAAAATAAACTGACAAAACTATATCATTTACACAAGAAAATGAAAGAATTTGTCAGGAG
Source organism: Flaveria robusta (assembly GCA_025506415.1). Classification (NCBI taxonomy): domain Eukaryota; kingdom Viridiplantae; phylum Streptophyta; class Magnoliopsida; order Asterales; family Asteraceae; genus Flaveria; species Flaveria robusta. The sequence goes on along the minus strand of CM046466.1, from coordinate 15,067,026 downwards.
CTTTTGTATCTAAATCATTGATTTTATTAGTAACTGTCTTTCTTGTAAGTCTATCCATGAGTGGATGAGTAGCTGTCTTCCATCTGACTTCATTTCACTCTTTTTTATGCACAATTACAAATATGGATATTCAAATTCGAATATCTGAAAATTTTGGACAATGGATTTCGCTATTTGATTCTAAATCCGAAATTTCGGATTCAGATTTGGATATATGTTCAGATATCCGAATTCCAAAAGAATTGTATTATATAATAAATTTTATAAAAATTTAATAACTTTTATTGAAAAAGTTTTCGGTTATTCGAATCTTTTACAACAATCCGAAATATTTGAAAATATACGAAATTTCTAATAAATATGTAATATTTTATAATTTTTATAAAATATATTTTGGATATCCGAATATCTAAAAATTCTCAAAATCACTATCTGAATCCGAAATTCCGCATCTATGAAGTTTTTATATCCGAATTTCGGATTTTCGAATAATACCTAATATAGTTAACCAAAAAAATTAATATGCATTAAATAATGTATTAATTAGGGGAAATTTATTAAATAGAAAAAGTTAGAAACTATTTTATAAAACACTTATACTCTAAGATTAAAAGTTGTCTTAGATGTTTTATACTTTTAGCAAAATTACTATTGTGCCCTCCAAAAAATAAGCCTAATTAATTTTTTAAAATAAACCATATAATTTCTAATATTTCAACTTAACATCCTGAACTATATATAACATAAAATTTTAACCTATTGATTATTTTTACTAATTTGATTTTTTTTCAATAGTATTCGTTTGTTAATACTAAAAGTAACTTGTGATTGTTTTTAGGTTTTTTTTTTTTCTGGTGTAACGGTATTAATTTTATTAAAAACGAGGTTGTATTCAAAATAGAGTATTTTTGGGTATCGTACGGGATATCAATTGATGGTAACGTGCTGGTACCGTAAAGAACAAGACTAATACTAACAGATGAAAGTTGGTATCCTTATATAACTGATTTCTAGCTATATTTCAATCTCAAGAACTTTATCACCGCAACTTCATACATTTTTTATTCGTACTACCCATGTTAATATCATCGTTGCAACATGTGTAACGAAGTTTGTAAACACATCGCAATTTCATAAGTCTATTTTACGTATTAACTACGTTAATGCCATCATTGCAACATGCGTAACGAAGTTTGTAAACACACCGCATCATGTTAGTTTAGTTTTTAGTTTCACAAAAAATGGCATAGATTTAACCTGATTAATCAAAATGACATAATTCTAAAAGATTTTACATCAAAACTAAAAACCCCTAATTCTTTATTCCAAAATCTCAAAACTCTTTCGTTTTAAACCTGTCAATTTGGGTTTTAAGAATTTTTCTTTTTTTTTTTTTTTTTCTGCAATTTTAGTGACTTACAATCACCATTTTTGGGACTAGTTTTGCAATAACACCAAACGTACCGAAGAAATTTTTTGACTTAAAACTTTTACCGTAACACAAAAAATTAATTGAAAACCTTTGCTTTACAAAAGTTTAACTTATTAATAAACAAATAAACAAAATACTATTTAAAATAAAATTAACAAATATTTATATATTACTAATTATCAAATGGTTTATGCATTATTTAGTTGCACTTCATGCTTATCAAATGTGTTGTGTATAAATAAGTTGTATTTTTAAGTTTAGTGAGTTGAACCCAACAACTTGGTGAAAAATTCATTAATTATATACAAATTTCTAACTTTGTTTTACATATTAACTAGTTGTAACTCGTCCGCGCTTCGCTGCGGGTGTAAAACAATCTTGATGCCACGCAGTTATATAGTTTCCGATATGGCTCAAAAATGGTGCATCTTTTGGGCTGCAAAAGGTTAGTATGTCACGCTAAAACGACTAATACAACATATGTTTCCGTATCGTCATCACCCATAAAGCGTCAATATTTATCGCCACTTTTTCCGGTCCTTTAATTTTGTCTGTAATATTCTTTGTGGTGCGTATTACAAGTAGCGATATCAAATTACACACAGAAACAATGGTTCTTATGTTTGCAAACAATCGCTTGCCATGCCAATGTAATACATTTGTTTTCTTATCGTTATTGCCTATCAATGATGAAGGTTTTAAGTTGATTCTAAAATGAATTTGGCTATCAATGTTTGCTAGCATGAATTTACAAAATACAATCCAAAAAATGAGAAGAGAAAAACATCACTTTATGAGTAAAAAAAGAATCATTATATGAAAAGTATGTGGCTAAAACAAAAACCAAAGAATGACACTATTCCTTCCATTTGCTAAATTAATATATAGGTTAATTGTAGCTTTGGCATACTTGGTTGTACCCCACTTATTTTTTAGTATTATTTTATTTTATTTTTTTTCTAATCTTTAATTTTTTAGTTCTTACCCTTTACTTTTATAATTTAATCCCAACACTTTTTTACTCTCAACCTTTTTTTATTATTATACTTTATATATTTTATAAACTTTTCATTTTTCGTTTTGTCTAAATTTTACAAGTTAACATGCTGCAACGTGCATGTGTGATTTATTGTTTTTACGCCTATATTTTCTAGTTTAACGACCCCGTCGTAATGCGCAGATCCTAGATCGACCTAGTTATTATTTTCTATATTTTACGTTTCACTTGTGTGTTTCAATATTTTTACTTCTATTTTTCTTTTCGTTTAGTTATATTTTTTTGTTTTTTATTTCTTTTTTATACTTGCTTTTTCGGTGTTGATGGTAGCTGGCCGTGGTTTGGAATTAGTGCTAGTTGATACGGTTTTATGCCCCCGGCACAACGAGATGAGGTTAATACTAGTATATACTAATTAGCAACTTGGTATGTAATATGTGTACAATATGCTTTAGTGGGTTGTAACCGTCTTTTGTTATTTTTTTAATCTTTAATTTTTTTTAACCTAATAATTTTACATTTTTTACAATTTAAACTTCACAATTTTTTTATTTTCAACTTCGGTCCCTATACTATTTATATTTTTTCAAATTTTATTTTACGTTTCGGTCGAAATTTTGCGAGTTAACACGTCACAACGTGCGTGTGTGATTCAACATTTTTACTCTTATTTTTCCATGTTTAATAGTTTTGCCACAACACGCTGATCCTAGATCTGCTTACCTACTCATTTATATATTTTACGTTTCTCCTGCGTGGTTTAACATTTTTACGTCTACTTTTCATTCGGTTTTATTATTTTTATTTTTATTTATATTTAATGCGAGTTTTTCGGTGTTGGTTGTCACTGATGATGGTGTGTCATTGGTAATAATTAACATGGTTTTACGCCTCCTGCTACAACACATGAATCTTATTACTAGTTAATTATCTTATTACTAGTTAATTATTAATTAATGAAATTACTCATTACCTATCAGGCTATCACCCATTTATGTCCCCAATGATTTAAATTTTTATGCCCAACAGCCCACCCCATTTTAAAGCCCAATACCCATTGCTGGAATGCCGGTTACCCCAACCCGAATATCCCTAAAAACCCTATATTTATGCTTCTTTTTTGCCTATATTTTACTTGATGACATGATAATTAAAATGTTGATTATTTGATTATTTCATGTTTATACTAAATTTTGGATAGTTAAATACTTAAATATAGAGTTTTTAGTTGAATAGTATTATCAATCCCGTAACTTTAAGTGCAATTTTGTTAGTTTATTATTTAGTTGTTAAGCGTTAACTTTTGCAGTTAATTTTAGCCAATATGAAAATAATAACAAAACAAAGTTAAAAAATACTTTTAGTTGCGAACCAAATAAAAAAGAGTTTTTTTTTTATATATTTTTCATTCCTAAGGCCATAAATTACATATTTCCCCAAAATAAAAAATTAATTACATATTTCCCATTTCTAAAATATATATATTATATATTTATCTATTTCATTAAACCTTATCTATTAAATAACTATTTTATTTTTTTTTACTAAGGGATTTTTACATATTAATGTTTTATTATTATAATTATTTAAACTTTTGACATTTATGTTTTGTATTTGAAGATATAACTTTAATTATCGATTTTTGTTGTTTCGAAATAAAGTTATAAGCGAGATGAAACTTTGTTGTTTTTATTTACATTGAATACTCGAACTTGAGAAACTATGTAATTGATATTCGTTGTAAGTGAAATGTGTAAAAATAATTTAGTGAAAATACAAGTAATATAATTATTTAATAAATAATTTAAATAAAATGGGTAAATATGTAATATGTATGTTTTAGGAAGGGGAAATACGTAATTGATTTTTTTATTTAGGTAAATATATAATTAATGACTTTAGCAAGAGAAAATATGTAAATGCCGCAATAAAAAAAATATTTGATTTCGATCTACACTAAAAAGTATAGAATTACTTAACTTGTTAGAAAGTTTTAGTTACCTGACCCGACAATAAAATCCTTTTTGATAGCGTTTGAAAACCGAAAATTTCCACCAATTGACAACTTTTCTGTGTGGTGACCGTAAAATAAGAGATATCGCAGGGAAATCTTATTATAGTAACAAATTATAATGTTTTGTGTCAAATTCATTTTTAGTTGTCTGCTTCTTGGTTATATAATAATATTTTAGTTTTGAAACCTTGATTGTGAATGTTTCATATATATGTTCCTTTAGCAACAATCTTACAGATCAAATAACTGGGCATCCATCAACCACAATACCGTGAGCAGCAGGACAAGAGGCTAACGGACAACCGTCGGGTTTACTTCCCCACCATTCTAACCCGACACCCTCCATACCCAAACTAACATACAACAACACCGCCATAAACGCCAATCCTGCATCCAACGCCCCCGACAACACGTAGTTATGGCGGCCCCACCATTCATGATGGTACCTGTAGGCCACAAACCCTGACAAAAATCCCATAACTATCCAACTGTTATAGTTCACAGAAGTCGCTGGAGGCATGTAGATCGTTGCGCCCAAAAGAACCGGAGTCGTGATGAGTGTGATCCATTTTTGGCTTGGAAAAGCTTTGTGTAGGAGCCAAATGGTTATAGGAGCTAATGCACCTACTAAAAAGGACCAGTTTATGGAGCTGTAGTAGCCCTGATCACCAAAGATCAAGCGTGGACCAATTAGACCGTATACAACTGATGCGTCGTAGAAAACATGGTCACTCGGGCAGGTCCATGGGCTGCCCGGAGGAAGCAAGGCGCGGTCACATATGTTTGGGACTGTGTCCATTAGCCACCACGCGGTTCCTAAATGCACCAATGCTGATATCAGTGTCCCACATACCTGATCACAAGATTATAAAAAAAAAAAAAAAAATCATGATTTGGTTTTCTACATATAGAAATAGCAGTAACAACAAACATACACAGTAAAATCTCAATCATACAGTAGAGTACTCCTAACTCCTATCCCAATGGATAGAGAGGCTGCTCGTGAGGGCTTTGATACAGAAGATTACCTGAGCCATAAACATGGATCTCGGGGGGATCTTCATGTAATGCCCGAGTTTGAGGTCTTGTAGAAAGACGATAGCTTGTTTCACGCTTATGTAGCCGTAAACCTTAAAACACATGTTGGCCATGGGGTATCCTGGATACAAATATCCTATGATGTATTCAGTGATCACATTTAAGCCCGGTGTCTTTTTGATGGATGACAAGATTACCATGTTAGAACTCGAAACATCATCAATCTAGAATAACAAAGATCGAATTGAAGACGCATACCTGGTTTGTTGTCGCGGTGATGACAGCAATAGGAAGCATGAAAAAGAAAGCAAGAGCACAGGCCAACAAGAATGCCCACCATGGTAATTGAAGTTGGCTTTTGAAGTATTCAATCACAAACAATGTTGCTGCAATGTTTGTTAACAAAATGCAAGCGAACCACCACTCGGGAACTTGACTGTATCGCCGCATAAGCTTACTATGCACATCTGTATTTGTTTCTTCAAATGCTGATTTTCTTAGCTCCCATAATTCTCTAAACAATGTATATTGAAACTATTAGATCAGATCATCAGATCACTTATCAGTTTCATTTTCTGTTATTGTATAGTTAGTTTGTCTGTTTATTTCATATTCATTTGTATAGATAGAGGTTTCATGCTTCACCTTATGTATCATAACATACATTTAAAGTGATCATACCTTCCATGAAAGATGACCACATGAACCACAGTAGCAGCGAGACACGCGAAACTAGCCGCATAACCCATAACAAGAAAGATGCTTAGGTAAATTTGGCCTTCTTGATCATAAGCATCTGAATCAAAGTGAAAATTTGAGTCAATAATAGCTGAGGTATTGTATGATTCTCCTGCGGCGGTGAAGAGATCATCTGAAAATATTGGAAACCTTTTCGCCTCATAAACATTGAACCAATAAGCTAAAGGGGTTATGACATAAGTCACCAGACCATAGCCAACCGCGATATTAGCAGTGGCGAACCACGGGCTGGCCAACGGGCTACCAAGATAAGACGACACGCTTGACCAGTCAAGCCCCACGACACCAACACCAAGACCCTGAAGGCCCGACCCGATCTGTTGTGCTAGCACAGATTTAGGAAATATCCAACATAACCACGAGAGCGATGTAAGCATTGGGAAAAGGTATCCAGGGAGAACATAGTATGCAAAACTACAAACGAACGCGATCAGAAAGAACTCGTTACGCGTTAGCCCTCCCTTCGGCCTCGCCTCTTTCTCGTGTAATGCCCTGCGAATGAACAACAAACACGCGATCCATAGTTAACACCAAGCTTTAGATTCACCTTTCAGTGTCTAAAAATCTATGTTATCTTGTTTTTAAAGTAATAATAATATAACCTCTTTTTTAACCCGAGAACCTACTAAACCTTCCCAGACCCCACTAATATCTAACTACCAATAATATTACCAACAATATCTAACTACCAATAATATTACCAACACTATCAGAGTATCAGATAAAACACAGCTTACGCTAAATATTTACCTGAAGATTGAAACCTGAACAAGATTCTGCGGCCACCACATCGTGGCGGGCTCCACCAGATACCGCCGGAAAACCCCGGACAACCCAAACCCCAACACCTGCGTAGTCACCACCACAGTCAACGCCACCCAAAAAGTCAACGTCTTGCCGTAGAACACCTTCACGGCGGTGACAATGTGTATGGCGTACGGATTTCCGGCACCGGAGTTGGCAAAGATGGTGATCAACACATGCTCTTTAACATTAAAAGGCCCAGGGTTGAGGCTAAACTCACACCATTTCCGCCGGAAGAACACCCTGTCGGTGATCGTGGCCGCCATGAGGTGGCCGAGGGGGACGACGGCGATCTGGGCGGAGATGGAGGTGATCGACAGCGGCTCACGGCGGTACCAGAAGAACTGATTCAGGAATGAAAGTAGCACACAGGCAGCTGTTCCTAGTGTCCACATCCTGAAAGTGACCACCGGTAAATTGGGGTCGTCGGTCACCGGCACCGTGAGTGCGACTTGTTCCACCGGTGAATTCTCCTCCGGCGAGTGAGAGGTGGATGCATGGATCTGAACTGCACATTGTGAAATTGAATTGGAGAAAGATTAATAAAGTGGGTGGATTGGAGCGTTTTTGTTTGAATTTGAGTGATTTTGCTTACGGAGTGGAGATGTGGTATCGTCGTTGTGTTCTTCAAAGTCTTTCATCTTCGTCTTCTCTGAAAAAGTCAGTATCTGATCCTTAATTTATGGACAAATAAACGTGAGATCAGATAGATTCTCTCATTGATAATTATATAAAGTGTTAATTACATGATTGGTCCAATTGGTATGCTGGTATTAGTCTCAATTTTAATAAAAATATATTATTGGTTTTAATTGTTTACCAATTTGTAACACGATTGCTCACTGGAGTGGATGATCGTAAAATTTTAAGGTTAGATTGTTTAAAATGACCATTATATTCCTCGGTTATTATTTTTAGTATTAGAGTTAAATTCGATTTTGCTTCATAAGGTTTGATGAAAATAATTATTTTTCTTCACAATATTAAAGTATCAATTTACCTTCAAAGGTTTAATAAGTTGTTTCAATTTAATCAAAAAGTTTCATAAGTTGTTTCAACTTAAATAAAAAAAATAAAATTTTTTTTGGACTGAAATTTATACAAATAATAAAACTTTTGGACTGAAATTGATGTTTTGAAACTTTTATAAGAAAATGATTAGTTTTGTCAAATCTTAAGGAACAAAATTAAAATTAACTCTTAGTATTATTATTATTCTATCACTCCTCCACTTCCACCTCCACCACCGCCACAACCACCGCCACCACCGTCACCATCACATAACCACCACTGCTACCGCCGTAACCATCACATAACCACCACCACCATCGTCACTATCACTTAACCACCACAACCACCACTATCACCCTCATTTAACCACTACCACATTCACCATCATTAAACCACCACCACCACCATCACCATCATTAAACCATCACCACCACCGTCACCATCACATAACCACCACCACGACCATCACTTAACCACCACCTTAACCACTACCACTAACACCTTAATTGTGACCAAAATCGAAAGTAAACCATGAAAAAAAAGATCATGATTTTCAAACCCACTAAATCAATTGTTTTCAAGATCAACTAAAAATGTGAAAATCTGCAGCCCACTAACACCATGATTGGGGGAGGGATCTACAAGAAATGGGGTAAGGAAATGGGTTGGGTGCAAGCTTTGAAGCAATGTTTTCAGAACCGGATCGGACGTTGAACCGGACGCCTTACTGGTTTGGTGGTCGGACCGGTCGGACCGGATTTAAGAACCAGATGATGTCATAATTATATATATAGTATATTATATATATAGTTATATATATATAATTAAATATAAGTAATTTATATACGTATTTTATAGTTATATATAAAACTTAATTATATTTTTATATCTAACATACTAATTTATGGTTCAACATCCCGTTTTTACCCATTAAAATCAAAAAAATAAAAAAAAATAAAAAAAAATTACAAAATCCGGTCCGACCAGCTGTTCGGGATGAATCGGCAGGTTCGACCGGCCAAAAACGAATCGATGTGAACCGGACCGGCCACCCAGCCGATCCCCGGTCGAACCGGTCGGACCGGCCGGTCCGATCCGGTCACAAAAACACTGCTTTGAAGGTGGTAGTGGTGGGTTGCAATGGTGGCGGTTTAGATCTGTAGAGTCGCCATCGCTGGCGGAGGCGGCAGCCGACGATAGTGGGAGGTAGAGGTGGGCATTTCGGGTTCGGCCCAATACCCGAAACCGGGTACAACCCTGGTTGGTCCCAACCAGGTTTTTTTGTACCCCGGGTATTGGTGAACCCGGGTCGGGTTCACTTGCTTGAAAACCCTATCCGCTATACCCGGGTCGGGTCGGAAACCGGATCCAATACTGGGTTTGGTTTTTTTTCATCTTTTCTTTTCTTGTGTGTGACCCAATACCGGGTTCAAATCGGGTCCAAAACTGGGTTCAAATCGGGTTCAACCGGGCCGGGTGCGAACCCGAGTTCGGGTCGGGTTTTCTAAAAAAATTCAAAATCTAAAACCGGTTCCAACCCGGGTACACCTCTCATCGGGTACTACCCATACTCGGGTCCGGGTCGGGTTCGAACCCGGTTTTTATACCCAAGTCTAGTGGGAGGGGCTAGAAGAGGGTGGTGGCAAAGGAGAGAGGCGGTAGAGGAGGGTGCGTCGGAGGAGAGAGGCGGAAGAGGAGGGTTGTGTCGGAGGAGAGAGGCGGCCGGGAAAAGGGTGGCGGAGGGTTTATGGACGGTGGCGGTGGATGCTGGATGGTGACCATGGTGTTCATGGGGGAGATGGATGATGATGATGGTATTGAATTATTGATGAATGTTGATGATGATGTTGTGGTGTTTGTACGTTATATGTGAGTATATACAAAGAAAATGGGTCCCATATTATTAATATATATTTTATGTATTTGTCTTTTACTTTAAGGGTAAAAGAGTCTTTTCATACTCAATTAACTTAAGAACTTAACAGAAGTTAATGTCAAGTATCAAGTATGTTAAAGTTTGACAAACAGTTGGGACCAATTATGATGGCTGTTAATCATCCCCATTATCGTCTGATTCCCATCCCCTCGTGACCACTCCCTTTCGTTGATTTGACAGTCATCAGTGAATGCGATAGTCATCAGAAGATCTCTATGCTGGTTTTAGTTTATCTTGAAAGCTGGAATGGGGTTGGGTTTTAAAAGTTTATAATTTTATCTTTTAATATTTTATGTAAAATTACAGATGCAGTCCCTCAATTCCTAAAAAATATTAGTAAATTACATAGTTAGGTTTTTTTATATAACATGACTAAAATACACTTTAACCAAATAGAAATTTTAATGTTTATTAGTGTTGATACTTAAACTCGTTAGAAAATTAAAAATTAGTATTCAAATTTGTTATATTTTTTATTTAGTACTCAAACTTGTTATTTTTTTCAAACCATATATTTAATTAACTTTATTAAAATTTAGAAGTCAACACTTTTATGTGTGGGGTGCGAGTAGTTAGATATTTTAGAAAAGGTTGTTTTAAAAAAAGATATTTGAGAAAAGATGCCAATGATGAGATAGCAAAACTCTATTTGAGATTTTAAGTTCCATATTATGTTACTTTGAGCATTCATAGCAAGTATATTACCTTATATGAAATGATTGTGACTTGTGAAGATCTGACAATTTTTACCTATCCATTAAATGAGTTCAAATGAATTTTTAATATAAGGTAATGGGTTGTTTTGTGTTCAACATTATTTTCAAGGGGTTTAAATGGGCATGTTTAACAATAGAACAAAAATGACACGGATCAAAATGGACGGGTCATCTTAATATGCTCATTTTCACAACCTCAAGCTCTTCATGGCTCTAATCGCGACCGACAGCACCACCGTTCCAATCGCCAGCACTACCGTCGATCGATTTCATCATCTCTATTTATAGCATCATAATCGAAATTTGTGGGAACTGTTGGATTGATTCAAATATCTTCCCCTGCTTTGCGTTGCACCCATTAAAGATTTGAAGTTTTTGATGTAGTCAAACAATCCTCATCTTTCAAAAAACTTCCTTTGCTCCTTAAATTAACATGTTAAACATTGTTTTGAAAACCGGACCGGATTGGCCAGTCCGACCGGTTGGACCGGGAACTGGACTCCAATCCGGTCCGGTGCTTAAAACCGTTTTGACGTTGAACCAGTGGTCGGATCGGAAACCGGACCGGTTGAACCGGGGGTCGGATTCGTTTTTTATATAATTTTTTATTTTTCAATAATATTTACATATATTTATAAAAAATAATTAAAATATTATTCGGTTTTTATATCCGGTCCGACCAACGGACCGGTAAGGCGTCCGGTTCACTGCCCGGTCCGCTTCTGAAAACATTGTTGTTAATCATCACTTCTTTTTGTTTATCTGAGGCCCCAACAATCATCATCATCAAAAAAAATTTTCTTGGGTCGTGTTTGAAAGCAACCCTCATGGAATAACTTCAATGGAAGTGGCATGGATTAGACCCATTGATTTTATCCCTACCCGATTAACCTGCCCGACCTGATCTCACCTGTACCTGAAGATACCCAATCTGAACAACCCGAAAACCGTTTATTATCCGGGTCGTGTTTCAGATAGACTTTATAACCGGAAAACCCGAATAACTCGAACCGATTAACCCAAAATTCGAATAACCTGACCTGATCTCACCTACACTTTGTTATGGTTTGTGTTGGAAAATTAAGAATTTTGTAATTTTTGGATTTGACCCGTCCTGACCCGACCCATCCTGACCCGAACCCATTCTGATCCGAACCCATCCTGACCCATTTCTGACCTGAACTCATCCTGACCCGAACCCGTGTTGATCCAACACCTAACCCGACCCCACCCGCCCATTTTGGCAGGCCTAGATTTTTGAGTCGTTGTGAGTGGAGAAACGGGAAAATATTAATATTCATTTGTATATTTGAGAAAACACTGTTCAATACTTATTAATTTTTTTATATTTTTTAAAGTGGTTGTGAGTGGAAGATAGAGAGATAAATGCAAAAAATATAATTTAATTAAAAAAGAGAGAATAATTTTATTTGTTTTTAGTGTAATTATAAATATAGAGATAAAGAGTTGAATGCAAATGCTCTTATATTACTTATAATAAAAAAAAATGATTGCAAATGAAAGAGAGAGATGTGTTACTTTTTATTTGTATATTTAGAGTGACATTGTTTACCTTTATAAATTTAAAAAAATAAAATAAATGTGATTGTGAGTGAAGAAGAGAGAAAAAAAAATAATAACAAAAGTATAAAAAATATTATTTAACTAAAAATAAGAGATAAATAATAATGATATTTAGTTTAATTATAAGAACGAATATGTGAATGCTCTAAGTGTGATAGAAAGTTCTAGTTTGGATGAGGAAGTTTTTCACTGTTTCTAAAATTGGTCCCAAATTCAGGATTGATGGTATAAATTGATATATGAGATTCACTTCATGAACGTAGCAGCCAAGAGCCAGAGAGTTTTATGCTCGAGTAATAAAGATTGATTGTCAGTGATTGGTTTAACATATATTAGGTAAGTACTATAATATATGTTTTCTTTTAACATAATTATAGAGATTAGTTTAACATATTTTTAATTTCTAAAAATATAATAAAGTCATGATAATAAACTACGATAGAGACATGATAGTAAAGTCAAGGTTTTCTTACATAATTTTAAATATACTACAAGTTTTCTTAATTTTCTATAAATATTATATTATAACTATTACATTTTAAAATAAGATGAATAGTATTAATTTATTATTGGTTTTTTCGTTAGACCATTGTGTTATTATTATTATTATTATTTAGTCATTGTCGAAGTAACAAATACAAAATCGAAGAGCGGGTATTGCCTGTGAAGGGATCGATGGTTGTGCGGACCGTTTCAAATAAAGTATTTTTAATATTTCGTACGGGTAATTTAGTTATCTAACACCTTATTTAACGGACAATCAACGGCCAAAAATCATTGATGGGCCACTGACCTGTCCTATCATCTTTATTACTTGAGTTCGAAACCCGAGAACACCCTTAGGTGGAAACTCATCTTAAATAAGAAATCCCGTTGACCCAACCTGAATATTTTTTTTAATCACAGATGAGACTTGAACTCAAAACCTCTTTTTATTTTTAATGAAGTTTTAAGTTACCTCAAATCAACCACTTGAGCCGAAAATCATTGACTAATGTAAGTTACTTGAATGAAAAAATGGGTTATAATATAAAGAATGATCAATGTAATTTTCACTCTTTTAGTTTTCATTCTTTTTCTAGGTTTATTCTGTTTAATTTTTTTCTTTTAGCATGCGGAGGTATTTTTTACTGTAACTTTACAAATGGTAAAACCACGCTTGTTTCAACGTACACAACAAATACTAAAATAATTGGTGGGCATGCGGGTGTCTCGCCATGGAACATGGGGAACAATTTAATTCTAATATATGAAAGATGTTTTATTAGAGAAAAAAATAAGTAACCAATGGTTCTCTTTGGTTTAGAAGGTCAAGTTAATAAATACTATAAGATGTAGATATACGTGGTTAATTAAAATAGATTATGAACATAGACAAGAAAAAAAAACAAGGGTGAATGGAGTGCATGCAATGGGACAGAAACACCACCCCACCCTTGCCGATCAAAAAGTTTTAAGGGTCGTTCATTGTAGCTGAGTATTAATATTTTTCGATCTAATTCAGGTCAAGACGAAAAACTCCTATTATGCTGAAATTAAAAAGGTTTGCTTCCCATATAGAACCTATAAAGTAAGTAAATATCTTTCTAACATGTAAGGAATTTTTTAAAAAATTAAAAAAAAAAACTTATTTAATCTTATAGGTTGGAGAAGACAACTTGTAAGAATCAGATCACGTAACACGGTTCTGTAAGGGTTTGGTATGCATATATGGCTCCTAAATACAAGTTATTCATGAGTTTAGTTTGAGTTATGATTTCTTGTAGGGTTTAATAACATAATCAATCCTTAACAGCCTTCATGGTCGTCGTTGCGAGAATTTTATGCTAGGGAAGAAAATGGTTGGTTCGTTGCATTCATTCTTGCTTGAGCTTAATACCGAGAGGGTATACAACATATATTGTTTATTATTAAGAATAGTGGTAGCGATATGGGTCTGATGCTTGGTGATGATCATGAAAGTTGATTAGTGTATGGAGTATAATTGTGCACAAATTGGCGAAGGACAAACAAATCGGTACCTAGCTGCTTTGTGAGTTCACATGGGGAAATAGGTCGGGTTAAATACCTAGGCTAATGCACTTGAGTCTTTAAGCATCTCTTTGTTTTCATGTTTTAAATTGATAATGGCAACAAATGGGAGAATCCTGTGTTGTCGCTTGGTTTATTATAAGCATCAACCATGGAGGTATGCATGTGTGTATGTGTTTCGAAAGAAATAAGGTTAGTAAAAAGAAGTTGAGAATGAAAACCTATTAACACAGAAAGCATGCACACTATTAATTAAGCCATGCACATGCACCTTTACTCTCTCATATTTTTGTGAGTTTTGGCTTGTGAACATCGACTAGGATTATGAAGGTACGAGTATACATGAAGGTAGATATGGTTATAGTAACTTCAACGAATTTATGGACAAGATGGTGACTACCTAAGACTTATGCTCTAGATTGGAGGCGAACCGGCTACTTATGGTCTTTAAATTATTATTAATCGTTTACCACTTCGTTTTATGATTTCAGGTGGCGTATCCAAACTGATAAAAAAAAAAAATACAATTGATAGCATACATTCATCAAACCAAGTCTAAGTCCGCAAATGTTTCCTCAAATGTTTTCTTGGTACATGACAACACCATTGTGGTCTTAAAGCACGCGCTATAACGGTTGTAACTAAAAATAAGAATTAAGAAGAAATATACTATCAATTTAATAATATTCATTAGATCTAGGTAAAATGGTATGTTAGTTGTGTTAGTTAATTAGTTTGAAAATCGCACAACATTAAACCCGCGCAACTTGCATGAGACTGTCATGCAGGAATTTTGTTTTTTTGGTTTTATATCTATTTGTGGTAGTTTCAACCTAAAATATGATATCAAACTTTTTAACTATAAAAAAACATGAAATTGCATAATAATGCTTAAAAAAATAAAAAATTAAACTCATGAAAAGCCAAGATCCTACCCTGCCATGAAACGCGATTCTCCACTAGTACTACGATAATCAACAATATTTTTAAGATTAGATTAATAGCAGGGGCGAAGGATAACACGGGCGGATTTGAATGGACATAATAACACCTTTGATATTACATGCTGCAGATCTACATATTAATGAATTATAGATTATAAGACGTTAAACTAACACATTTGATATTACAAATAAACGGATTGACTGATTTTAAATAACATAATACCCAGAGCTAAAATGCACATACTTAATTATACATACTAATATTCAATGTTTTCAGAACCGGATCGAACGTCGAACCGGACGCCTTACTGGTTTAGTGGTCGGACCGGTCGGACCGTCGGACCGATTTAAGAACCGGATGACGTCATAATTATATATATAGTATATTATATATATAGTTATATATATAATTAAATATAAGTAATTTATATATGTATTTTATAGTTATATATAAAACTTAACTATATTTTTATATCCAACACACTAATATATGGTTCAACACCCCGTTTTTACCCATTAAAATCAAAAAAATAAAAAATAAAATAAAAAAAAATACAAAATCCGGTCCTAACCGGTTCCCGGTTCAACCGCCAAACCGGTTCGAACCGGCCGGTTCAACTTGCTGAAAACGATTTGGGGGGGATCGGACCGGTGGACCAACGGAATCCCGGTCGAACCGGTCGGACCGGCCGGTCCGATCCGGTTGTGAAAACACTGCTAATATTTACAAGTTACTGTAGACGTTATTTGTCCTTTTGTGGTCCACGTGGCAGTCCCCTATTGGGCCATGTAAATTCACATGCTCAAGTTGAAAAGTAAAGAGATTATAATGACTATGCAAGGTTAAACCACCTATGATCATCTTCGGGTGTATGGTTTATGATTAGATTGTGCTTATTTATATTTTTGCCTGATTAAGACATCGACTTTGATTGTTTAACTATTCATTTTCGTTTATGTGTTTTGAATCATGTGTTGATTAAGGATTTGTGTTAGTTGATTTGGTTATTGTTTATCAAGTTATCAATTTTACATGGTTAACCATTGAGTAGTAATTATGTTATTATCACTAATTGGTGATTGTAAATAAAGTTTTTAGATTGTGGCATTAGTAAGTTTACCAATTAATTTACATAATCGGATATGATAATTACTATTCAAAATGTGTGATAAAAAAGTTATGTCTACATGACTTCGTAAAGTAATCGTTTTTAAGTTAATTTCATTAACCTAATTCACTGTCCATTGATAATGAGAATTAAGTTAGTGTTAATCAATTACGCGTGACACTATTCATAGACTTTTTGTGGTATCGACACCCTACTTACCCTAACTAGTTAAGATATTTAGGAACACACAAAACAAGTAAATCATCTTCTTATTTGATTTGGTCTTCGGCACCAACCAAATTTTAGTGCCATTGTCGGGGAACTAGTAGGCTTAGTGTTATTTGTTTTGATTGGTGTTTGTTATAGTATTTTTCTAAGTTTCAAAAAAAAAAAAAACTAAAAACATAAAATACTAAAAGTTAGTTTTTTGTTTCTTTGTTTACTTTAATTTTTTGTCTTTACCTTGGGTGTTATAGTTGTTTATGCAAGATAATTTCTTTGTAGGCTTAATAGAATCATGGATTGGGATTTGGATAGTGATTATGATCCTTGTTTATGTTATATGAGTGGAGGACCGGGTTAGGGAGAGATTAATGCAACAGTATATCACAGGTGTTGTAGAGTTAACAGGTAAACACTTACAAGATCAAATAGAGAATCGACTATAAAAAATAAAAAACTAAAGTTAAGAACACAAGCAAGAACAAGGCAGCTGGTTTTTAAAGATGTTGTATATTGCTCTCAAGTGTTCAATTAAAGTTACAAGGCTTAGTCCTTACGGACTGATACATGAGATACTTTATATTACAACCTACAACCTGTTATACTTTGACAGGCAGCTAGAAACACTAATCTAGACAACAAGATCAATGTAGAGTCAAAAGTCAGATTGTCTTTTGAATTGTGACTATGACATGTCATAGCTCACATCCTAATATATTACAAAAATGATAAAAATACAAGAGTAGAAAGTTACAGACAAAAGACCTTAATCTACAGTTGAGAAAAGTATGAACCTTTTCACCAACTTATCTAAGTTGGTGATCCATTAGAGATGGCAACGAAAAGTAGTTCAGCTTTTGTCAAAAAATGATCAGAGAAAGTATGTCTTCTCTGTCATTTGAAGTGATCAGTCTTTGGCTTCGGAAGACTTTGTATTTAAAGCTTCGGAAGACTTCATATTTGGCTTCAGAAGATGTGGACTTTTGGATTCGAAAGATTTTATACTGAGCATAATTCACTGAGTTCTATAAAATCTTACGAGGTAACTTCCTTGTACTTCAGTGTTACATGCTGAGAGCTCTTTGGTTGCATCAGCCTCTAAGTGTAATCCTTACAATGACCCAATTCCATTGGGTTCAAGAATATCTAGTGTTCCGAAGAGATATAAAACATATAAGAAATGTGAAAGTAATACCATTGAAATGTAAAGATATGTGATGGAAAATTATAAGGAAGACGGAGATACACACTCATCTTATCCATACTACAAGTCACCTCCACCAACTGTCAAGGATATTATCAATTAGGAATGGATTGTAATTATGAGCAAGTTTGGGATTTCAACAAATGTAAACCTAGGATAGAACTTTTCACAAGCTACCAAGAGGAGTATGATGACTACTATCATGAATACCATCAACCGACATATGAGGAGTCTCAAGATTTTATAAACCCTAAGCTTGATGCAATCATGAACAAAAAGGTTGACATAAAAAAGAAGACAAGCTAAGAGACAAAACACTCGAGACCTTGGTGAAGCAGGTTGGCCAACTAGCTGAGGACATGACCCAACTTAAACGAGAACGAGGTGAGTTGGCTAGTAGTATTATGGTTTATAGTGATGCTGTGGAAGAGATTATGGGTCTTGTGAAATATGTATTTGAATGCTTAAAGTTAATTGAAGACATGACATCTTTAGTGTATCCAAAGCCTAAAGTAGTTCGTGCTTATCCCAACCCTTCTCTTGTACTTATTACTTCAAACAAAAAAGTTAAAAAAAAAAAGGGATTGAGGAAAAAGATTAGGAAGGTGGAGATGGAAGAAGTTGGTTAGTTTATGAAGTGGCTCCGCAGTTTAGTCTTAACTTACATGCCAATTATTAGGAAGCAATTATGGAATTGTATGTCAAGTACCGAGTATATGTTGGAATTCAGTAAGCAAATGGTGAAAATATCAGATACGGTCTGGCCAAAGAGGTAAAACTTAACGCTACTCGGGAGGCAAGTTAGAAACTTTGTGGGTATTTTTACTCGTCTACTCGGGCATACCTTGATTCCTAGAAAAATGAGTTTAAGACTTTATTTTTTGATTCTTCTGTAATTTCTTAATTAATTTTCAACATTAATTATTTTTATAGAGTTTTAGTTTAGATAATACAATGCTTTAAGTTGAAGAAATGAGTACATCTATGTTTTGAGATTTTGGTTTTGAAAGTATAAAATAAAGTTTGTGCTAAGTGCAATAAGAAGCTTGCTTCTATACAATTTTTTTTATAAAGTTTTACAAGTTATTGAATGAGACCTCAAGATCGTCACTAATCATGAGGATCTTGCCATAATTAAGCAATCAAGTGAACTCGTTCTTTTTGTGAATTCTAAAGATATAATTAATTATGTCGTTTTGCATGTTAGTTTTAGATCATTTGTATACATTTTAACATTAATAATTTTTTAAGTAATAATAAAACTTGATTGTTTCAACATTATTGAAAAAATTTGATTAATGTCACCTGAAAGAGATTTTTATATTTTTGAGAGATGATAGGAAACCGATATGTTTGATACTTAAGCATGGAATGAATTTCTAGAACAAAAAATGCATATAACTTATGATAAATTTATAGACTCGATCTTATTTAAAAACACTAATGTCTTGTGTGAATGCTAATAGAGTAATATGTGTTTGGTGTTTTTCATCCTAATGGCAATAGTTAAAAAATGAGCCCCAACAAAAGTAGATTGAGAATGTTTTGCTTTGTCACACGTCATACTTATATTAGCATGACAAATTAGTTAAAAATAAAAATAAAATAAAAAATGACAAAAAAGAGAGTTATAGTTATTAGAAAAAAAACAAAATAAGGGAGAAAAGTCATGGCCTCATAAAAAAGATTAAAAAAAATTGAAAACTTTAGTGTGTTATAATAACAGAATACGACTACTTAAGGTTTTGCCTTAGAACCTTAGTGAATATTCAATAATCTTATCGTTGGGTAGGTTTTTGTTAAATGTACCAGATGTGAGGACAGTTAAACAATTATGGTAATTATATATAATTTAAAAAGCATGAGATATTTAATTGGATTAAACGAGTTTGAGTTTAAAAGGTTAAAAACATATTAGCAATCACAGTTAATGTATTACCATGTTCCCGTTTGAAATAATGTGTATAAGATTAGTATATTTGGTGTGATCTCATTGCATTTTTTTTCCAGGACAAAAATGTTTAAGTTGGGGAATGTGATAGACAGACGATTTGCATGCGCTAATAATATTTAGTTAAGTCTTTTTAACCCTTAAATTATACCTAATTAATGTATATTTAAAGTTTGAATGTTTTAAAAGACCATGAGCTAAAACGTTATATTTCAACTAAAGTTAGGACCGATGAATAACATGTTATTGATTTTATATGGTTATCTGTGTAGTTAAACAATTAAAGTTTCACTTATATAAATATAGTTTTCTTACTACATAAATCATCAAATAAATATGCATTAAAATTGAACTTGATCTTTTTTCCTATTGTTGATCATAGGTAGCCATGTAAATCAAATATTTGAAAATGTAAGGGCATTGCAATTTGCAAATTGGAATTTGGATACACACTTGGAGATCATCAAATGAAATCAAAGAAAAGCGACATGTGCACTTTCGACAGCCATGATTAAATCAGAAGCCCACCAGATTTTGTTTTTCAAATCATTATCGATTAAATGTTGGATTTTAATCTTAAACTAGTATTAAGTTCCTCGCGTTGCAGCGGGGGCGTAAAACCGTGCTAAGTAACACCAATATCACACCACCGTCAACGACCACCAACACCGGAAAAACTCGTTTTTTTAAAGGAAATAAAAAAGAAAAAAAATAAAAACGAACGGAAAGTAGACATAAAAACTTTTAACCACACACATGAAACTTAAAAACACTAAAAACAATAAATAAGTCGATCTAAGACCCACACATTACGACGGGTCCATTAAAAGGAGAAAAAAGACGTAACAACATTGAACAACACGCATACATTACGATGCGTAACTCTCAAAATTTAGAACAAGATGTAAACCGAAAAATTTTGTAAAAAGATGAAAAGTATAAGGGAACAAAATTGAAAGTGAAAAGTTATAGATGTTAAATTGTAAAAAGATATAGAATTTTTGGGTTTGAAATAAAAAAATTAAAAGAAATACATGGTTGTACCATATACATAAAAAATACGCCAATAGATGTTGGTCATGGGTTCAAGTCTCACTCTGAGCAAAATGCTCTGGGTTGAGCCAGTGGGTTTTTTCTCAGCAATTGATTTCCTCCTGAGAGTTTTGGGGGTGCGGTCTCGGCTGGGAAATGAATAGATGGGCCCGATTAAAGTAACACCTATTGTCCGAATCAGTGTCGCACATTTGTCGTTCAAAAAAAAGATATATATAATTCGATGGGCCGTGATCATCTTATAATTTAAGAATTCTTAATGCAAGCACAATAGACAAACTAAACTGGCCCATTTAAGAAATCCATCCGGCTGTTCACGACTAATCAATAAAAAAAAGAAACACACAACACATTAACACACTTAGAGGAGGGTACATACATCGACTGCAGAAGGGTTGTGGTTCGCACGAGGCAGCAGCCTCCAAGGGTACTCCGGATTTTTTTCTTCAGCACGGGGTTCAATCTCTACGTCTATAGTTTCTTTATATTATGATTGGTTTGTAAACAATCATGTTTAATTTAATTTTTATCCATTGTATACTTAAATTTTAGCTGTTTGATCATCTTTTATTGTTTATATGTTTGTCATTTTCATTTATTACAATAGTTGTCAATTAGTCTAATTAATTATTATTCATTAAATTATTAGTATTTGTATTTTTAATCATTAATAATTGATTAGTGTATTATAGTAACTCCATGTTTATTATTAAAACTAGTGGAAATGCCCGCGCGTTGCGGCGGTACGGCTGTTGCGTGACTTTTGGGAATTCGATTGTAGTTAGTATCGGCTCGGTGCGTTATGATGTAGATTAAAAAATCAAAATATAATTATTGAAAAAATTGAATGAAAGAAAACAATTACGTATATTACAAAAGTCTTAACTATATTATTCCAACAAGATTAGCGAAAGCATGGGTGGTATTTGTGGTCGAAAATCACTTATTACCTAGATTTTAGGGGGGTTTCGTTTTATAAATATAGGTTAGAGTTTTATAATCATCGGAGGCAGCTTTCAGTGATGATTTGCATAGACCAGAGAAAGTTAATAAAGAAATTGTCATAACAAATTACCATCTTGATTGTTATTGAGCTTCTAACAACCAGCAAGAGAAAGGGAGGAGGGATTAGTGCTCAATCGCAGTGAATAAACGGAATTGAAAGTAAATAGCGGTTTTGTTTAGCCACGTGTATATGCTTCAGCATTTGTATTATTAGCATCATATATTATACTTTATTGTAAGGGTATAAATGAAATAAAATGGTTAATTTTTTGAAATTTAAGCATGACTTTTCATATGTGTGTCTTAATCCATATGTAAAATTATCATTCAATCCTTCTTTCACTTTTATTATAAAATATATAAATAAATATTAAAATTAATAAACTCACAATATGCCCGTACAAAACTATTAGTATTATAGTTATTATAAACATGAAGATATATATATATATATATATATATATATATATATATATAAAGTTATATTCTTAAATATTTAAATAAAATAATACTTAATTTAAATAATATTTAGTTATAAAAATATAATTAGTAAATATAAATTTAAATGCCAATTTATAGTATCATAAATAAAATAAAATTTAATGAAGTGAATTAAATAATATCATATTTTTAAATAATATTTTAATAATATTTATTAAATACATGAAAGAGACAAGGGTAAAAACACCAAGGTATATAAAATTTAATTGATAAATTTACCATACTGCTCATAAAATATCTTAAAATCTTAATCAATTTTCTATTCTACCTCTGTTAAATGCATTGCACTCTTTTATACATATTGATTCAAAACTTGTATGCTTGGTAAAATTACATCTCTATCAAAAGAGATTTATTATAAAGTAGTATAGATATAAGTATTTAAATATAAAAATACTTAATTTAAATAGTATTTAGTTAAAAAATATGATTAGTAATTATAAATTTAAATATTAATTTATATTATTATAACTAAAATAAAATTGTAGTTTTAAAAATATGATTAGTAATTATAAACTTAAATATCAATTTATATTATTATAAATAAAATAAAATTTAATAAAGTGAATTAAATAATATTATATTATTAAATAATATATTAATAATGTGTATTAAATAATACAATAATTAGAAGAAGTTAATTAAATGGGGGCAAAAGTAGAATTATTGCATAAAGCACTTGGATTCTATGCTTAAAATATTGTATAAGTGTCTTACAATATAAATAAAATTATCATCATATCCTTTTAAGATGTATTATATAATAGTATAGATAACTAGGTTTTGGCTTTAGTTGGTTTCACCATAAATACTTCATAACTAGTTTTCTAATTGGTAATCACATTTCAATAAGAATAACAAACTAATCATGTAAATGTGATTCCTAATTTGGTAAAATCTTGGTCATACAATTTCTTTGCAACCTAAAACTCAGGTGTGATCATTTGTTAATATTGTTTTATTTAAGTAATTGTTTAGTTTAATTAATCTCACCCATAAACATTTATAGTCAAGAGACAATAATTTAGTTTTTGTTAAGTAATGTAGGTAAAATATCAAACGAATCATATAACACTAACCATATGCTCTAGGAATCATGTAACATTAACCACATGCTCCTTGTGGATACGATACATGACTTACATAACACATGCTGACTACAATGATAGGTTATATCATTTCTTGTCCTTAAAATTTAAGAAAAACACATAAAATCCATCTTTTCCTCTTTACATTAGCATCTTTATCTTTCTACTGTATCTTTAAAAAAATTTTGTTTACTACAATAAATCTTTATAAATAAAGATTCACTATTACATCATATAATTAAAACTTTTAACTAACTCTCATGATTATGATTAATTTTAGCCTTCTACCAATATGTAATTAACAATAAGTGATTTAGCCTAACTGGTTAAGATGATATACATATAATTTGTAAATATTGCTTTTGAGTTCTGGTACATAGTAATATTTAGTTAATAAGCTTTGTTCTCCCGACTTATCTTGAAAAATAATAAAGCCCCTTCCTTTGATCTCCACGCATAAACCATCACCAAATTTAATTTTTCCTGTTATCTTCTTATTTAGCTCCAAAAAATATGATTGATTTCGGGCCATGTGATTGCTTGCACCATTATCTAAATACCAAACATTGTTCACCATTGAATCAATTTCAAACCTTTTGGGTGTTAGATTTTGTTCGTTTAGGAAAACCACTTTGTGCATAAAGGCAATATCCACTTCTTGTGTTTCTGTTAGGTTTGACTCGTGCATCTTTTGGGTTTTTTTTTGGGGCAAATGGATGCGAAGTGTTCTGGTTTATCACAACGTTATCAAATAACTTTGAAGATGTCCTTTTTTGGCTTATTTTTTCCTTGGTTTTGTGGAGTATGCTCGGGTTTAAGTATGATTCGGTCTTGCCTATTGGCTCGACCTTAACCTCGTCCTCGATTACTGTGACCCCTTCCTATATATCCATTGCTTTTCCTGTGTATTAGAAGATTTAACATTAGAAAACAATAGTTTAATTAAGACCCAGACTGGACTTCTTCTTCTTGGATCCGTTCTTCATAGGCCTTCAATCGCCCCACGACTTCTTCAAATCAAGTTTTGTTGAGATCTAGCACACGATCGAGCGACACAATAATGTGAATATACTTGGATCTTGGAAGGCCTTTTAGGAACTTTTTAACCGGTTTGGTTTTATCGATATCTTGTCCTAGGGAGCTGGACTTTGAGGCCAAGCTTGAAAGCTTGTCGGCAAAGTCTTCAACGACATTTGACATTTGTGTGCCTCATCTTTAGATTGTCAAACTTGACGGCTATGGTTTGGAGACGAGTTTTGCTAACCCTATTGGCACCAAGCTGATAGGATTTGGTCGTCTTCCATATACTTTTCGCGATGTCTTGGTTGCCCACTTGAATGATAATTAAGGTGTTCTTGTATGGACTAAAACAAAATGATTGTTGCGATGTCGTTTTTCTCAACCTCGGTGGTGCCCGCTTCTATGGTCTCCCATACCTTGTGTACTATTAACACGAAATTCATCCTCATAGCCCATATGCTATGGTTCATGGAAGTTAACATCAGACATTGAATATAAGTTGATCTGGTTTCCTTTCCTTTAGGTTTTGGGGTAGTGGGCTCTGCCATCTTCTTTCTATGTTGGTAGGTAATAATGGAAGCAATGATCAAACACTTATCTTGTTTGATCGAGTAAACTATAGCAACATTAAGTTTCACCTTTGGTCAAGTGGATCAAGTGAACAACATGTGATAATACTTGATCGCGGTGGGGCAGCCTTTTGAATCTTGGCTGTACTCGAGCAATCGGAGAAAGAGAGGCAACTTCCTCGAATTTCCTTTGGTTACGGGTTCTTTGATTAATTGATTAGGTCTTGAGCATGTCTCTGATACCAATTCAAGTCCCATGTTTAACATGAGTCATCAAAAGAATAAGAACACAGAATTTGAAATAAACTCAATTTTATTGCAATTGGAAATATAACTCAAAAAACCAACTACAACAACTCTTCATATTCCTAACCCTTGAACTTGGTTAGTACTTATAGGAGAACTCAGTCCTTGGCAAGCAAGTAACCTTAACCAACTATTACTCATTATTAGATTATAATTCAAACATAATAGATAACTAATAATATTAAGTGGTATTTAATTTCTAATCAAACCCTATCCCAAACCAACTTGTTTGGAGGATCGGCCCATGCGTTTGCGCCCGGATCGCGAATTAGCCTTCAATAAACAGTAACATATGCGAATAGGAAGTTTTCACATGACAACATATATTTGCTCTTTTTTTTGTAAATCTCTGGATTTTTTTAAAAATAAACATTGTCTAGAATCTAAGAACCAAAAGTGATATGGTCTAGTGGCCTTGGCTTTCCATGGGTACTCAAGACATGTGGGCCACAAGTATTAGGTGCGATGACTATGAGCTAGAGAAATTTTCGATACCATGCAAACATACAATGACAATCATTTGGAACAAGGCAACACGGGACAACAAGTGGACTTACCAGAAACTTTTGTCAATCCTATTTATGGGATAGAGAGGTGAAAACATATTTTAGAGTGTATGTTGGCGCATGTGCATTAGCTTTTATTTGTCCATAGAACAATGATACCATGATAACTGTTTTAACATATTTTCTTTATTTATACGTATTGTTAAGTTTGTGTTTTATCTAATCTTTTCGTTCACTGCATTACGTGCATATAAATTTATGCAATGTTAAGTTTGTGTTTTGATTTACGTAATGCATTTGGTCAATGGGTTATGCAAATGCTTTACTGCATTTTGGTTAATGTAATGCATTTGGTCCATGGGTTACGCAAATGATTCACTACAAAGACGTCACTGCAATTTTGGTACATATATTTGATGTCTGCAGTTTGGACACTGCAATTTTGGTATATATTTACATTTGATATGTTGAAGAGAATAAACAACATATATAAGCAAAATATGCAATTTGCCATTACCACATTGAACATTACGTACAAAATCAGATCGGTAATGATAACATTCAAACACAAATCAAATTCAACAACATTAGCTTAGTGCATTTTGATAGCAATCAAACTAACGAAAAACCCAATCCAACTAAGAATCAGTTAAGTCAGCAAATTTCTTGCTTCTACTTGTCTAAGGTTGAGAGTTTCTCCAAGTTTATTCTTATACTTAAACAAACCTAGAATATTAGATCCTTGAAGTATTTAGGATCACACCATCCAATGAAATGACACTTTGACACATAGATTACATCCAAACTCATTTCGCATAAAGCGATAGAAAATATGACTCAAGATTTTTAGATAACAGCTTACCTTTCACGGCACCCATAAAACCTACGACCAGGATTTCTGTGTGTACATGATGTTCTTACGGTTACTTTCTTACCACGCCAACAAAACATCATCATCACTTGATCAAAAGGAATGAGGATGAGGATGCGATGTCTTGCAATTCGTTTGTGTCATGAACCCTAAAAGAGTGGGATTAAATTGGAAGAAAGAAGATCACGCATCAATCTGACTAATTCAGGGTAAAGTTCTTGTTTGTCTCTCATATGCCAACCATGTGTAATGACATAACGCCCGATTTGATGGTTGTTAGTCAAAAGGAGCTAATGAGACCCGTCAAGATCACATTAACCAACGTGTTTAATTAAATCACAATATGCATGTATATGTGAGCTTTACGATTTTTTGACAAGAACCTATTTTTTTAAAACAATACCTACCGTCTACCGACTTAAAAGAGAATTATGTCACGCAAATAATTGAAGCTTGTTTGGTTCATATTTCAAGTCAAAGATATATTTCATCCTCCATATGTTTAATATTTCCAACATGTTTCCAAAATCTCCATAATTAAGTATATTTAAGATAGAGATTAACCTCATCAATATTAAAATAAATACTTAGTGGTGGAATCACTAATTCTATCAGGATCTTAACTTTATGGATGATGATCTCTAGCACCCTTTAATTAGGTTTTACCAACATGATACTCTCTAATAATTTATGAATATACATTCGTTTGTAAGCAACGTACCAATGATTTGTTGACGGTTGGGGACATAAAGGTAAAAGCTTTGTAAATTTGAATACAATCATGTGAAAATGATATGTACGTTAAAGGTAATATCGTACCGTCCTATAGAATCGAGCCATGTTTATTGAGAGTGACTACCAACAAACAACAATGGCCTACAATCACATATATTTGTAATATACTGATCGATACCAAATAAATATTGGGAGTGAGATAAAGTTTCAACTTTTGTAAAAGTTTTACAAAAGTTCATTGTGTATTGTTTAGTTAGAGGATAATTATCTTAGACGTCGGCTAGTTTTGGACGTTTACACTGACGTAACTTTGTGCTTCATTGGCTTAGACGTTTGTTAGATTTAGAGTTTTTTGTTTAATTTTTTAATATATCATTGTAAAACTTGCAAAAATTTTAAAGTTGACTTTACTAGAGTTTCATGCCTTTGATGACACTTGGTTTAATGATCAACCTTCGTGTGAAATTGTTCGGTTATAATTAAAGTGTGATGAAGTTTCGTATTTGATGAATGTTGATCGTATGTTGGTCAATTTTGGGTGCTTACACTAAGGCAAACGGGCGTTAGTAAACTTAGAGCCTTAGAAGCTGCTCAACTAAAGTGCTGGTTAGATTTTGATGTGTTCTCTAGGTCAAACTTTTGTGATAATTAGTGTAGAACACTAGAACTTATGAATGCTGATTATGAGTGCTCACACTCTATGTTGAGAAACAAATACAGACCTTCAAGATGATTATCCATGCTTACTATCTACGTTGTAGCGACGAACAACAATAGAATTAAGTTTTTTTCCTGATATGGAATTTTAGGCCTGGTTTTTTAAGTCGTCGTGCATAATTAGGGAACAAGTTCATATTCCATTTCCGACTATTATATATATTCAACACCATATAATAACAAAATGTTTCAAATACAAAAGGTATATCCAATCAAACTGTAGACGTAACTAAAATTAACATCCTTTGATCGAATCAATTATATTCATTGCGTACTTTGTTTCTTTTTATTAGTCTTGATTATCTCAATCTATTGTTGAATCATCAACCCGTACACCTAAAGTCCAAAAGAAATGTCCAAACTTGGGTAATATGACTAGCATGTGACTAAAAAGAAAACCACCTTCTCCCATTATCCCCTTAGAAAATTAGATGGTGCAATCCAATTAACACACACCCACATTAAAATATACAAGTTTTTCAGTGTTCGTACCGCGTGCACCATCCACATCATCCCACTTATGTCTATGTGTAAGATTCGATCAATAAGTAGAAAGCTACATGAGAGCCTTGTTAATTGATATTAGTGACTAAATATCAGGTCCAAAGGTCTTGTTTCATTATCAGTACTCCAGTTGGAATGGCATCGGCTGTAAGACGAATTTTCGATCAAATTTTTGCAAGTGTAAGTTCATCCGAAAGACACCATTCACCCGCTCGCAGGAGAAGCTCGCGTAGCAATGTAAATCAAGAAGAATTCCGGTGCTACAGTGTTTTCGTAGCCCGTCTTGCCATCATGGTAACAACACCAAGTTTCTTTTTTATTCTTAGGTGGTTTAATTAGAGGTTAAATAAGTATTTTTATGAGTTCATCCGTCTTACGAATAAACTCATCCATAAAACATAAATTAATATGCTTGTCTCACCAGCAAACTCAAGCGATACCTCGTCACACCTACGATAGTTGTAGGTGTATTGTAAAGTCTAGAGTCTAGACAATAATAAGGTTTGCTCCCCTAAATTCACTTGTCACCTAGCAAACTCTATAAAAACAAATTTGTATGAGTTCGCTCGTGGCGAACTTTTAAAAAAACACCTAGACTTGTAAGTGTTATATGAATTAAGTTGAGTTTGTGGGTTTTATTTACGCTTAAGTCATGCGTCTGCAATTATGGGTCTTAGTATTTTAGTAACATGTTTTGTATTTGAGTTATGTTGTAATTTTTAATTTGATTTAGTATAAGTAGTGGGGTTAATGAACTAAGTAGCTTAATTGTTCTACTTAATTTGTAGCTTAATTGTTTCAATAGCATAATGTTAATTCCCAGATTTCAGAATTCCATATATTGTTCTTGTTGAATATCACACAGGATATTAGGGTTGATCCAACACTACTTCGCTCAATCTTAAACCATCTACTAATCTAAAAGGTTCTAACAAAAACAATTCGAAATGAACGAGCGATGGATGATCTAAGTGTTTTTTTCACTATCTTTTTATTTAATCTTTACGCAGGTAATGCTGGCGGTTCTTATAGGTCTACTCACACTGCTCACGTGGCATTTCACCAAAGTTTACACAAGAACATCATTGAACTCTTTGGCATATGGCCTGCGGTACGAGCTTTTGCAGCGTCCCATATTACGCATGTGGAAGATCTTGAACGCGACAGTTGAAATAACGACAACTCAAGTGAAGCTTTCCGAATATGTAATCAGAAAGTATAGCAAAGCTGAAAACCAAGCAGAACAAGTAGAGGTTTGTAATCAAATATCTCTATAATTTTAGTGTGTCAAGTAACCACCTAGATGTTAAAATGCTTATCTCTGTGTGCATCAGTTGTATGAAGTTATGAGGGACGTCACATGGGCGCTTTTCTCGAGCCGCAAAGCTCTCGACTCGATGTCAATAAAGTACAGAAACGGGTTCGTGCAGGCATTTCATCGAGACCTAAGAGACAAGAACACATATTACATATACTCTAATTTAGTTAACTACACAATGGTCAAACCTCATAACATGAACAACAGATCTTCACCTCATCAAGAGTGGAATGATCAGATGATACACGGTAACGTGTCAGCAATCTGGTACCGCGAACCACTAGATCCCGACACAGGTATAAAGACAGGTAAACAGAAGGAGATCCCACCCGATGAGCTGATAAATATTGCGGGAATATCTCAGGTGCCTGATGGTGCAGCCTCTTGGCATGTGGCTGTAAGTAAATTTACAAACTCGCCCTTGCTGTCGGCTGCTTTACCCGTATGGGATGAGGATCGAGGCAGTATAGTGGCGGTGGTGGGAGTTACGACCGCCTTGTATAGCGTCGGTCAGCTGATGAAAGAACTGGTGGAGCTCCATGGTGGACATATTTATTTGACTTCTCAAGAGGGGTGGTTGCTTGCTACTTCTTCTAGTACACCCTTGTTGAGGAATACATCCAGTGGGTTCACACTCACAATGGCTGAAGATTCTCAAGATGAAATCATACAGTCTGCAGCCAAGTGGTTGAACAAGACCTATCGCCACAAGCCACCACTGAACCATGAGGTTCACTCAGCTACTGCCACCCTCGCCCACCAACGCTATTACATAGATTCATTTTTCTTGAACTTAACAAGACTCCCTATGGTACGCCACTTATATCGCGCTTTATTCAAGATTTAGATCATTATGCAATAATATTGTTTTGTAACCATATTAACACATTATTATGTATACAAATGGGGAAAAAGTGGTTAATGATCAACCTAATATGCCAATACTTACTAAGAAGAAATTCTACAGGTGGGAGTTTTATGTATTCCAAGGAAAAGCATAATGGGGAAGGTGGATGCAAGGGAATTTAAGACATTGATCATACTGATATCTGCATCTGTATGCATATTAGTTGTGGGTTGCATTTGTATTTTCATACTAACAAATGGAGTATCAAAAGAAATGAAGCTACGGGCCGAATTAATTAGCCATTTAGATGCACGAAGGAAGGCGGAAGCATCAAGCAACTTCAAAAGTCAGTTTTTAGCTAACATGAGGTTGGTATTTAGTAATACTTACAATCCATCTCTTTTTGCTGTGATTTTTTGTAAATGTCAGACATGATGAATAGATGATGTATAAATGTAGATATGAAATATGAATACTTTTGTTTGAAACAGCCATGAACTGAGAACACCAATGGCTGCTGTCATTGGATTGCTCGATATTCTTCTATGTGATGATTCTCTAAGAAATGAACAATATGCAACAATCTCTCAAATTCGTAGATGCTCAACGGCTCTCCTAAGGCTTCTCAACAATATTTTGGACATTAGTAAGGTAAAATAACCGAACAAATCGCACTATTTTTCCAGCTATGTAACTTAAAACAGAAAAATTTTAGTTGATCATACATAAATAACAGGTTGAATCTGGAAAACTGGTGCTGGAAGAAGCGGAATATAATTTGGGGCGAGAACTTGAAGGACTTGTGGATATGTTTTCTGTGCAATGCAAGAATCGCAATGTGGAAGCCATCATAGATCTCTCTGGTACTAATATAACAGTATCATCAAATCCAATTCTTAAAGAGAATATGGAAGATGGATTTATTAAATCAATGGTTAATTATATGTTTTGTTGTTTGTTTAATGCAATCAGATGATATGCCAAAAGTAGTCCGTGGAGACTCGGGTCGAGTTGTGCAGATTTTCGCAAATTTAATCAGCAACTCCATCAAGTTTACGACGTGTAAGTGTAACGTTCAGGGTCAAGAATAGTGCTAATTAAGGACTGTCACATGGACATAAATAAGTTATGCTAAAATTTTCAATTGACTTACAGCAGGATACATTATTCTGAGAGGATGGTGTGAGAATCTGAATTCTTTCAGTAACAATGAGAATTTCTTCGTCGATCAGAGAGCTTTATGGTCTGCATACCGGAAAAAGATGAAATGTAAGGGACTCGACGAGAAAATAACCTCCAAGAATGACAACATAGTGATTCTTTTCTTTGAAGTTGAAGATACTGGCTGTGGTATAAACCTTAAATCTTGTTAACCCACAAGACCATAATTAAAGAATATTATGTCTTTTGTTCTCATTCATCTTTATTGTCATATAGGAATTGATCCGAGCAAATGGGAATCAGTATTTGAAAGCTTTGAACAAGCAGACCCCTCAACTACTAGACTGTAAGCCACTTAACACGCCTTTAACACACGGATCTACATTTTAACGAATTAATGGATCTAATTTATGATTTCAGGCATGGTGGAACGGGTCTTGGGTTATGCATTGTTCGAACCTTGGTGAGATATATGATCATTCTAACCAGTTATGCATATGATGAAACCTATTTGGTTTTAAGTTCTAAAATATGTCACAAACTGAACTCTATGTAACAGGTTAACAAGATGGGTGGCGAAATAAGAGTAGTCAAGAAAAATGGACCCGGGACTCTGATGCAACTATATCTTCTACTCAGTACACCTGCAGATATACCACGAGAAACCTACCGCCTTAAATTTGCAGAACATAATTTGAAGGTGAGCGAAGTACTTATCTTGCGAAAACTTATACATTGTGCAAGAATATGTTGAAAACTAAACGATTTGGAGATTATACGATCACAGATAGTGCTTGCACTCAACGGAAAAATGGGCAGATCAATTCTTTCACGATGGCTACTTAAACTTGGAGTACCAATCTGGGAAGCAAACGAGTGGAATGAACTAACACATGTACTTCAGGATCTCTTTAAACCCAAAAGTTACACACAAAACTTGACGTATGAGCGCTTAGAGGTTGAATCACTAAGCAAGGAAGGGGCCGAAATGACAATTTTGATCATAGTAATTGATATTGGAATGCTTAACATAAGCACAGGCATATGGAAAGAGCAGCTCAATTTCCTAGATACATTCAGTAGAAGAGCAAAGTTTGCTTGGATACTAAACCACGATACCTCTAATACCATCAAGATTGAGCTCCGAAGGCGAGGGCATCTGTTAATGGTTAATGGGCCATTATACAAGACAAAGTTGATTCAGATAATTGAGACTGTAGTAAAAGAAAACAGTATATCACATGAACGCCTTCAAACCGATTCTATGCACTCACACACGAAAAGCTCAAATGATTCTGAACTAACAGAAACTAATTCGAGCGGAAGCTCCCAGATTGAAGAGACAAATCAAGAAAACTTTACAGTCTATGGAGTGGTTAGCAATTGCTTTCCTGAGCTAACTGAAGTGCGCTCAGAGTGGGACCAATTGACATCGTTTCCAAATGATAACTCAAACTGTCAGAAAGAGATGCATCAAGCAGATCAGAAAGTCAAGAATGGTCATAAGGCTCTTGAAGGCTTAAACGTTTTGTTGGCAGAAGACAATCCAATACTGCAGAGAGTAGCAACTATAATGCTTGAGCAGGTGGGTGCAAAGGTTGTGGTTGTAGGAGATGGTGTGCAGGCAGTTGAAGCTCTCAGTATTCAGAAAGAAGTAGAAAACTTTAAGAAATCTTGCGAGCCCCAGCCATATGACTTGATACTCATGGACTGTCAGGTACACGCGCGTTATGGTTATTACTAACAAAAAAAAAAAAAAAATCAGCAACTGTCACCAATGTGCATAGATTGATCTTGTGGTAGCTTCTAAGTTGTAACTTGTGTTATCTGTGATTGTGACACCAGATGCCGAAGATGGACGGTTATGAAGCAACGAAAGCAATTCGAAAGGCGGAGATGGAATCAGAATCGCATATTCCAATTGTGGCGCTGACGGCACATGCCATGTCATCAGATGAAGCCAAATGCTTAGAAGTGGGGATGGATGCATATCTAACAAAGCCAATAGACTGCAAGCTTATGGTTTCCACCATTTTGTCATTAACTAAGTGTAGAAACTGACTCACACATAACCACATGACAGCCAATAAGATCAACAACAGCTTATTTGGTTAGTAGATTGTGCATAACATACTACACAATCATAAACTAACGTATAAATAACAGATATGTAGTTATCTCCCAATTTGTAAGTTCATGTTTGATTCGTGGTTTTTAATTGCATAACTGAATACAAATTAATGGGGATCCTTACCGTCAGTACATGTCGTTGGAGGCGATTTCGAAGTCGATTATTGGGACTGTTAAATCAATGGGGATTAAGGTTCAGAAGGAGTTGGATTGATTGATCTTGATTGGTGATGTTATAGTTTGTATTTCAGATGGTATTGTCACATAAAATCTTCATGTTTGAAGTTGTATTGAAGCATTTTTAGATTTGTGCGTCGAAGCTTTCTATTGAAGCCTCCATATTTCTTACGTTAGGGCTGATTTACGTTTAGTTTGGTTCTATTGAAGCCTCCATATTTCTTACGTTAGGGCTGATTTATGGTTAGTTTGGTTGATTTTGATGAAAATTTTGGACTAAACGGCTAAGTTAGCGGAGCTAACTATGGTTTAGAACAAAAACAAACTAAACTGATTGGGCTGGTTGGGTCGACCAGACTGACCAAACAGGTCGGTGTGATGGGTTTTTGCCGTTTAAACCGGATTTTAATAAGGTTTTGTAATTATTAGTTTACATTAAATTTTATAATTATAAAAGATGGTTTACATTATATGTATGCTTAGATGAATGTTTTAAATATAAACGAGGTAAAGGGCTGGTTTGATGAAATTCTAAATGTGAATTGATCATCAAAGAATTTTTTTTAAATACGTTAATTTTGAAGTGTTAAGTGATTTTTAGGTTGATTTTTTTGGTGTTGTGTTTTTAGGTTTTCTCTAGTTGAAATAGTAAAACTACCTGACGTGGCACACCCTCCTTGCAAGCCTTCAAATTTTGTGATGAGTTGGAATGTGAGGTAGACACTTCCACTAGTTGAGATAGCGAAACTGAGGCAAAAAGTTTACTTGTGTTGTCTGTACTAATGGAACATAATTATCTTATTCACCACTCATATTTTTTTATTTATCCATCTCTTATTTAAAAAAAATTGCTACCCATGGTGATGAGCATTCATGAGAGCCTATGAGTAGGCATTTTTGCTATTCAACTAGCGAAAGTGACATTTATAATTGTGTTCCACTGATACGGATAACGGAAGTCAACTTTTTGTTTCACTTCCGCTATCTCAACTAGTAGAAGCGTCCAACTTACACGCAAACTCATCACAAAGTTTGAAGGCTTGTAGGAAGGGTGTGTCACGTCAACTAGTTTCGCTATCTCAACTAGCGAAACACCAAAAAATCAACCTATAAATCACTTAACACTTCAAAATTAACCTATTTTCTTAAAATAAATCGACTATCAAACCTTGGTTCTATTTGGTATTGGGTAATGGAATGAACAAAGTAATAAAATGAATGAGTGAATTGAATGGACAAAGAAATGAAATGAATTATTACATTATATTATTTTGTTGGTTATCTGTAAAAATAAAATAAATTATTACTTTATGTTGTTTGTTAGTTAGGAAAAAAATAAATAGAATACAAAAGTGGTTACACAGGTGATGATTGATGGTGGTTCCCGATTGTGGGGGGTGGTGGTGGTGGTCGGTGGTTAGCAGTGGTGGTGGGTGGTGGTGGTTCGCGATGGTTGTGGGTGGCGGCTGATGGTGGTGGTTATCGGTATTGGTGTTGGTGGCGGTGGGTAGTGGGTGATGGTGGTGGTGGCAAGTAGTGGTGGTTGAGGTGGCTGGTGGTGGCTGGTGGTCATTGGCGGTGGTGGTCGGTGGTCATTGGTGATGGTGGTGATGGCCATGGTGGTTGGTAGTTGTGGCTACTGATAGTGGTGGTGCCATGGTGGTTGGTAGTGGTGGCTACTGGTGGTAGGCGCGATGGTTGGTAGTGATGGTCGGTGGTGGTGGTGGTGGCTAGTGGTGGTTGCAACCATTGATGGTTAATGATGGTGGTGGGTGACTAAGGATGAAAAAATGAATGAAATGAAGAAAAAAAAAGAAAGAAAGAATGAGTTCGGTGTGCTTATAGGGAATGTGATTATCTATGTAATAATTCATTGCATTCTTTTCTCCAATCAAACATCTTTGTTTTCATTCACTTTCAATGGTTTATTCCATTCCGGCTCTGAATACTGCATACCAAACGCTATCCTACTTTTCAAACCGTGAAACAGTTGTATAAGCCCTTTTTTGCTTACTTTCTTTTATATTGTTCAACTTTCAAAAGCTTGATGAACACCCTTAGAGCATTCATAGTCTGTTTTTCAACTCAATCATTATAATTACAAAATAAAACCATATTTTGTAAATTTATCTATTTTTTTAAAAATCTCTCACATCTCATTTTTATATATGTCATTATCTCAATTAAACTGTAGTTATTTTTTAATATTTTTTTTTCTTCCACTCATATCTACTTAAAAAAATATTTAAAAAAAAACATAGGGATGAATAACATAGTCTTATATTTGAGGGATGATATTGTTTTTCCTAAAAATATAGGGATGATGTATAGGGATGAGAAATGGGATATAAAGTTTGTTTTAATGTTTTTTGCTAAAAATTAAAAATGATGTTAAAGATTAGAATACTGTTAAAAATACAATTACCTTCAAGTTTCAACAATATATCCTGGTTATCGATGAACCCAACCTCTTAAACTTTTTTGACATCTTCAATATATAATAAAAGAAAATAGATTGGCCAATTGTTAACATATTAAGCCATAATAACCACATGTCAAGTTTTTAAACAATATTGTCACTTGGCGATACCTCCTTTATTTTCAAAATTTTGATATAATTCCATAACTATTTCAAATAAAAAAATCAACATGAAAACAATTTAATTCAATTCCTAAATTTCCTCTTAATTTGTTTGGAAAGCACATTAATAAGTTTTTAAAAATTAAATTATTTTCATTCATACTTTACATGTAACAAAAATATATGAATATGAAAACAATAATTTTAAACATATTTATATTATGTATTATTAATAACTAATTAATATGTTTTATATATAACTTTTAAATTCGTGTAACACACGGGCTGTTAAACTAGTTATTATATATATATAATTTACAAAGAGATTTACATGAAAATACAAGTTTGTAAAGCAAACAAGGTACAATTTTTTTCAACATAGAATACTGTTACATGCATGTGATATATCTAGGTCACCTTACATCCTATTTTTCTAAAATTATTTTATTTGGGTTCCAATTAGCCGTCATTTTATATGGAACATCAATAAGCACATAGCTTTATTTATTTACATTTATTAAAAGCATAAAAGTAATTTTTTTTACATAGTCTTAAAAATTATGATTATATCTTATATAATTTATGAAATAAACATTACACTAGGGTTATGTGGGTTTTCACTCTTAGCACATAACTTATATAAATTATGAAGCATTGCGACGTTACTTTTGTTTCATTTTATGTTTCTATTTCTTTTATTTAAAATGTTAGGATTTAATATATATTTCGTGAGGCATGAAATTTTAACCGAATTTCAAGTTTGTCTTCAATAGGAGATTTTATTTTCTATTATTTAAATGTTACAAATTTTAACACCATCTTCTTTGCATCATTTTTTTTAGGCAAATTGGATTTTAATAATCCAAACTATTACCTATTGGCCGATAATAATCCATACTATCAATTTGGCCGGTAACACTCCCAACTTTCACTATTATTACCAATAACAGTCCCAATGACATAATTTTCAATTTTTTATGTTTGATTTGGACTCGATTCAGTTTGCAACAATAATTATGAATGAAATAAAGAAACATACAAGCTAAATTGAGACTAAAATAGATACAAATTAAACGTAAAAAATTAAAAATTATGTCACCGGGACTGTTGTTGGTTATAAAAGTGAAAGTTGAGAGTGTTACCGGCCAAATTAATAGTATGGATTATTATCGGCCAATAGATAATAGTTTGGATTATTAAAATCCAATTTGCCTTTTTTTAAAATATATCACTATGATTTATAACTATAAGTATGAAAAAAATAATAGCATGCTTACCCGTTCCGAAGCATAATTTTTTAAAAACTACTTAAATTGGGAAAAAAATATAAGTTCTTGACAAAAAAAAGTAAACTACTTGTGGTCCTATTCTGGGGTGTTTGAGTTTCTTGCAATGTGTTCCATAAGATCAATGCGAAGTCGAAAGTGTGTATTTTGATTCCACAACTCAGAAATGATATCATCATCAATAATCGCATCCGTCTAAGGATATAAAATGTACACCGGTGATATGATATTCATGTAATGTTTTAAGATCTTATCGTGCAAAATAATACATGTGTACATCACATTTATTATTTTCTTGCGTTCCAGCGCATGTGTCGGTCGTTGAATTATAGTCTATTCAGACTTTAAAGCACTAAAAGATCGTTTGACATCCTTTCTTTTTCATTCTTGCATCTTCTTTAACTTTTTTCCTTTATGGTCGGTTGACCAAGCAAAAAAATTCACCAAAAGTAGACCAACTAAAGTGTATCCCATTGGCATGGTAATAACCACGTTTGTTTTGTCACTCTTTAACCTGAGACGGACACATCAGAGCGGTCCCGGGCATGAAAACACCAAAGTACGCATGTCAAAACCATAAATCATGTGATGCCCTTCGAGTATGATTGTTGGGTATTGGTGATCACCTCAATGATATTGTCCTTGCAATCTTGCTAGACCATTTTTCCATACATAATATGTATAATTGACGCTACTGCGCATCTATGTAATGACATGTCTCTTTTCATGTGCATCGTACAAAAGTGTAATGTGGTGGCTAGTTGATGAACGTAAAAAATGTTTACCGTAACAATAGATTTGTAAAACTATTATAGGCATTCTCGTGACATCTTAACAAACATAGGTAAATATGGTACAATTCATCTCACGCGAAGCCCTCAAAACCATTCATAATAATATTTTATATCTTTAACAATTTGCTAAAAGATCTTTCAACGTCCATTAATCTTGTTCTAAACATATCTTTATCGTATTTAGACACATCGACAAAATAATCTTTCATGAGAACATTATGAGCATTTACACGATCATGATGCACATATCTTTTTTTGAATGTGTCGTATCTTCAAGTTTGGATGCATCTACAACAAGGTTGACAAGAAATTGAACAACCCTAGATTAAGATGAATCGGAACTAGTTGATGATAATGGTGAAAGAATAACACCAAGTCTCATTTTATTGAGTGGATGGATGTTTATATAAAGTTTTGAATGTCATCAATAACATTACAGTTATGTTTTTCTCATACAATGTTGCATATGTCATCAAAACTCCTTCAACCCGTGAGTTTGCGAAGCGTTAGTTTTTTTTCGTAGTTGTATGTCATCCACCTTCTTCAACATGTAGGTTCACGGTAGCTTTTCGACATTATCTCTTTCATGGTTTTATGCCCCGCCACAAAAGTTAGGGTCTTAATACTAGTATAAATACAATTTACATCTTGCAAAGTGTTTATGCATAGTGTTCAAATGGCTTATGTTGATTTTTTTTAATTTAAGTTAACGCCCTTAAAAAGTTGTGTTTTTAATCTTCAAGTTAGCTATACACACACTTTATACTCTATGCTTATATATTTGTTTTTTGACACCTTTATAACTTTGTTAGTTTTTATTTTTCTATTATAATTTTGAATTTTAATATTTACAAAATTCTGAATTTATTGTTGTAACGTACTTATTTTTATCTATATTTTGGTATAAATTTTATTCAAAAGAGAATTACAAGGCATCGATGTATAAAGTTACGATTTTTCTAAAGTTCTATTTCATTTTTTTTCTTCAGCACAAAATATGATTTTTTAATTATACAAATTTACATGTATTTACTTTTATCAACGTTAATATGTTTCAACTATTTGGTTTTTTACATTGTGACGTGTCTATTTTTATCAACGTTCGAACTTGAATTTTTATAACAAAATTTTTTATATAAAGTTCCAAATATTACCAACGAACTCGTTGCAACGCAGAGATTTGTGAGGATTTAGTAATTTATATAAAAGTTCCAAATGTTATCGACTTGCATGTTTCATTTTTCTCGCATTCAATGCGCGGTGTCATGACAACGTTTCAACGTTAGTTTTTTTCATAGTTTTGCGCTAACACCACAACACGATTTACCAACCTAAATGGTAACCGAGTGGTTAAAAGGGAAATCGTCCAAATAAGCATAACAGGACGGGTCTATGACTAGTTTCCAATCTCACCAACATCTGGTTTGATTCTTAAAACATTGTTTACTTGTGACTAACTATCATCGTAAAACTTGAATATGACTAATCTGAATTGTATGTTTAACGTTTGATCGTAATTCAACTAGCTCGAGTTTTGTTATGACTTGACTCATTACTTATTTATTTTTCGTTTATATGAATGTATACAGTGTTGTAAAAATCAGCCTTAAGCACCAATTAATCATGGATTAATCGAAAATCGACCCCTGATTGTGGCGACCTTGGCTATTTCGACATATGGAAGCAAAAATAGGTAGTCAGCCAAATTGGCCAAAATCAGACCTAGGTGGTCCTAATCGACCAATTTTCAACAATTCCGGCGAGCCTTTGAAATTTCCAGCCAAACCCTAAAAGTTCCAGCTAAACCTTCAAATTTCGACCAAATGCGAGTATATGTAAACTAAATTTTTTTTCAAAATTACATATAAAAAATGTGTATATATACATTTTCCTGAAAATTACTTATAAAAATTAAAATCCTATTAGTCTTGATTAATCGCTAGTCACTACCCTATATGTGTGTATGTATATGAATATATATATTGTATTATTAGTTTACACTCAAAAGGCTATAAAGGTGAATGTATGAAGTGGGGGCTACAATTTTGTTGATTTTATATTCTAGAGAACCAATCCTCACTAGATTTGAAGTTATGGAATTACAAGGTAAAACAAGTATTTATTTAATAGATTCTAAGAAAATTTTGGCCGATCATGAAAGATTGAAATGAGTATGTTTTTCAATCAAATTGCATTATATTTAAAGTTTCATACTTGTTTAAATAAAGAAACAAATTCACACAAGTAAAAATTAAAAAGTTGAAATGCATCACTTCAAAGCAATTTGTATCAGCTGGAAACCAATTAGTGTCCTTTATTCTCTTCTAACATATAGATCAAGACACTTATAAACTTAAAGGAAAATCATTAGTGACCAAATTACAATGTCATTACAACAAATCTGGAAGTTGAACAAGGAAGCGTTATCAGTCATTCATTAAAAAAACTGTCTGCCTTTACAAACCCATGTCAAACACAAGCACCAACAAAAATATTATTATTATATATTCTTACTGGGTATAAGATCACCAACAATTTCAAGCATTTCTACTACTACAACTACAAGTCTTATGATCAATCACCTCACTAATCATCTCACAGCAGTGATCCTCTACAAGTTGTATTTGACCTGCACACCTGACATTATATAAATCATTCAGTTATATCCGTCTTAGATTCTTACACAATCGACTTAAAAAGAAAACTATTTTCAGATGCATTATATTCTTATTTAAAGGTTTTCATGAAAAAAAAAATGGAGTTGAGATTCATGAATCACATACTTCTCATTCTTCCAATCAAGCTATCCAAATGAGATTCCCTAGTTTCTAACAAAGGGTCCTGTTTTGAAACTTTACTTTTGTTACAAAAATGAGTCTTACAGTAACCTAAATTAAGACCCTTTTATCTTATATTCTTGTCAAGGGTATATGTGTACTGTGCCCAGAAATTGATTATAATCGTAACGTGTTAGAGTAGGCTGCTTTAACCATCTGATGATCGATTTAGGTAATCAATCAGTTCATCTTCACCTACAACACAACTGCCTATTAAAAGGTGTAACAAAATTACCTAATTACCCTACTTTAAAGTTTAAACTTAATTAACAAGACGTATCTCTTTTCACAAGAATATCCTTATTGATCCTTTTATCTATCAGATCGTAAAAATTTGACGGACTCAGACAATCTATTATATGATTAATGCAACCTTAAACACATAAAGAACCCTATCTCATGCTACCCGTTTCATTACAGCTAATCTTCTGATTATGCTTACGCAAAATCATAAAATCAAATTGAAGACACACATCCAAACCCCCCCCTCTTCAATGTTTAATCTCTAGACAAGCAATGCTGCCCTTTCAATTATATTATAATCAAGAAGAACACTAGTTAGTAGAAGCAAAGACAAAGATTACCTGATCCACTTTGCTGTCCAAACTTCAAGTTTTATGATAAAGTATGATCATCACAACTGCATTACTTTATTTTGTTTTACACAAGCGGGTGCCTTAAACGCCTGGCACTTCCACAACGGGCCCCTCTCGCTGGCAGAGGGCCCAACAGATAACGGACTCCTACAAGTAACATCTTCTTTAGGGGTTGCTTGATCTCTATAATGACAAATACTTAAAGGCAGCTTCTTCTGTTTCATTCTTCCCCTCTTTCTACCCAAAGTAGTGACATCATCATCACCACATTTCCCCTTTGTCCCGTTTTCCAATTTTGAGTTTGTCGT
Organism: Flaveria robusta; assembly: GCA_025506415.1. Classification (NCBI taxonomy): domain Eukaryota; kingdom Viridiplantae; phylum Streptophyta; class Magnoliopsida; order Asterales; family Asteraceae; genus Flaveria; species Flaveria robusta. Next base: position 15,024,364 of record CM046466.1, on the reverse strand, counting down.
GTTCTCCACTGCTTTTTCATATCTAGAAGGAGGAATCCCTTCACCAACTATACTGTCATTGCTAATCCTACCGTTTTCTAAGGTTATAAGCTTTTTGTGCTTATGATTCTTTACATCAGAAGGCACCCCACCCTTTGAAATTCTTGGGGAGCTGTTTATAGCCTGATGCAATTTACGAGCTAATTCTTCATCATTTGTTTTACCATTTTCTAACCTTGGTTTCTTATTTTCATACAACATTTGAACATCAACTTGCCTTTTCGTTATATTATCTTTCAATTCTTGTTCTGCAGAAGATGACATCCCTTGACCATCATCAACATTTGCTACTAATTCTAATGCTTTCTTTGCGGCCGCCATAGCTATGGCTGCTATTACCGCCTTCTCCTGAGCTGCAGCCCTTGCCGCCACTGCAACTTTGGCTGCAGCTTCAGCTGCTGCTCTTGAAGCTGTCACGATCTCCTCTTCTGAAGGATTATCATTACTCAAATGAGCTTTTAACAAGCAACTAATACGCGCATCTAACTGACCTAATGAGTTACAAGTGGATGGTGAATTGGAATTCGAATTCGTATTCCCATTGATGTCACTGTTCTGCTTTTTCAAACAAGCAAGTAGCCGCTTTCGTGGAGGCAAAAGGACATCAGAATCCAACTCATTAACACCACATACGTTTCCTTCCATTATTTGTTACATCAAAGTAATATCTTCAAACAGTTTGTACGCAATGTTCTCTGCATATGAATCAGAATCAATCTCATGGCATATAATCAACAAGAAACACAACATCAACTAAATCCCATTTCTAATAAAAATCTTAAAAACCCTAAAAACAGATTCCACCCAATGGTTCAATTTGTTGATGACCATATTCAGATTCATACAATTCAGATTCAATCAATTTAATCAAACAGAATTACAACATCCCCATCCAATTTTAATTTCCACAATTCAGATTCGAACAGAATTACATTCAAGTAGCAATTCGATCAAAACAATTTACAATAAAAAGATAATCACGAGCTTGAATTCAACAAATTTCTACAAATCCAATCGAGCTATTGGTTGAGGACGAGTTGTTTCATTAATTTACAGAATTCGATTGAGCAAATAGAGATTAATTCAACAAGAGTTGAAGGAATTGAAGAGGAATTACGCACCTGATCTTGCTAAAAAGGGGTGTATGTGTTGTTAGAATTAGGGTTTTGAGATGTGGAAGGAGAATGGTCTGCAAGTAGTTTTTGAGGGAGAGAGAGAATGAAGATCATATGTGTGTAATATATATTGTGAGACAATTTGTTAACCTTCATTTCTAGTAAACCAAATTGTAACCTTCATTTGACATTGGAATTACTTTATCCACCCAAATTTGGTAGTGGCCAAATCTACATCCATCAAATTATAGTTTTATCTATTTGTGTAGGTAAACCATGTGATCACCAATGAGTTGTGTGTAATTTTTCAATATGTTTCAATCACTTGTGTAGATTGTGTGAAACCATCCGGATGCGACACTTATATTATAAAATGATGAATAAATGTGTTAACAACGAAATCATATAATTCTAGGCAGCGAAAAGCATAAAGATGACACACCGCTCTATGTGATAGGGCCAGCATGAGAATCAGACATACTTTGTATTTGAATCCATACGTAGTGTTGTAGACATTCAGTTTAAAATGTTTTAAAAAGTTTTTTTTAAGGTTAAATAGTTGTGTAAGTTAACGAGGTCTTTGTAAGTCAAACCCAAATAAATAACATACGCCACCAAAATGTGTTTAAGCATAGAGATAATAGCAATCATTCATGTAGAGGCATTAAGTAACATGTTTCTCCCCCAAAATTAATAAAAGCAAAAAAGGACTACGAGAACTCACAGATTGTTGGTTCTGATACGTATCACGTGATAAAAGATGGATTGCACTTAAACCGAAACAATTCCTACATATACATGAGGTGGGCAAATAAGGCTTACGTTCCCATTAATTAGTCTTTAAACGTAGTGACGAGTCAAGGGTTACAAAAATAAGTTTTAGTTTTAAATTATTGATTGAAAAGTAAACTTATCCATATTTATGGTTTCTCATGTTTTACGAATCGTTAGTAATATTCGATTATTAACTTAATATTTAAGGAAAAAGTTCATAAACATATATACATATTATGAAATGAGTATATTTTATCATAATTATAAGTTCACATGTAATTATACAACATTCTGTGATTTAAAGTTTGTTTGCTTGATTTTTGCGTTTTTACGAGTCATATTGCGCTAACGTTTTAATTTACCAAATATACTAAATAAAATACAGGATTTTTGCCATACTTATATATGAGTTTTAACTTATTAGAAAAATAGATGTAAAATTTTATGAAGTTCATTTACTAGTCAAAAAATAATTAAAATTCCTTCAAAATTGCAGCTATATTCTGGAGTTTCAAAAATATTTCAGTTGTTTGGTTGTCGAAAACTTAACCATTTAAGTAAGACCACTTGGGTTGTAAAGCTAACTCATAAAACTAATTTTTAGAAAAAGAATCAAGTCAATTGGGTAAAAATTAAGGGAGTTATGCCCTCCTAAATTCAACCTAAGTAATCTGCCAAAACATCCATGTGGTGACCTTTCATCTTGTACTTAGCTTTTTAGGGTTCAAATCTTCATGAAAAATTATGAATTTACTATGGTTGGATAGCTATTTGTTTAAACTTAACTTTAGACTCAAGGTTCATTCATTTTAGTTTTGTTTTGACCAATTAATGGTCCTTCAAAGTTAGGGTAAATTTTCTGACAGAATTAGTTTTACAAATCAAACAACTAAACCAACTTCTTGATATGAACAACTAATACCCTTGTTTTCTCAAAGTTATTTGACTTAACCATAAATATTTGTTCATCATTTTATTATTGTAAACATGTGAAAGTATTAAATAGGTTTCAGTGAATGAATACCTCAATGTTTGCAAGAAACTAAGCTTGAATGAAAATGTGTGTTGTGATCTTGCTGCAATGTCTTAGGCAGATGGAAGGCTCTCTTCCAATCAACTTTCAGCAAGAAAAGAATGTGAATATGGCTTATTTCAAGTAGGAAAATATGTGGTGGGGGGAGAGGGGGTTGAGGTGTTCTTGTTCCAAATAAAGGAAGGAATTCATATAATGGGTTGACAAGCAAATAAATGAGTTATGGTAGGGAAAATGATGATAGGCAAAAAAAAAGGGGGGGGGGGGGGGGGGGGGGGGGGCCTTATGAACTTATTCAATTTTACAAGTAAACATCAACTTATCATGAGTAATCTAAGTATGGCATGTTGGTGTTTTCATTGAGTTTATATATATATATATATATATATATATATACACATACATACATATATATATGCTTTTTTTGGAGAGGGGGTCATTTGAGTGAATATGGTGACGATTTATAGATTATGTTATTTTGTAGTTAAAAGATGGTCGTTTGATTAGTTAATTAGGGTATTTTTCTCATTTACGTTATTGTAAAAATGGAAATGAGTTAGTGTAAATAATTTCGTTTTAAATTACATTAATCAAAGCTATACAATTTGTAAACCATTGAGGGTTTTAATTGTATTGTTTATGCTTATGTTTGTATTGTAATTCGACTAGTGCATGTTAGTAGACAGCTAGTTACATTTGTTTTAATATAGGGTGATGGTTTTATATTTATATTTGTATTCATAAATATATGTTGTAAATTTTTATTCTATTCTCATGTGTATCTTTATTGTTGGCATAAATTGTTAATTTTGAGTTGGCATTTGAAGTTGATATTGTGTTCGATATTTTTAACGAGTCGCGTCGGTTACTAATGTTTAGTAGTTCGACGAAACGTCATAAAATATTAAGTCGTAATGCATATTAATGCCTTAAAATTATTTAGGTTCACATAAAATGGTTCGAGATGTGGTGATCCTAAATACGTTATCGTATCAACAGAGTATCATAACCCTGTTTATGTAATAACTAAGATAAGTACGCATCATATGAAATAATATAATAATTAAATGTATCTGATTTTATAAACATTATGATAAGCTTATGTATGAAAAATTTATTAGAGATAATAAAAAAATGAACTGAATTAGATATTTTGATGATACACGTTATCCAGCGTCTAATCATATACAATTTAATAGTTTCATACATGAAATGTTCTATATTACATATACATGTACGCAATCTATTAATATAAAGAAGAATTGAAATATAAAAAACAATTGAATTTTGTTCTTTGTGTTCTTTATGTTAATAGAATTAGATATATGTAATAATATAATTACATATATATAATATCAGATATACATATATCTAATAAAGAATTACATGTATGTAATAACATAATTACATGTGTAATAATAGAATTATCAAAGCATTCTTTGTGTTCAGGGGATTTTTTGTATTCTATATATTGTGATGAACGAATGTAATATGAACATGTTCTTGAACCAAAATCACCATTAAACGTTTGTAAAAAAAGAACTTGGAAACACTCTTGTATTAATCTGTTATTCGTGTTCATCATGTTTTTCCTTTTATCCGCTATGATCTTCTTAGTGTACTCAAGTCCCGATCTTCACCGGATAAAATTATTATTAGATGAGATCTTTACTTATAGCCGAGAAGAACTTCTTGGAAGTTGAATAAAAACCGAGAGGATCTTCTTTGTATTCTTTATGTCTCAATTAATATTAAATCAAAACAAAAATTAATCTTGAGAAAGATTTTTGATCGATGGAGGACTGGTTTTAACTTTGAAAGGAGTTGTCTTGGAGAAAGAATCTTCACATAATAACCGAACTACGAGTGTGAAAAATCAAATAAATACTAAATATATAAGATGACGATAATTTTATGATACAAATCCTTAATCAACTTCTTTAAGTATATAATTACTAGGTTAGATACCCGTGTAATATACGGGTTGAAAATATAAAAATTATATAATTCATAAATGTATAAATATTTCGTATGATTAAATTACGTATTACATAAAACAATAAAAAATAAAAATTTGCATTTTTAAGTTATATATATTCAAATACATCTTTGGATAATATAACATACAATTGACCCATGTGAAATAAAAAATCAATTATCTTAAATTGAAATTAACCTAAAATATATAAATATATCAATAGATGTTTTTTTAACTTTTTTTTTCAATTAATTCTTATTTGACTATAAAAGTATGTACAATTCAAAATAACATATGATTACACAATTTAGTTGATAATATAAAAAAATTAAATTAAAAACAAAATCAATTATTAATTTAGTTTCTTAAAATAAAAAACTTGATTAAAATAATATAATAGTTTAGGCGGGAATTTTTTTTTGAGAATTAACATGAGAGTGACATGTGGCATCCTAGTTATTATTTTATTATATACTATAGACTATAGATATACATAGATGGTTCTTTATGTTTGGCTAATTACGAATTTAATCTCAAACTTTGAAAAATTGTGAATTTGATTTTAAGAGTTTATTAACTTCAACACTTTTGCTATTTGAAAATGAATGACTGTTAAGTGCATGTAATATAACTAAAAAATGCTTATTGTTATATAAAAACAAAAAATAAAAAATTTAAATTTTAATAAACTGTTGAAATCAAATCTGTAACCAGACCCGGGGCTGCAATTAGTTCTTTAATATATTTATATTTATTATATTTCATATTAGGATAAGGGAAACATGTAATGTTCAAAGGAATCTTGATTTTATGGTAAACTTTTTTAAAAAATAATTTAATACTATACTTAAATTAAAAATAAAATTTTTTGATTTTATGGTATAATTTTTTAAAAAAAATAATAATCTCTATATGAAAGTTGTTTATGTATAAAAAAGAATGTTAGAAATAAATTTACCCGAAAAAATAATAATAAAATCTTTCTTGCTCTTTCAACCACTTATAACTTTTAAGTATTTATGATCAAGCCACCGCCTTGATCTTAACCGTGAAAAGTTTCATCAGTAGTCTCTATTATCTTCACACACTTATCACTGAAAGCAAACTTAGTATTTATACTTACTAGGATATAATATATATTAAATAAATGTCTTTTATCTTATCTTTAATATTAGTTGTCGTGGTCCTAGTTATTTGTTTTGATATCGACGATAACAACATTTATTGATATATAACAGCTATCATGCTTATATCATGGTATGTTATGTAAATGAAAAGTATTTAAGCTCTCTCATAACCATACTTCTTTATCTTTTATAGAAGAAAATAACAACAATAAAACATGAAAAAAAAAAAAAAAGGAAACACTTCGTTTGAGAACCATATTTCTTTTATCTTGTTAAAAGTAAAACAAGACAAGTGGGATTCAGGTTCTATCTCAAAAACACATACAATAATATAAATATAAAATAAAACATAAACAGAAAATAAAACTGAAATCACAATCAATTAAAAGTGTCGTTCTATAAATCAGAAATATTTGCATAAATGTTAAGTTTACTGGCATATAAAAAAGCATATAAAAACATCTTTATCTTTATCTATAGTATATAATAAAAGAGTAACTAGGATGTCACATGACATTCTCCTGTTACTCCTTAAAAACAATTTCCCGCCTAAAGTAACATATTATTTTAGTCAAGTTTTTTTATTTTAAGAAACTAAATTAATAATTCATTTTGTGTTTAATTTAGTTTTTTTTTATATTATCAACTAAATTGTGTGTTATATGTTATTTTGAGTTATATATTTTTTTTAGTCAAATTATATTTAATTGAAAAAAATTTAAGGAAAAACATTTATTGATATACTTATATATTTTGGGTTAGTGTCAAATTAAGACTACTGGTTTTCTTATTTTACACGGGTCAATTGTATGTTATATTACCCAAAGAAGTATTTGAATATATATAACTAAAAAATATAACTTTTTATTTTTTATTGTTTTATGTAATACGTAACTTAATCATACGAAATATTTATATATTTATAAATTATATAATTTTCATATTTTCAACCCGTGTATTACACGGGTATCTAACCTAGTATTATAATAAAAGAGTAACTAATAGGGACACGTGGCAGCACAACATTCATCCTCATCATAATTTTCCCGCTTCTCTCGCCGACTTAATAGTTACTATAATTACTAATAATATTATTTAATTTATTTATAGACTAAAAAATATTTTTTGATAAATTAAGAAAGAAATCTTTTAATCAATATTATTTATAAAGAAATAAAATTTTATAAAATAATCTTCTTTTCAAAAACATCAAACTTTTTTAAAAATATAAAATATTTTAAAAATCAATATTTTTAAAAAGTAAAATTTTTATAAATAAAAAATAATTATAAATAAATTTTATAAAACCTTTTGTTTTGAAACAAAATATTTAGTTTTTTTTAAATAAAAAAAGTTTAAAAACTTGATATCATTATTTTGTTACCTATAGTCGTTACACATAATTTCAACTGTATTTTATCTTAAAATATCATTTTATAATTAACAAAATTTTATTTATTTAATATTTTATATATTTAACCCGTGTAATACACGGGTTATTAAGCTAGTAATTAATATATTCTTAATATATCATTGTAGTGATATCATTACGACTTTGATTCATTTCAATGGATTTTCCTTTGAAGAAATCTTCATCATCTGTGCCGCAAGATTTCATAATAAATTAACTTCATGTCTTATTTAAGATTTTGGTGGGTGGATCAGAAAAATGAACCACAAGATTGCATGCAAGGTGTATGAGATTGGCCATTGGAGATCAAGATTGATCAAATGGCGCAGCCATGATGAAATAGATTAGGTGGTTGGAAGCGTTAGTGTAAAAGACGAACAAGAACACCTACTCAACCTTTGTATATAAAACTACACCTCAAATATTATTATTATTTATGTTATTTCAACGTAAGTTTTTGAAATGATACATTATTATGTTGCACTATAGCTGCTTGAGTTTGATTTATAGTTTCAACACGTTATATTAATGATGATGAGGAAGTAGGTATTGTTAGGAAATGGGTTATGGATAAATTAAGATGATGAAGTTGGTGTGCGGAGGTTATTTTATTATTTTAATAGCAAGTAACCAGTTCTACCAATTATCTTAGTATAAGAGTAGTTTGATCAATTTATTTAAAATTAACATCAAAGATTACATGAAAAGGATTTAAAGCGTGCACATATTTCATATATAGAATATAAACACTATAATTTCTAAAGTCAATGATTATATTTATTGAGATCATGTAGATGTGTTTCGGTGTGCATAAATTCTTTTTTTCTGAATGAAATTTTTTTTTCTCTTATGGGGTGTTTGTTTTTATGAAAAATATCTGCACATACTCTTTTGTCTGCGTCGCGCAGACTACACGCAGACATTGGCATCTGCAGACTGTTTGTTTTTTCGAAGACATTTCAGTAAAAAACGTATGCCCAAGCTCTTTTTGGTGTACACTTGGCCCAGCTATTTTTAAGGTCTGCAGAGCTCTTCTTAAACACCACCACCCACCAACACCCACCACCACCACCACCGGCCGCCGCCCCCACCGTCCACCTCCGCCACCAGCCACCGTCTGCCACCACCACCGTCCGCCGCCACCATCATCCACCTCCGCCACCACCCACCGTCCGTCACCACCCACCACCACCATCTAGCGCCGCCGTCCACCACCATCGCCACCATCCGTACACCACCACTAGTTTATTTTAATAATCTACAGACGTTAAAAAACAAACAGTCTTCTTCTTGCAGACTGCATAGGTTTGGTTCACCTCTTCTGCTGCAGATGTCTGCAGATCTGGTTCGCAGACTGCAGACATTTTACCTATTCAAAAACAAACATCACCTTAGTATAATTAGTTAGTTTGCTGATTTAATTCTAAATTCCAAGAGAATGGCACGTAGGCGTTAACAAAAGATGATAAGAGGCTCAAAGAGGTCTGTACAAAACGAGGCCCAAAAGTCCCTCAAAAACCCTTTCGATCGTTAAACGTATATTTTCTTTGTAACACTTTCACACACTTAAACAATGAAATATAAGGCATAAATAATGAGTTTTTGAATCCCAAAATAGGCTCAAAGAGGTCTGTACGAAACAGCCCCAGTAAGGCCTAATAACTCAGACTAAAAATCGTATTTTGAAACATTTAAACGCTAAAGCAATGACGGGATATTTGTGCATAAGTAATAAGTGATTTTATAAAATAAAAACTAACTTTATAAGACCTACATATAAAGGCCCAAAATAGCAGCCCCTTTTCAGCCCAATAAGGGCCCATACGTTAATAAAACACGACTCATTAACTAGATAGTTAACTCGTTTAACTTTTCAATTGTTATAAGCGTCATATTACTTTTAGCATTTATACTTTAAAACCATAACTTGAAAATAGACTTTTGAAACACCGAAGGTTCTCAGTCCAATTAATGTTCGGTCGGAACGATGGCCCAACAAAAACCTAGTTTTTACTTGTATATACAACGTAACATGTAACGGGCTATGAATCATTTATTCTACAATAACAAAGCTAAAGGGTTATTCGGGTTATGTTAGGAAGCCCATAATATTACCAAAATATGTATACACAAACAAATACCTCTAGTTGCCACTTAAACGCACTCTTGTACGTAACAAATTAATACAAGCAAAACAAATAAACAAGCAAAAGATGGATCTCGATTAATCATACCATACATATAGTAACTTTTTATAACAGCAATCTAATTTACTTCTCTAATAATCATACCGTATATGTGACTACTTTTTCTAACAACAATGAAATTTACTCCTAATATAATATTATGGAACAATTGCATATTTGTCCTTGTAAAATAACTTAATTGTATATTTACCCAATCTAAAATTAAAATTACATATATTCCCTCCTTTAATCTCTTTAATTGCATATTTACCTAAATCATAACCAAAATTGCATATATCCCTTTTTTTAATGAAAAAAATTTCAGATTTACCTATTTTGATTTATTTTATTAAAAATAAACTATAGATTGATTTATTTAAATTTTTTAAATTCATATTCACCCATTTTTAGCTTGCTTTTTTTTTTCTTTTTATATTTTTTTAGCTTTTTTTATGTTTTTTAATCATCTTTTGCTAATGAGTTTTAGTTGTTTCTTAAACTTTTTCCCTTTTTGTGTTTTTTTAATAATTTTATTCGTTTATGTTGAGTTTATTTTTTATCAAGCTTTTAGAGTAACAATAATAAAATACAATAAAATATTAAACTTTTAATTTGTTATAGAACTAGCAAATTATGACAAAAACAATCACAAACAGTCATGAGTAAAATAGTCATCCTATAATTTATTATTAATAAAATGTCAAAATAAGTTAATTTAATATTATTTTTATTAAAGAAGGGATTATATACGATTTTAGTTTTAAGTTGGGTAAATATGCAATAAAATATATTAAGGAAGTGGATATATGCAATTTTAATTTTGATTTGGGTAAATATGCAATTAACAAAATTTATAAGGTTATATATGCAATTGCCCTAATACCACTGACCATTGCAGTATTTGAACGTTATACTCATGGTTGTAAACCCAAATTTACGACCCAATGAATGATGAGTGCATGCTTATCAAAATGACAAAATATCATATGATCAAGGCATAACATCCCATCAAAATTTCATAGGCTCGTCTCCAAAACTACAGTGTTTATAGTTTTTTATAATATATTTATCTTTATATATAATAAAATAAGGGGCATTTACATATTTTCCTCTCTTAAACTCATTAATTACATATTTACTCAAACTAAAAAATTAATTACATATTTTCCCTTTTTAAAATGTATGTATTACATATTTACCCATCTTATTAGAATTAGTTATTAAATGGATATTGTATCTATATTTTTACTAAATTGTTTTTATATATTTCTCTTACTAAGAACATCAATCACATATTTCATCCATTTTGAGTCTTTTATATAAAGGAAAACAATAATATTACTACTCCACATACAAAAGTTTAAAACTTTATTTCAAAATAATAATCACCGATAATCAACGTTATATTTCCAGATACAAAATACAATTGGCAAAGTTTTAATCAATCATAAATAAAAAAGATCAATATGTAAAAATTTCTTCGTAAAAACAAGATAAAATAATCATTTGATAGGTTAATTTTAATGAAATGGATAAATATGTAATAGGTATGTATTAAGAAGGGAAATACGTAATTGATTTTATGCCTTGGAGAAATAAGTAATTTATGTTCTTAATAAGGAAAAATATATAAAAATCCCATAAAATAAAATGATTTTGTCACTTGTTATCATATTAAGTTCCTTTACCACATGTAAAATTTTTAAATATATATTACCACTTGCCATCATATCAAATATTTTTTTCAAATTTTTAAATTTTGTATTAATTTGTTTTCCTACAATAAAAAGTTCCTAAAATTTGAAAAAAAAAATTTATTTATATTTTAATTTTGAATAGATGTTAAAATACAAACAATTATTTTTATACTCTTATATTTTCTCATAATTTGTTTTCGGAAACTAAAAAGTGTATTTTGTAATATATGCATAATGATTTTAAACAAAAATTATGGTAAATAGATGCTGAATTTTTAATAAGTTTACATAATATTAAGGGATTAGTTTTTCATAGATCTTTCTACTCTAATAAAAAGTAAGTAAAGATGACACATGGCATCATCACATTCATCCTCACTAAGTTTTTCCCGTCTCTCTCTACTATTAAATAACTAGGATAGAGCCCATGTATTACATGGGTGGAAAAAATAAAACATATCAAAACCATTAGCTTTATTAATATTTTATTTTCTAGATGTTATTAGCTATTGGTAAAATAAAAATATAATAAATACCTAAAAATTATAACAAATAATAAAATTAGAAATTACTACATTATATTTAAAGATTAAATATATCTGAAATCATATAATTTAGTATGTATTAATAAGTTATTAAAATAAGAATATTTATATTTAAGATGTTTGATAGTTTAATTTATTTATTTAAAATAATTATTATTTAATAAGAGAGAGACAAGAAACACAAATATTAATATGTTTGTTTTAACACATTTTAGTAAAACGGAAAGTCAAATTAATTGTTGTTATATTTTTCGTATTTATTATGAGAGAAAGGCGGGAAATAATTTTTTTAATATGCTAGAATGATAACACGTGTCATTTGATATGCTAGAATGATGACATGTGTTTCAGAAAAACTTTCTTTTATTATATGTTATAGATCATATTAATTACTAATATTATATATTTTTTATACTGAAATAATTTGTAATAAATCAAGAAAAAATCTTTTTATTAATGTTATTTCTAAAGAAACAAATTTTTATAAAATAAGAAAAATATTTAAAACATCAAACTCTTTTAGAAATACAAAATATTTAATATTGGTGTTTTCTAAAAGAAAATTTTTTATAAAATAATTAAAATTAGGAGTTATAATAAGAAAGTTTTTATAAATGATATTTTTTAAAATGTTTATTTTAAAACAAAATATTTTATTTATTTATGATAAGGAAGATTTCAATCATATCTTATATTAAAATATCATTTTATTATTAACAAATTTTATTCTATTTAATATTTAATTTATTCAACCCGTGTAATACATGAGTTTACTAAAACTAGTTAATTTTATATACAATCACAATACAATTTAAGATAACATGTTTCTTTACATTTGCATCTAAGTTTGTTATAACATTTTATCAATCTTATGTTTTAATAATTTATTGGCTTCGAATTTTAGATATTTATAACATAGATATGTGTACATAAGATTAAAAATTAATCATTTCAATCAACGAGTATTAAATATTAAAAAATCACATAAAAAGATAACCCTTAGTTTTTACCTTTTTGCTTTTACAAAGTATTTGTTCATTTGTGTTTAAATCAACATATTCATGATTTTTTATTTTATTTTTTTTCATTCATTTTGTCTACCCAATCTTTGAAACTTTTATATAATGAATTACATCAAAAAGAATAACAAATTATTTTACATTTTTTACTAATATAAGTCAATTAAGTTACATGAAAAAAAAAAATTTAGTGGCCAATTTTTATATTCTTTTCACTTATATGTTAAATTAGAAATCAATGTAAATATGAAAACACTAATTTATAAAATCCTACGTTCTCTATTTAACTGTTTTTATAAATTCAAAACTGAAATCTTATATATATAGAAGATTTAAAATTTATATAATTATGAAAAGCATAATCTTAATTGTTAAAAATGATGCAGTATTTTAGGGATTAGTATTCCACATATTTACTACTATTAGTATTTTCTTAATGTTATATGTAACTTACTTTCTAACATATTTATTTAATTTTTATATTATTATATATTATTAACTAATATAATATATTTTTTTCACTGAGTTTTTAAGCTAGTAAATAATATAAGAAAATACATGATCACTTGATATAAGTTTACCCTAAATATAACTAACAACGAGGGTCTGTTTAGTAAACATGTTTAAGGGAAAAATAATAATAAATAATAATAATACACATAAAGTCTATTGGTTGATAGATTAGTAATTAGTAATCAAACATAATCGTTTAATCATTCTTAGAAAGCGATTGAATATTGTAAAAAAAATTGAAATTCTAAAAAAACTTTTTGTCATACGAAATAACTTTTCACTATCCCTAAATGACTTAGGTAATCACAAATTTTAAGAATCTTTTTCATACTCATGTAACTCAAAATTTTCAAAGTTTTAGATAATTTTCAAGTAAATGGTGACGAGTTATACTAGATGACAATTCATTCGGTGGTTTTGACGACCCTATGGTTCTTATAGAAAGCAAAAAAATAGGAAGAACTTTAGAGATAATCTATGAATGTCTGAAAAAGTGATTGAAGATGTTAAAAGTACAAATCTATCTATTCTCTTTTATACTAATAAATGATTACATGTGGTGAAACATGTTATCATCAAATCTCATCTCACAAAAACTTTCCTGTTTAAACTTTCATTAATAAATTTTTCACAAATCATGCTATATTTCTTACTTGAAGTTTTTTATTTTATTTTAATTTTTATTGAACGACAAGTGTGAGTTTTTACTTTTTTAACTACCTCAATCACACCAATCATTTCTAGGGATTTTGAATATATGATATCAATTATCTCAAACCTTATTTAACCCTTTAAACATTATGATCACAAATCCTTATTTTTATATAATCGATTTAAAATAAAAACGATAGAGTTTAAATATTTTTGTTTACATATTTAAGTTATATATTTATAACTTTTAATCCGTGTAATACACGGGCTAATAACCTAGTTACTATAATAAAATAGTAACTAACATTAAATATTATAACATCACATTCACCTTAATCAAAATTTTTTCGCTTCTTTTTCCTATTAAATAATTATATTAATTAACAAAAACATTATTTAACTTTTTTTAATTAAAAATAGTTTTAATTAATTAACAAAGAGATCTTTTTATTAATGTTATTTTTTAGGAAACAACTTTTTATAAAATAAGAAATTTTTTAAAACATCAATATTTTTTTAAGATATTTCAGTTATAATAAAAAGAATAACTAGGGATGTGACGTGACACTCTTCTCTTACTCCTTGAAAAAAATTTCTCACCTAAACTAATATATTATTTTAATCAACTCTTTTATTTTTAAAAAACTAAATTAATAATTCATCTTAGTTCATATATTGATTTTTGAATTTAAAATTTTATGATTATCAAATAAATTGTTTAAACATATTATTTTAAATTATACATACTTTGATTGCAAAATAAGATTCGATTAAAAAAATTAAAAAATAATAAACACTTATTGATATTTTTTATGTTTTGAATTAGTGTAATTTTGAGCTAGTTGGTTATTAAGTGTACACAGATCAATTATGTTATATCTACACATGTTAACTGATGTTATATTATCCAAAAATGTATGTGAAAATTTATAAATCATATAGGTAACTTTTTATTTTTTATTGTTATATGCAATACGTAATTTAATAATGAATAATACTTGCATTTATAAGTTATATCATTTTCATATTTTCAACATTAGTAATACACGAGATTCTAGCCTAGTTATATATATAACAACTACAAGTGAGGTCTAAAGTATTTGTTTTAATGGGTCCAGATGACAACCCTTAGTGGTTCATGTGTCTGCTTTTTTATATACTTTTTAGTTCCAACGATTACATCACGTTTTATATATTTTGTTCCAAAAATAACATGTAAGCGATCTATTGGTTTGTATCCCCAAACCCCAACATTCACCCTAAGACTTTGGTTCGATCCTCAATCTTGCCTTACTAATTCTTTTTCCTGTTTTGTTTTTTCTTTACTTTTTTCTTTTATTGTTTAACTAAAAACCTAGCTAGCATAATATCGTATTTTAAGGTTACTTTCATTTTTGCAAATTTTAACTTTTATTGGGCTCTAAATTCTTGGTTATGGGTATGATTAAGGGCACGTTTGGTTCACAGAATTCTGAATTGGAATTGAAAAATTTTTCATTCAAAATTATGTTTGGTTGGTTAACGGATGGAATTAAAACTAGAAAATTTTCCCTTATTCATTGGAATTCACATTTCTTCCACTTACCTATGTAATGTTTAACAATCCAATTGAATGTTCAAAATTAAAATTTCAATTTCACTCAAAATTGACCAATCAAACACGTTATCAACTTCAACAACATTCCAATTCCAATTCCAATTTCTTTGCAAAACATTCTGCAAACCAAACAGCCCCTAAATATTTTATGGCGAGCGTATTTTAATTGCTTATTCTAATATGTGTTTTTCTTCGATATGATTTTTTTTTTATATTTGTGTTTTTGAGAGAACTATTTTTCGAAAGTCAAAGACATTCTTATTTATGCATGTATTTATAGGTATTTTTATGTATTTGTTGAATGTGCATTTAACTTTATCTGGTAAATTTAGTTAACATGTTACTACATTCAATACGTCTAAAACAAGGTGTTGCCCCGCCGCGTAGCGCGGGTACATATCCTAGTTTTCTATAGATTAAAAGTAGAGCCAAATGACACTATTTAATTGGCCAATGATTACCATCTTTTTCGACTTTATTTTTGTCGTATGAAATCAGCTCTTACTACTTGCCACAACTTTCCTTGGCTTTCCTTATATATAATACTAGTTTTAGTAAACACGTGTAATAAACTCGTGTATTACACGGGTTGAATAAAAAAATAATAAATAAAATAAAACTTTATTAATTATAATACGATATTCTAAGATAAGATATGATTTAAATCTTTTTTATTATAAATAGAATAAAAATTTTATTTCAAAACAAATGTCTTAAAAAATATTATTTTTAAAAACTTTCTTATTAGAACTCTCAATTTTAATTATTTTTTATAAATATTTACTTTTTAAAATATTTTCTAATATTTTTAAAGAATTTGATGTTTTAAAAAAAATTTATTTTATAAAAATTTGTTACTTTAGAAATAACCTTAATAAAAAATATCTTTCTTAATTTATTAAAAAACTTTTTTAATCTAAAAATAATTAATTAATATTCTTAGTAATTTATATGATTATTTAATAGAAGAGAAAAGCGAAAAAAAATTAGTGAGGATTAATGTGATGCTGGCACGTGTCCATTCTAGTTACCCTTTTATTAAAGTAATAAGATATAGTTTTTGCCCATGTTTAAAGAAAAATACAAATGTCGATAGCAATTTACAATTTAATCATCCAATTGCTTGTTAAGAACGGTGTGCTTTTCAATAACAAAATGATTAATGATGCAATATAATATGCATTTTAGTATAAAATATTAGAAAAATGAAATTAATTCGTGCAATATAATATGCGTTTTAGTATAAAATATTAGAAAAATGAAATTAATTCGTAGGAAAAATGAAAAACGGATATTAATATAAAGACGAATATCTATATAATGGAGAGTATAACAAGTCTAAATTCATGTTTACTTCGACTTATAAATATCCATTTGTTCTCGATTAAATTAAAACTATGTAAACAATGAATAAACATTTCCTTTAATTATAGTATATGCTCAAATTGAACCACGATGTCTTGTACTTGATGCATTATATGTTGTACACTGATCTTGATAGTCTAGAGGTTCGTAGAATTTTTTATTTTTTATAACGGATAAATGTAGGTAGATGAACTTGACTCTTTTAGTAGTGTATTGCAAAAACAAAACGAATGAGATTTGCCATACTCGTTTGGTATAAGTGGTAAATGGAAAAGATTTTATATAGGATGAATTGTATTTGAGTCTAGGGGTATTGATAAGCATTAATTAGCTATATCATTGTTTTTGAAAAATTCATATTATTAGAAATTTTAAATTAGTTACAATTTACAACATAATTATATTAGCAAGATCGCTCTAATTAATGAAATTGATAGCGCGACTGATTTGGTAGCCGGTATAATCTACAAAACAATGGCATTGGCTAGCCAATTGAATTTGTAATAAGTGAATGATTAGTTAACGGTCAAATTTCAAATAGACAAATAATTAGCCAACGGTCAGAAAACACAGATATATAAATCCATCGCATCACAATCGGCTCAAACGAGATACTTTCTCATTCACGTCACGACACTAACATCTGCAATTTGATTTATCCCAACTCTAAGCATCTTTCAAGTTCATAATCTTTCGTATAATTATCTCTCTGTTCCTATAACAGCTAAATCTATTTCATTGAAGAGGGTGTGCTCTCCAAAAAAAAACAAACAAAAAGGGTGAAAACGAAGTTAGAGGAAACATTAAGGGCCAAACGTGTCAACTTACCATTTTTCACATCATACACTCTAACGGCTAGTTACTTAACGGTAACCCCTCAACGGTCATATTATTCAAAATAAACTCGCTAAAATCCACCATCTCTCCACTCTCACATCCATCTTTCTCTCTCGCTTTTTCTCTCAAACCCACCGCCGTATCACTCACCGTCGTCCACCTCCGCCACCGTCGTACGGTGGTTGTCGGTTTTCACTCTGCAAATTCTATACTTTCATTCAAAAGCTCATATTATTCATAAAAACCATTTAATAAATTACTGATTTAAGATGATGCAAGATATGTGGAATGCTCCGCCGGGGTTCAGACCCACCAAATCGGCTCCGTCGTCTCCGGCGAAACCCATCGGTGGTGGGGTGTTGAGAACGCGATCGGAATCGTTCAATTTGAACTCAACTCGGCCTGACTCGTTCAACTCGAGTTCGACTCGGTCCGAGTCGTTCCATGTGACTCACAAGGTGCCCGTTGGGGATTCTCCTTATGTCAGAGCCAAAAATGTTCAGGTAAGATCATATGAACACGATCTTTGTAATAAAGTTTTGATTTTTATCATGGGTTTTTTTTATTTTTAAAGATTTTGTTTGAACAATAGTGAGATTTGGGGGGTTGATTTATTTTGTAGTTGGTAGAGAAGGATCCCGAGAGGGCGATACCACTGTTTTGGGCAGCGATTAACGCGGGGGATCGAGTTGATAGTGCTTTGAAAGATATGGCGATTGTTATGAAACAACAGAATCGAGCAGAAGAAGCCATTGAAGCCATTAAATCTTTGAGAAGAAGATGTTCAGATCAAGCCCAAGAGTCTTTAGATAACATCCTTTTAGATCTGTACAAGGTTAGAGACTCTTGAATCTTGATTATTACAATTTGAATCAAAAAGCAAGATCTTTGTTCTGTTTCTGTTTGAATTAGCCAATGAATTAACCTATGAATCGAATTCGATTATGTGATTGTAGAGATGTGGAAGGTTGGATGATCAGATTGGATTATTGAGGCATAAGTTGTTCTTGATACAACAAGGGATGGCTTTCAATGGGAAGAGGACCAAAACTGCAAGATCCCAAGGGAAGAAGTTTCAAGTTTCAGTCGAGCAAGAGGCGACTCGATTACTGGTAAGAACAATAACCATGGTGGATTTCATAATCGAATCGCGGGTTAGGGTTAATTTGGTATAACAATTTTATGAATTTCTTGTAGGGGAATTTGGGTTGGGCACTTATGCAGCAGAACAACTACATAGAAGCAGAAGATGCATACAGAAGGGCTTTAGCAATTGCACCAGACAACAACAAGATGTGTAATTTGGGCATATGTTTGATGAAACAAGGCCGGCTCGGTGAGGCGAAGGAGACTCTTCGACTCGTCAAGCCCGCTGTGGCAGACGGGCCCCGAGGGGTTGATTCGCATCTCAAGGCGTACGAGCGGGCCCAGCAGATGTTAACCGATCTCAAGTCGGATATGATGAACAGTGGTGGAGACAGAGTTGAACAAAGGAGACTCTTTGATGCATTCTTGGGGTCTTCAGCCATTTGGCAGCCACAGCCTTGTAAAGAACAAATGTCCTTACCTGCAGCTTCAAACCCTAAGAAAACACTAGACGGATACGCGAACGAAAACATGAATTCGTCGAATATCGCTGTTAACTCGTTGAATATCGACGCGAAGCCTTTCTACGTGTCGAATGTGGCGAAGGGTAGTGAGAATGTAGGGGAGGGGCTAAAGAGGTCAAGATCAGGAAATGTAGGGGATAGTGTGGTTGGAGAGAAGGAGTCGGGGACCGAAGGGGGAAATAAGGCGAGGAGGAAGTCGGGCCCACCCGAGAACGATGGCGATTGGAACGAGCTGTTGCCCGACAGCAAGGACTTCGAGGAAGCGATCATCGCGGCGGTTTTGGGGTCGGAACCGGAGAAGATGAAGGTGGGTGAGAAAGGGGTGGTGAAAAAGAGGTTGAAGGTGTTTCAAGATATCACTCAATGTGTGAGTCCAAGGGCATGAGGAAGTAAAGATTAATAATAATAACTACTGACTTTGGTGTGGAGATAGACTTGTTCTCCTGGAGGAAGTGAAGTAATTGGGGTTTGATTTGATCTAATTATCGCGTAATTATAGCGTGTGATGTTGTTGTTGGGCGTTTATGCACCCAACAACAAACAAGCACGAGTTAGTTTAACTGAGTTTTAATTTATTATTTTGTGTTTAAAGGCCTTCACAATGTAGGCTAAAAATAAAGGAGCATAAGAAAGTGATGGAGGAAATGTATGATTTAATTTTGAATGAAAATCATCTATCATGTGTTTTATTTATGTTGAATTTGGTGTTAATTTGGGCATGAGGAAGGGGTCTTCTCATTTGAATAGGAGTTTTAGTAAGACCGAAAAAAAGAAGGTGATGCCGCAAAACCTATTTGCTCAATTTTAGATTATCAAATAATTTATTGAAACTAATTTTTAACATATTCATTTTGTTTTTTGTAGAGTAAAAAGTAACTTAAAAGAAAAGATTTGACTAAACAACTAAAATCATTTTTATATAAGCATCTTTTGTTTTTTTAAATGACAAACAACTGAAGCTATTATTCATGAGAGAAGATAAAGCCAACGAGAAGCTGGGCAAAATACAAAACATGACACTAAGAGCATTCACATTTTATTTATACATTTATCATTAAAATTTTTCTTTTTTTCACTCAAAACTACTTTTAAAAATATTAAAAAATTTATAAACAGTAACATTTTCTCTTTGTTTTACTCACAACTACTCATAATCATTCGATATAATGAGATCTTTAATATTTCAAAAAACAGGATGTGAATGCGATAAGTATGACAAATTTCCCACCACATGCGTCCAAACTGGAAATTGGATTTTACAAAAGGATTTGTCAAATGGCAGCAAGGGAGATAGTATGATACGAGGACACAAAGAAACAAAACTATCATGTAACTTTACAAGCTTAAATCAAATTGATGTCATCCCACAGTGGAGTAGTAACATTGGCTTCTCTGGCACAAGCAATGAAAAAAATCATTTTAGCCCCCTCAAAATTTAAGAAGCCTCAAAATTGAAAAAAAAAAACTATGTATTTAAGAAGCCTCAAAATTGAAAAAAAAACTATGTGTATATTTTAAGCTGGAATTGTATGTGATAATCCACCAATCTTTATGTTTTTAAAGATTTTCGAGAGAAATGAGAAGAGATAATAAAATTTTACTAATTTTATTAACGAGGTTGTTAATTTTTAGATGAAGTCTTATTGAGGAAAAAGAATATGTTGCTTAGAAAGATAAATAATGTGATGATATATATTGATTCTAATTTGAGATAGATGCTTTCTTTAGTTTTTTTGTATAAACATAAAGAAACGGTTTTTTTTATTTATAAAGAAACATAAAGAAAAAGCTTTCATTTTAAAGTTCGCTTTAAGCTTCAAAATATATAAAGCCACCCCTCAATAGCAATTTGCAGTGGAGAAAACAAACAAACTTGATATATCTTAGTATAGAGTTACCCAACATAGTAGTCACCAATTGAGGGGTCTAAAAGGCCTTTTAGAGCACCAACTTTGGGACTTTCTTATACATAGTTCAAACTCCATGTTAGTATATCTGTTCGGGGTCTGGTTTAAGACTTCTAAAGCTTGAGATTACAAAGATGCAACATCAGTGTCTTGCGAGACCATGCATCGCAATAGGGAAGTAGACTATTTAGAGTCAATTTTCAAGTGTAAAGTAACATGTACATGATTGAGTAATTTTTGCAGGTCCAAACTTGATGAACCTCATCCATGAGACAAACACAATATAATCACCAACATTTCATGAATCAGCTATAGAGCTTGTAACACATTAATTTTAATAACTCATATATAAACTCAACATTCACACTCAAAATGCCCTCCCTATGTACTATCACAAACACACAACATAAAGATTCCCAAAATACACCCCACCCCATGGAAATTCAATTTTTGTTCATATTCAAGTTGCAACGATTACGTACAAATATAAACCGAATTTATAATTTCATAGTAGCCCATTTCTCCATTAGTTGCGGTCACCAAACATTCCATGAACAACACGTATATATAACCCTTAGAAAGGAATAACAAGCACCACTGGAAACGAGTTCACATGAAATGAAGTATCATATACCGCATTGTAACTCCCCAAAAAATTATAATTGTGAAAAAGTGAAGCCTT
Organism: Flaveria robusta; assembly: GCA_025506415.1. Classification (NCBI taxonomy): domain Eukaryota; kingdom Viridiplantae; phylum Streptophyta; class Magnoliopsida; order Asterales; family Asteraceae; genus Flaveria; species Flaveria robusta. The sequence continues at coordinate 15,002,278 of CM046466.1, read as the reverse complement.
ATGGTCCGTAATATTGAGTAAAAAGGATTTTGTGGTTGCCACGTGGGGGTGATGCAAACAATAGTTATAGAACATAACCATAAATCTTATGCTCCGTAACATTAAGGTGATTAAGAATTGGCTAAAAATAATGGGTAGTGTCTGAATCCTTTGAGCTAGGTCCTAACGATGCTGCAATAGGCCTATAAAAAGGCTTTTCATTGAAGAATTCGTTCACGGAACTCGAACTTGTTTTAAATGCTCCGTTGAATGTTTTAACTGACTTGAATTAGTTGCATGTGTTTTACCGGAGAGTCTGCTTAACAAAAGGTTGATTGAGAGTCTGAAAAGGATTCCCCATTAGAATAGGATTGAAGGTCAGATGAGAAATACGAGGAACAGGTTATGTACCTGGAGGGTATGCAAGTTAATTACTCGAGAGGTATGGGTGATAAACTCGAGTTATATACAGGTGAGATAATTGAGGGTATGGGTGAGATGCCCTTGGGGATAAGGGTTAGTTGTCACACCCCATTGATCAGGACTGATTGTGACTGATTGATATCAACACAATGCAGCGAAAATATAATAATTTAACCATATCGACGGTTATAATCCCGAAGTCAGTTGCCTATGTGGCTTTACATGATAATTAAATTATCCAATTCAACATTGTTAAAACCCAAATAATATATTTTAATAAGATTATCAAAAGTATCATGGAATGAATAGGACAGTGGCTAAATCTTCAAATTTCCAACTAAGACAGCTCCTATCCATTTGTCACCTGCTAATTATTCTTCTCCTGAAGTACACACTCAAAATACGTAATGTTGGTGAGCTCATAAGTTTATGACGCATGACCTTTCATGAACAAAATATAATAAACAATAACATTGATGCACTAAAGAATTCAAACTTAGACTTGGGCTACTCGCCGAGTGCTAAAATATCCCCTAACCCATACCCTTTATTGTTATGAGTTTAAGTTTGCCATGTTAAACATTTAATCTGTACTCATTTCTTACACAACAATTATTGAATCTCAATAGGGTGTTTCCCTACCATAAGGGCCTATTATGAACATGAGATTTCCCAAATAGTACTATTCACAAATCACACGACTCATTCTAGACTTAATGATTGTGCTAACGCTCGGAGACAAGAGCGTCAACTATTGTATCATAAAATGAATTTAAAAGGTGTGTATTTCACCTCAAAAGATTTAAGTAAAAAATAGGGTTTATGAGATTCACATGATCGTTGTTCTTGAAGACCTCAAGGTTTAGAGTGCTACTGACCAGCAAGGTTCCTAAGTTTATTTTATAAGTATTAGCATCTCACAAACCTTACCATCCATCAATCTCTTATTTTATTCATATCAAAATCTATAAATGTTTTATTTCAAAATTCTCATGTCGATCACCAAAAATAAAAATAATCTATTTTGATGAAAATTGAATTTTTAATCATTAAAACAAATCGATTTTAATAATTGAATTGATATTATCAACATAGTTCTAATACCACATGTTGACTGTATCCTTTAAAATGTTTCAAAATCAGAATCATAATGATTAAATCATTAATATAATCTAACATAAAATTAATTAAAACTTATTTGTTGGGATGAAAATCTTTAATGTTGATGTTGTCATAAACTTAATATTATTTTTTTTCTTTAAAACGTTTAGAGTTTGATGGATTATTATATGATAGAGAAAAGTTTTAGGGTGTATCCTTCTCTTGATAATTCACACTTTTATAGACTTTATATTGTCTCTCTTCTGCTCCATCATTATAACCCTAAACGATCCCCATTACAAGATCATAACCCCACCATCATCATAACCCAAATCTAGCTCTATCATATAATTATCACACCATCATCATCCACAACCACCATATCATTGATTTCTTTTTTTGCTTCGATGGTGTTGATCGCAGAAGGCAGAAAGATGGCACAAAAACAAAGATTTTATCATCATCGCTCGACTGATTTGGGTATTCCAAGCAGGTCAATCACATCCACCATCATCATCGCTTCACTAATTTGAGGATTTGAGTATCCAACCGACAAAATGGCAAAGAAACAAATATGCTAGTTTGATCGATGAACATAGATGATTTTGGGGAGGCAATGGAGATAGTGGTCAAGTGATGTTGGCGGTGATGGTAGGGGTCGTTTGTTGATGGGGGTGTTAGGTTTTCTAATGGAGATAATTAATAGAAATAATAACAACAACAATATCAATACTTATAATAACAAGGTTAAGATTGTCATTTTAAAAAATCTAACACAAAAAAGTAAATGTATTCACTCGATGGACCATTGATGTTACGATTTGACAAACATTTAAAACCATGGATTTAATCTTTAAAATTTTGGGATCAAACTTGTAATATAGGCATTGCACAAGAACCAGGGTTAGAATCACTTATAACTCACAAATATCTTCAAAAACAAGAAGAATTACTATTAACACCCAACTTTTTTATGTTTATAAAAATGACAGAAATATAATGTTTAATCATCTCCACTGAAGATCAAAAAGAAAAACTCAATAAATTTGTAATCTATACATGTGTAAGTAATATGTAAGTGATATTATCTACACTCATGTAGCTAAATAAATAAAAATTATAAAAACATAAGCAAACATTAGTTTGATGGTTTTAATATTATCTTTGATGGTTTTTAATATATATAAAGATATACAACTATGTATACATTTATAAAATTTTAAAGTATGAATTACTAATATTAGTTTTTGTAGTTCTTAAAAATATTTATTAGTTCTCAAATAATCATAACCCTCATTATCTGTGTAATTAACTCCAATGCTTTTGTGACCATACTAGACCGACCGGTTGGACCAGAGTTGGTGTCATGGTGGTCCAGTCGTGGCTATATGAGTCGTAAAAAAATTGAAAAGAGAAAAAAGATGTTTTAAAACTTTAAAATATTTTAAATTGATGTTTCTAAAAAGTAATATATATTTATAAATTAAAAATAATTAAAATTGGGAGTTATAATAAGGAATTTTTATAAGGGTTTGTTTTTAAACAAAATGTTTAGTTTTTTTAAACAAAAAAGTTTAAAAAGTTAATATCATTGTTTTATCACTTATATCCTTATTAATACGTAATTTCAATTATATCTTGTATTAGAATATCGTTTTATAATTAATAAAATTTATTCTATTTAATATTTTATTTATTTAACCCGTGTAATACACGGGTTAATAAAGCTAGTGGTGTAATAAAAAAACGTTTAAATAAAAGAAGAACAAAAGAATAACATTATAAAGTACCTTTAAATGAACCGAATGGTTAAAAAAATATCTATAAATAAAACATTATTTTAAAAAAGACGGTTAGAAGAATTGAACGATTTAAAAAATAACAAGTTTAAAAAATAATAGTTAAAAAGACTTTTACAGTTTAAATAAAACAAACTATTTATAAAAGACGTTTAAGCAAGCCTAACGATTTAAAGAAGAAGTTTAATAAGCATAATTGTTTTAAATTTTTTATTAAATAAGATGAATGGTTTAAATGCGATGTTTAAAAACGAACGGTTTAAAAAAATTTAAAAATTATGATAAAAAAATTCTTATATATATGTATGTGTGAGAGAGTAAATTATATTTTTGGTACCCGAGGTTATTAAAATAACTATTTTAGTCCAATGACGTTTTGGTCATTTTATTAGAAACTAACTGAAATTTTTAACTCTGTTAGTGTATTATACTGAAATAGTTATGGAATACAAACCATGAGACTTGATTTGTTAGAAAATTATTTTCTCCTATCACTGCCTTTGGGAAACGAGCAGGTGAAGAGCTTAGTGTAACGATCCGGAGTGTCCGGAAAGAAGCTACTCGACTAATTCAGGGGGCTACTAGCGGTGAAGTTTGCTTCGGAGCGTGCTCTTGCGTGAAGCGGAAAAGAGGGCCTAGTCACAGCGCAAAGAGACAACAGTTTGAATTTAAATAGTTAAAATGATCAAATCATGTGAACCAAAATAGTAATTTTTTTTAATAGAAAAATAGAAATTTGAATATAGAAAACACAAGAAAAAGGGGGAAAGAGTTGATCTCCACCACTCAAGTAACGATTCAACGGCATTGTTTCGCGGCTAAATTAGGGCTAATCCTCTCTCTCCCCCATTAATCACCTGATAATCAATCTGTTATTCCCCTTTTCTCAAGGATTTTTTTCCAATTGCATTTCGTACCTAGGGTTTCCCTCAAAAACCTCCTAAAATGGTCCTCTAATTCAACACAAGGCTGAATTTGCCCCAGAATCAAGATTACAGGATCCAAATTAACACACAAGAAGAAACATTATCAGGTCTTCTGGAGGTAGAAGAAGATCTGAGGCTCAGTTTTTGAACAAACATGAGCGCTTCTAGGTTCATAAAGTGCGTCACGGTTGGTGATGGAGCTGTTGGAAAGACATGCCTCTTGATCTCCTACACCAGCAATTCCTTCCCCACGGTGATTGTTTCTTCTAATCTTCATATATTTCCAGCTTTTTGTTAATTTTGTGTTAATATCTTGATTTGATTCCTGTTTATCCCCAATTTTTGAGTTATATTGTTCGTTTCTGTATAATTTATTGGGATGCTGAAGGAATGATAGCTAAATTGATGAAATTCTGTTTGATTAATGATATGTTTTCTTTTCTGTTCTGCATGATATGTTTGATTAATCATATAAAAGGGAGTTTAGTATAACGTGTTTGCTAATTATTGCGGAAGAAACTGTTAAATCTGTGTTTGCCTTTGTTGAATAGAGATTAATAAAAATTCTTTATTTTCCTTTGTTCTGTCATGTGGAGCCTGATTGGCAAATATCTGATTTCTTTGAGATCGTCTCCCTACATATCGGAGGTTTAATTTGTATTATTTTGTCATGTTCTAAACAGGATTATGTGCCAACCGTATTTGATAATTTCAGTGCAAATGTTGTTGTCAATGGCAGCACTGTGAATTTAGGCTTGTGGGACACTGCAGGTAATCTTCTTAAATGTTATTAGTTACTTTTGCGTGAGTGATCTTTGCTATACTTATATTAAGTGTTTGAAATTGATATTATGTTGAACAGGACAGGAGGATTATAACAGACTGAGACCATTGAGTTATCGTGGGGCTGATGTTTTCATTTTGGCATTTTCACTCATTAGCAAGGCTAGCTATGAAAACATCTCTAAGAAGGTGGAGCTTTTGTGTTTTTCTCCTACCCTTTTATGTATAAATGAGCGATTTAGATTATGTTTTATGTCTAACAGGTCAAATGGGTAAGGCTAAAAGATTTCACTAAAAAGTAAAAGTGTTGAAAGTCATCTTAAATGTTTTTATATGCATACAACTCCTATGTTTTTATTAAGTTGGATTAGTTTTGTTGTTTTGTCAACCATATTTAACACATTAACTATTTATAAATATAAAAAAGAATGAGTAAAAAGTGTTTGCTGGTTGGCCCTACTCGATTCAACCCATACTAAAAGATTATCTATTTGACTTGTTCCCTAACTCTCCCACCCCAAAAGAAAAGGTACAACATGGTGTGCTTACCTTTTCTACTACATGTTCTCAGTGGATTCCAGAATTGACGCATTATGCTCCCGGAGTCCCAATTGTCCTTGTTGGGACTAAAATTGGTTAGTTCTTTTATTATTACTTTATATTTTTCATCAATATAAATTTTTTGATTTGATGCTTCAGATTATCTGGTCAAACTGCTTTGTCTTTTCTTCTTTGATCTGGCATTTATACGGACAAATGGCATTCATAATTTGTTAAAGAAGCTGAAGTGCATTATTTATTTGTTAAATTTTATGAATGGCTTAATTTGGATCTTGGTGGCTTTTAGATCTTCGGGATGATAAGCAGTTCTTCGCTGACCATCCTAATGCAGTTCCCATTACAACTGCTCAGGTAAAGATTATTACTACTAAACTATTACTCTATTCATCATGTGAAATTCAACTCTTGGCCTCTTGGGATGTGACATAGCTTATATAATAAATAACTAAGATAACTTTAAAGTAGAGCAAATAGCGGAACCATGATCACCATTAGTGCACCATTTTAGTTTGAAATTTAGCCCGAAAAAAGTGCATATGGATCATCACAAAATGTTGTCATGTAAGGAGGGAGTATCTAGGATTAGAGATGCACAAAAAACCAAAGTGCGGGGATGGTTGAACCCAGTCAGTCAATAAAGGACCTGTTATGTGTGATTGGTTGTGAATCACGCCTGCATTCTTTTTTACTAAAGGCTGGTTAGGACCACAAGTGGCTAGTGGCCACACCTGATTAGGAAGGAGGCTGAGCCCAATTATCCTTTTTGAAAATTTGAATATTTCTTAGGTTTATGAAAAGTGAATTCTGACTTAATGTATACTTGGTTATTTCACTTATTTTTTCTTCTAATATTATTAGTGTCTTCTAAAAGCATGGTAAAAATAAACATGTGATAGTTATATTGTTAATTAAAAGTGTTAAGTGTTAGCCCATAATCATCAAAACATTAGCCAAAATGTCAAAACAAAACTGATGGCCCCAAAATTGTTGCACCATTAGGCCATGTGATCGAACATACCATAACCATAACCATAAAAAAAACAATAAAAAGTTGTTCAAAATTCAAGATCTGGTCACCTTGTAAGCTTGTGAGGTTTATGAGGCCCATCTTTAGGATGCCACACCTGGGGCTTACCTAGGACCAGGCCGTAGTTGACCAGAACGTCACAGGTTTGACTATGGTTACATAATGCAATGGAAAGACTGCATACAATGACTTTTCTTCCAAACACTTAGAAACCAAAGCATCCTTACAAAGGTTGTTTTCTAGGAAGTAACACAAATTCCTAAAATAGAAGGTGGCTTTATTTCTTCTTATCAGAATGTTTTATCTTTTTTGACTTGTTATAGGGAGAAGAACTAAGGAAGACAATTGGAGCTCCCACGTACATTGAATGTAGTGCAAAAACACAAGAGGTACGTCTAATCTTATGTAGAGATGGCAATTTCAACCAATTTATGCGCAAATGGGTTCTGGCTTTTCTTTCTCCGGGGTGAATTGGGTAACATATTTGTTGTAGTAACATATTTGTTGTCATCTGAAGACATTAGAGAAAAAAGTTAGATATTATTGTAGTAACATATTTGTTGTCATCTTAAGACATTAGTAATTCATAAATTAAAAGAAAGGAAAGCAAAAAAAGCATCTGCAAATTGGCCCAACCCAAAACTATTTTGACCCATTACCCAATCGGCGCATTTTACTTGTAAATAATCAAGAGTGTTCTTACATGTGGTAATGTTGTCAGAACGTGAAGGGGGTTTTCGATGCTGCCATTAAAGTTGTCCTGGCGCCCCCAAGTTCAAAGAAAAAGAAGGGAAAAGCTCAAAAAGGCTGTTCTATATTGTGATCAACAATGGAGTCCATGGAGAGATAGAACCTACATCTTTTGTTTTTATCATTCTACCCTTTCTCCCGTTAACAAAGTCTTCAAGGCTAACCAGCAATCTCTTACAAGAAACCGTCATTCGGCTCATTGTGTGTCTCCATGAGTCATACTTCCCTTGTTAGGCCTTCCAGGTTCCTCCTGTCCCGGTTTTTTATTTGTTCTTACCTATTAGTTTTGTCTGAGATCCACTTAGGTTTGAAAAGAAAGACAAAATAAAACTCGTCGTGGATTCTTTTATATATTCATTTTGTTCATTTGTATTTGATCGTCAAATACTTCTTTTGACATAACATTCAGTATTCTCAACTCTCAGGAGTCGGATAGTACCAACTTTTGAGCGTTGAGAACACTGAGTTTATCGTTCATGATGTCATATGGTGTTGCTTAGCTTTGGGAAATTTTTGCAGTTATGTGTTGTACTATCTGCATGATCGATTGTAAGATGCTATTCTATGTTTTCTTTTACGCTTATTCCTTGACATTATTGTTAGGTTACGTGTTTCTTTCTGACAAATTTATGTTTTTGTAACCTAAAACATTTTCTCTTTACATCATTACACGTGAATGTTAGGCTTTAACTATGTTAAAGCCATGTAAAACCATATTATAAAAACTTCATGTGAATTGAAATAACGTTCAAATTTTCTTTGATTAAAAAAGGTTTTAAATTAACAAAATTGTTTTAGAGCTTGACATTCACATGCAAAGAGCAAGGTTTTATGTGTGATAGAAAAATAGATACCAGAAAAAGACAATAACTTATGATGCCAAGGATAAGCATGAAATAAAATATAAAAAGAGTAAGAAAGTAGAAAGAAACACTAGTCAGTTGAGAGAAATTATCTTCTATCACCGAGAAAACCATTTTAGAATTTGTTTGAGAAAAAGAAAACTGTTAATTTTAATAAAAAATTAGAAGACAAAGATAAAAATCAGATAACAATGAAACCATAATAAAAGACAAAATAAATAAATTATAGTAAAGCCAATAAGATATAATCCTAAAGATTAAAAGGAAATTATCTCCCAGATAAAAGAAATTAGAGTAATGCAAGCAATAAATTTAATTGAGATCACAACTAAGAACACTTCATGTATTCGTGACGGTGTGGTTTCTTTGAAAAGTTGAAATGATTGATCCTATATAGAGGAGAGGGGTATCAACTTCTCCTAGGAGATGAAGGGAAAAGATTAGGCTTTTTAGTGTTTAAAATGTCTTTCAACAAATAAAGTCATACTTTATATACACAGGCTACAAATACTTAAAGCAAGTCGGTTAAACTTAGCAAAGTAAAGCAAGTCAGCTGATTCTATAAGCTAGAGATTGATATGGTTTGGCTAATGGTTTGATTTAGGTTGTGTTCGTGTAAACCGAGCTTGTCATTTAACATTTTTATTATTATCATATTCATTTTGGAATAATCAGTTTATTCATAAAATATATTTATCAATTTAATAAAATTAATGTAACCCAACTTGTTTTGAAAAATTAAAAAAAAATCAATTTGAAGCTGGCCAATCTAACCTTATGTTTTATATCACTTTTAAGTAATTTTGACGTTACATTCTCACACTTTTTATTGTTTAAGTTTATCTTAAATTTTAAAAAAATTATTATTTTGATATAAAGACTTAAAATGTAATAACATACAAACATGAATGTGAAATTTACGATATCAAGTTTTAAAATTGTTCCAACTTGATTACTCATAAATGTTTTTCTCAAATTAGACCATTAAACCATCAAATCAAATCATAATAAAATTTTCTTACATAAAGAAAGTAATAGAAGAGAAGACGTGAGGGTCAGAATTTTTTATATATGATATTATATTATAAAATAAAAATATATGTTAATTATATTAAAAAATAAAAAAATTTCTTAAAATTTACGCCACCATTACACACTAGCATTAAAAAAAGAAAAACATATTTCCCGATGATGAAAAACATTTTAAAACTTATGATTTAAATAAAACATGAAAATCAAATGATTTAGTTAAAACATTTTTTAAACTTAAGTTATTTAATTAAAAAAATTTAACAATTAATTTCTATTTTACAAAATTAACTTGTACATAAAACTACTTATCAAATTAAAACAAAAAGAAAAGAAAACAGTAAACTCTTTTAATTGGCGGGGGCTTACATTAGCACAATAGCCTGGATTACGCTAGTCATCGCCGCTGCAAGTTTCACACACAACACCACGTAGTGTGTGTATCTCACCACAACCTTCTTCTATCATATATATTTGAATGGAATTACCTCACTTTCAACATCTAAAGATGCATCGTCGCTCACAAATTCCTCTTAAAAACCTCTTCTTCAACACTTTCCCCAACACCCATTTCACCTCCATATTCAACAACTCTCATCAATTCTATAAAAAGAAGTCATTAGCACCTTCATACTTCACTTCTTTACAGCTTAACCCACCTAAAGATGAATCACAGGCACCCATTAGAAGGAAAAATGCATCTTCAAAGTGGGATAAAGAAAAGCTAAGATGGTTTTCGGGAAAACTGCGGGATTGTGCGGAAAATCGATCTTTGGATGAGGGTAGAACGATTCATAAGATGATTGTGGAAAGTGGGATCGAATTTGATTCTCATTTGTGGGTGTCGTTGATTAATTTTTATGCTAAATGTGGGTGCTTGAGTGTTGCCCGCCAGGTGTTAGATGAAATGCCTCAGAGAGATGTTGTGTCTTGGACTGCTCTTATTGGTGGGTTTGTAGGTGAAGGGTGTGGTACCGAAGGCGTTCGCGTGTTCTGTGAGATGTATGAAGAGGGTGTTTGTCCAAATGAGTTTACATTAGCTACTGTTTTGAAAGCTTGTTGTTTGTGTTTGAATGTAGAGTTTGGTAAGCAGTTACATGGTGAGATTGTTAAAGCTGGGTTCTTTTCTGATGGGCATGTTGGTTCTGCTTTGGTTGATCTTTATGGTAAATGTGGTGAGTTAGAATATGCAGAGAAGGTGTGCCTTTTCTTGCCAAAACAAAACGCAGTTTCGTGGAACTCGTTGCTTAATGGGTTTGCTTTGGCGGGTGATGATCAAAGGGTTTTGCGGTTGTTTTGCAGGATGAAAGAAACTGAAATGAAGTTTAATAAGTATACATTGTGCACTGTTCTTAAAGGATGTGCCAGTTCTGGAAATTTAAAAGCAGGACAGATTGTGCATGGTATGGCGATCGTAAGTGGGTGTCAAGATGAGGAATTCTTGAGTTGTAGCCTTGTTGATATGTACTCCAAATGTGGGCTGGCAGATGATGCGTTAAAAGTGTTTTGGAAGTTAAAGTCTCCTGATGTTGTAACATGGAGTGCTATGATATGTTGCCTTGAGCAACAAGGAAGGGAAGAAAAGGCAGCCGAGTTATTTACCATGATGATATCCTTAGGGTTAAAACCAAACCAGTTTACCCTTACAAGCATTGTCAGTGCAGCCAAAGAGCTAGATGACCTGTGTTACTCTAGGTGTCTGCATGCTTGTGTTCACAAATACGGTTTTGCTAATGAAACTTTAGTCAATAATGCATTACTCACAATGTACATTAAGAATGGATCTTTTGATGATGGTTACAAAATCTTTAATACAATGAGTCACCGTGATTTAGTTTCATGGAATGCTCTTTTAGCAGGATTCCATGACAATAAAAGCTGTGATGGATTAAGAATCTTCCAGAAAATTCTAGAAAATGGTTTTAAGCCCAATATGTTCACATATATCAGTACTCTACGTTCTTGTACTAGTTCTTTAAATAGTGAAGTTGGGAAGCAAGTACATGCTCAGGTAATCAAAGAAAACCTTGATAGTGATTGTTATGTGGGAACTGCTCTGATTGACATGTATGTCAAGACCAAATGTATAGATGATGCAGAAAAAATCGTTAATAGGTTGGATGAAATAGACCTTTTCACCTGGACAACAATTATTTCTGGTTGTGCACAGACTGATCAAGGGGAAAAATCCATCTTCTACTTCAAACAAATGCAGAAAGACGGGGTTAAACCCAATGAGTTCACTCTTGCTGGCTGTTTAAGAGGCTGTTCTGGGATTACAAGCCTTAAAAATGGGAGACAACTGCATTCTTTTGTAATTAAAGATGGCCATGTTGATGATCCATTTGTTGCAAGTGCACTTGTAGATATGTATGGAAAGTGTGGGTGCATTAAGGGTGCTGAAATGGTCTTTGAGGAAATTGAATCACATGATACAGTGTTGTGGAACACAATCATTAATCAATACTCACAACACGACCAAGGAGAGAAAGCTATAAAGTCTTTCAAGAATATGTTAACTAAAAATGTCTCGCCTGATGGAGTTACTTTCATTGGCTTACTTTCAGCATGTAGCCATTTGGGTTTGACCGAATTAGGAAAAAATTATTTTCACTCCATGACTGATGTTTATAACATTCCTCCAACCATTGAGCATTATGCTTGCATGGTTGATATTCTTGGTAGGGAAGGCAAGTTTAATGAAGTTGAAAGCTTTATTAATCAAATGAAGTTGCCTCCTAATAATTTGATTTGGGAGACTCTTCTTGGAGCTTGTAAGGTTCATGGAAATGTGGAACTTGGTCAAAGAGTTGCAGAGAAACTTTTTCAAATTGAGCCTGAAGTCGATTCTAATTATATTATGTTATCCAACATTTTTGCAGCCAACGAAATGTGGGATGATGTGGCTCAAGTTAGGGCATTAATGTCCAGTCAGGGGATCAAAAAAGAACCAGGGTGCAGTTGGGTTGAAGTAAATGGTCAAACCCATGTATTCTTGTCTCAAGATACTTCTCACGTGAGGATACTTGAAATCCATCAAAAGTTGAAAGAATTGGAGCAAAAACTTTTTTCAGTAGGATATGTTCCAAATACAGCTTATGTGCTTCACAATGTCTCTGACATAGAAAAACGTCAAATTGTTTCACATCATAGTGAAAGATTGGCTCTTTCCTTCTCCCTTATTAATAACAACTCGAATAATACAATTACAATATTTAAGAATCTTAGAATATGTGGGGACTGCCACAAGTACATGAAACTTGTTTCGGGCATCATACATAAGGATATTATTATACGTGACGCCAGACGATTCCACCATTTCAAAGAGGGCTCCTGCTCGTGCCAAGATTATTGGTGAACTAGAAGCTTTGTTATTTGGATTCTGCTCAGGTGAGTAAATTTCATCACTTTTTGCATTAGTGTTTGTATACCAACTAGCTGTTTCAATGCTTTTCTTACATTCCTAGATTATATACCTTACAACAAACATGTCACTTAGTTGTTCATGATAAATGCGATGAAAGCTTAAATTAATTGGAGAATATGTTTAGAAAATTACATGAATCAGGAGAAAGTGATGTCATTTGTGCATGAATCCATGGTTGATTTATATATGCTGTATGTTTTGGGTGACTTTCTCTCGATGACGATGGATTGATAATCAGATGTGTTGATTTAGCAGTGAACTAAACCACCATTTATAAGCAATGTTAAAATGAGGATGAGTTCTTGGTTAAAGCTAGATTTATGAAACATTTTTAACAAATTGTTGAGGCTGCGCTTTGTATATAAGGAAGAAGGATCAGATTAAGTCAAATGGGAAGAGAATGCCGCCTTGCCTTTCTCCCTTCAAGACTAAATACTCAAAAGTGTGGTAATCAAGCAATCAGAGAAAAGACATAGATCTGACCAATAGTGCAAGTTTAGCATAATGTAGCCAAAACGACATCATACTAAACTAGGGGACTTGTAGAGGTACCACATGGTTGGGCTCGGACATATGATGGTCTCATGTCAATAACTTGCTGATTAAGCAATTGGTTGACCTTGTTGTCTTTCTATTACTTCTCTGTTTAGAGAGATGCAACACTGTTCATTTTCACCCAAAAACGACAACAATACCCTGTGAGCGTAGTTGTTAAAACCATATTGATCATGAATTGACTGAAATTGTCAGACTCACTGTTACAACATTTGGACAATTGTTTCGGCAATCTCGAGGGTCACAAGCACAAACCAAAGAGTGGTTGCTTAGTCAGTCAACACAACAGCAGCTAACAACCAAGTGAAATAAAAGAATGGACATGAAGGTTGTTAAAGGAATTGGGTTTGCAGGAGTCAAACTTAATGTTTAAGGCTATGCCCAGAATTAAGAATTAGATTAGCAATATCAACCACCAGTATAACCTAGTTAGAGAAGCAATTCAGAAGTTCCTAAGTATTTTCTACCTGCATGATTCTCTCTCATTACTCGTGACTCTATATAAGATCCACTTGTGTGTACACCAGCCTCCTCTCATCCTGGATTCTCCTAGGAATATTTTGTGTTCCTGATTGTATAAGACCAAGATCTTGGTGCCTTGGCTTATTGCAAAACTGGATAATGCCTTCAATCAACACAATTTCAAGATAACAACAATACCATGTAGGTATGTTAACTGGTGTAATAGCAATATCTAATCTACAACTTAAACCTTTCTTAATATAAATATATGTGCTAAACCCACTCGTATATTACTTTGTATGAACAATGTGGTACACACTTTCATTCATTAATATGAAGGTATACCTACAAAATTTTGGATCGGATATCAAGTTATGGATGAACATGAATTGTGATTCTGTTGATCCTCCTCCTCACCTTATCTTAGTGTTTAATATCTTTAGTCTTTATCTCTTATCATAGAACTTCTAGGCACAACTAATACAAATATGCCATTCTTTATATCTTTATGAACTCAACCCTCAGTTATCTCAATTGCAACATAATTCATGTTACAGTTGTTTCATGACTGTTGAGGATAGAAACATAACACATGTTGATGATCGTTGGAAAAAATTCATATATTAAGCAGCAAACATACACCCAATGTCCAATGCTACAAGAGGGGAGAGGGAATGGTGATTGTTCTGAGATTCTAGTAGAATTCCTTAATTATATCAGCAGGATGACTAGATATATCATGCATAATTTTGGGGTGCTTAACCCATCTGATGGCTTTGAAGCTCTTCTCATGAACATATTGTGATGACACATTGCAGTTTCATCAAGAATCTATTTGAAAGTGGTATGAAGAATGGGCATTCCCTTCTAATATATACTCTTCTAAGTTCTAACATTGTTTGAGTCGGTCACTTAGTGACCAAAGTCCATCCTTCTTATCAGATACGAGTATTGAATTTCAATGGGTACCCTTTGAGTAGCCTAAATATCTTTAGTCTTGAACCTTTGTTCTTTTTCTTGATGATAAAAGAGTCCCATTGGCAGCCAACTTATTGTTGGTGGAAGAAGGTTAAGATGCTTGAACTTGTGTCCTATTATGAAATTGTTTCTTGCTTCTTTCTTTGGATATAGTAGTTATGGATCCTTCCGAACTAATACCATTTGATTCCAGTTTTGCAGAGAAGTTCGCTGGACTAACTCTCAAACTTCTGTTAATCCTGTGGAGGGGGCAATGGATGAGGTATGCAGGAGTTTACTTTGCTTGGCTTGTGATGCGCGGTGGAATTTTTCTGTTGATGTGGTGGATTATGCGCCTTGAGCTGAAACTCAGTTGATGCAATTGAAAAGGCTAGGGACAGTTTCTAGCTTGGTTTGATCATAAGACAGTTGGCATTCGGAACCTACAAGCAGTGAGCATGCCGATCGTGATTATATAAAGAACAAGGCTAAGGTCATTTCTTACAGAATGGCGGTTTATGAGACCTGCACAGACATTTGGTTACGACTTTGTTCACCCATCACTTCAAGAACTGGCTCCAAATTAAAAGGTATTGATACATATATCTATAGGACTATAAGTTGTTTATATGTGTTTATTATTTTCATAGTTTAATGCAACTGGCTGATAATCAACTTCCATTTTTAAAAAAAGTTGCTCTTGAGGATCTAACACGCATTGACTGACATTGTTCAATTGATCATTTCATTTTTCATGATTTCATTTCTCCGTACCAAGCACCCTCAAGGGCTTCATGGATCATTGGGTCTGCATGTACTCGGTTCCAATTTTAATGATAATTTCAATTTTTATATATAGTTTTGAATGTTATCAACGACGTCTATGTTTTGTTTTTTTATATAAAGTTACATATGTTACCAATGTACCCTTCAACACATAGGTTTGTGGTAACGTTTAGATGTGATTTTTTTTTCACAGTTTTACATCATTATCAATGTCCATAGTTTTTTTTCTTACTGTTTTATGCCCCCCGTCGTAACACAAGGGTCTTGATATTAGTTGGATAAAAAACAGGGTTGAAATCTGTAACTTGTCATGGTTATGCGGTGTGATTCTCATTTTTCTTTTTTAAACTTTAACTTGCAATTTCTTTGCCAGCATCTTGCTAGGTTTTTTTTTTGTTCTTATGATATCTTTGTAGTTTTAAAAAATATCACACTCTAGATGTAAGTAGAGGACCTAAAAAAAGGAAAAAATAAAAAGAATACAATTGAACACTAATATCACAAAATAACAATCACGCTAACTGTACACATTAATATGCCCTCTCACACCAAATGTGCAGTCATGTGAATCTTGGACCTAAGAATGTTAAAATGAGAGTATGATAACCCTTTCATCAAAATATTTGTCAACCACTAACTAAGTCAGATCAATATCAAGGTGTTCATACGCAATTAAATATTGAATAACGACTAATAAATGAAACAAACTAGTATTTTGCTCCCGCGCGTTGCGGTGGGAACACCATTTAGTTGAAATCCGGGGTATGATGTTGCGGAAACACGCATAAAAAAATCCATTTAGTATCAGTATGTATAAAACCACAATGATCTACAATAAGTTTGTTTTCCGTCATAGAATTATGCCAATTTTGATTATATTTAACATCGTACAATATTCTAACGTATCGTTTAGTTTTACGTATAAATGACACATTTAATATGTTTAATAATTAATTAAATTTACACTTTTAAGGTTTAGTAATTAAACACATTTTCCTTGCTCACTTGCAAAATATTTGGTTGGTCCAAAAGAAATGAACATTTACATTTAGTGCTGCACAGCTGTTTCAAAAAAACGTTTAAAATTGAGGTACAACTGTTAAACTTGTATCATAATGTTGGTTATAGAGATGCACAAATCAGGTTTTGGGTCGTACTTGGAACCGGGTGTCGGCCCACCAGTTTTTTTAGACCTGGGTACACCCAAGAATCGTGTAGGAACCGGACCGGGTATGGGTACCCCTATACCCTACCTGTTGTAGTCGGTTAGGGTAGAGTCGGGTGCGGGTCGAGTATAGAACGGGAATTGGGTATAGTGTAATTTTTATTTTATTTATTGAATATTTGCGAATGTTTGGCAACGGCTATTAATTAAACCATTGGCAACAGCTATAAATTAGACCATTGTGGTTTTTTTTTCACTATAAATACAACTAAATAACTATTAAATTTTACACACTAACTCGTCTTTTCTCTTCTACAACAAATCCAAAATCTAAACACAGCTGAAAGCCTAAAAATGTCGAGATTTAAGTCTAACGACGGTGTTTCTTCTACGATTCTCTTGCTAGCTTGCATCGCGTATAATTTCATATTTATTTAGTTATATGATGTTGATGACCTGTCGTTTGGGTCATACAAAAACCTAATTAACCTAGGTAGCTAGGGTAAGTCAGGTATCGTATCCACGGGGAGCATGTGGTTAGCGTTACGCGATTCGTTTGATTATTTGACTAACTTACTAATTAAAACTGAACTATTGTCACTTTGACTTTAATGGATGTGAATAAGAATAATTAAACTAAACAATTAATTTTAAATAAAACAAAATCAAAAGATGATCACATCCGGGTTTCAGATATGTGAAAGATTTGTGTCACTTAGATTTTACCAAATTAAAAATCACATAGACATGATTAGTTTGTTATTTATGTTGAAACATGATTACCAACCAGATAACGGGTTATGTAAATTAGATAGTTAAACTAACAAAAACCAAAACCTGGTTATGTCATTAATAAACATCAGTTATGACAATACCCTAATCAATCATCAATGATTAATAATACAAATACTAATAATTCGATGATTAATTAATTAGACTAATTGGCAAAACTGTTTTAATCAATGAAAATAACAAACACATAAACATTGAGAGATGATCAAACAATCAAAGTTTATGTCTTGACTAGGTAAGAACATAAGAAAACACAATCAAATCACAAACCATCCACCCGGAGATGATCACGGATGGTCTAGCCTTGCATCCTCATCATAATCTCTTCAATCATCATCTTGCGCATATGAATCCTTGATCAATTGATGATTAGAGGGAGTTCTAATAGCTGAAAATAATCTCAAATATTCATTTTTTGAGGTTGGAGGTAGTCTCCTTCGAAACCCTAATGTTGGGGTTTAAATAGGTTTTAAAATTTGAAACAATCCCCAAAATAACGCATTAGATCGTAACTTACGGCCTATATGCCGTAAGTTACGACCTACAGGCCGTAAGTTACGGCCTACCTTGGCCATAAGTTACGGCCTACCTTCAACGAGACGGCCAAACCCCCTGTCTTACGGGGTTCAAAGACGCTCTCAGCACTAGGCCGTAAGTTACGGCCTCAGGCTATAGCTTACGGCCTCCCTGCAATTTACACAGTTTTCTTCATTTTCAGCACCTTCCACATCATAGTCTTGTAATGCTTTTTTTTCTTTTCAAATAGTGTTCGTTAAGCTTCATTTAACCTACATTTCAAACATGTAACAAAGTAATACCATTCGATATATAAACTACATTAAAAACGCAATATTAACTATGATACGTGCATGCATATTAACCCATTATCAGATGTCTTATAGTTTTACTAGGTTTTTTTTGTTGTTTATTATAATATTATGTTTTGTAGGATAAACATATTACCAAAAACACATCAAGAAATGCAGTTACACGATAATCGGATTTACCTTGATTCGAAGAACATCGGTCTAATATTGGGAATATAACTTGATATGTATTGCTTCATCTGTCTTGAAATATTTAAAGATTCAAAAAAATATAATCAATGCATAGACCACGAATCAAATATGCATGTTTTTTTACATGTTTTAGTATAGGTATAAATAGTTGACAAATTTAATGATTGTATAGATCACTATGTTAATATATTTTAGATTTTTAGTGTATATATATGGTCATGACATTTATATTAAAAAAATTACTTCTATAATTATAAAATATTATAGAAATAAGTGAACATTTTTAAGTATTCGCCAATTAACACAAATGTCTAAAAATGTACGAACATGACTCGGTATTTTATACTTTTAGAAAAATCTACTTGACAAAAAATTTAACGTATTAAAAGAATAATTAAGTAAACTAGATGTTATTTGTACATTAAAAAACAGTTTTTTTTCTATCGAAGCGATGAAAGATTTACATCGTACAAAAGGTAGGTAGTTAATAAAATAAATTGTAATATTATTTTCAGATTAAATAAACATACATTTAAGATAGGTAGTTAATGAAAGAAACTAGAACTGGTTCAGGGTAGTACCCGCAAGTTAGGTCCATAAATGGTTTTTTTTGTGCATCTCTAGTTGGTTACAAGGCTGATCATAAAGCAAAAGCTCAATCACCTATCAGTTAGGGGTAGGGTGTGTTTTTTACCTGAACCCGAATATGAAAACCAATTCAACTCGTACCTGAGCAATCTAACCCAATTATTACATTAACCACACCTGATTTTTATAAATAGTTAGGTATTTGGGTTGCTTTTATGAGAATCGGGTTAGCCAATTAACTCGAGTTTTAGTTTTTAAAAAATTCCAAAATTTTTATATATGTGTATGTGTTATGTTACTGTTTACAAGACTGGAAAATTAAGGTATTCTTTGAGATAAATCAAAATATAATGCTCTTGAACATTGAAATATACATAATATTTCGTATCAAGATAATTAACAAAATTTTGTTTTCATGCTCACTCGTGCATTTGGATTACGTACATGCCATACATTCACAAACGTTTGAGATAAAACAAATAAGTTTAGCATAAAAACTTAATTTCCGATTAACCCAACCCGAACAAACCCGAAAAACGATTAATTTCTATTTATTTAGTTTGGTCTTCGTGTTGATTTCTTACACCTAAACCCGAGGAACTCACCCAAAATCCGAATAAAATCCCGAATGAGAGCCGTAATTAGGGTGTGGGTGTACATGTAATTTGAAAACCAATGGTCACACAGTAGCGGTCCTATGAAGACAACACGGAACGGAGCAACATAGTGCATGTTTGGCAAATCAACTTTTTAACCAACTTTTGACTTGTTAACTTTTGAAAAGTTAATAAGTCAATAAGTATGTTTGAGAAACATAGAATAAGTAGTTAATAAGTAGATTTTAAAGAGTTGAAAAGTAGATTTTAAAAAGTTAAATGGAGTTAATACATAAAATTACACCCTATGTCCTTTAGTTTTAATAATTACACTATGTGTCCTTTTTAAAAGAAAGAGTAAATTACATGGATGGTCCTTGTACTCTAATCAAATTTTTGTATTTGGTTCTTAACTTTTAAAAATTTCAGATATAGTCCATAATATTTTATTTCTCTTTCATCCATATTCCTTAACTTTGTTAATTAATAGTTAGTGGTGTTAAAGTTCTTAAGAAGACAACTTTACCCTAATGACAATCTATGTAATTAAGTTTTTTAATATATATAATAATATATTAAATTAACATACATAACTTCTTCAATTTTTTTAATTTTTCTTTTTATTATTTCATTATTATTGTGTTTATTATTTAAAAAAATATATTTAAAATTCAGAAATAGAAATGTATTTTAAAACGTCTTTTTGAAAATGTTTGGTTTTTTAACCGTATTTTTTAAACCTTTTGATTTGTTTAAACATTTTCTTAAAAACTATCAGCTTTTTTAAACATCTTTATTAATACTATTTATTTTTTTAATTTTACTTTTAAAATCATTTATTGTTTAATGTTATTTAAACCATTTAATAATTTAACATCTCTTTTTAAAATCCTTGTTTCTGAACCTTTTTTAAGCTATTTGTTAATAATTTTTTTTTGTAAAATCATTCAGTACGTCGTTCTTAAAACCGTTTAGTTTTTTGAAATGTTTTTCTTAAAACCATTAGGTTTATTGAACGTCCATCTTAAAATCAAACAGTTTAAATAAAGATAAAAAATCAAATGGTTTTATAATAAAAAATTTTAATTGACTAAGCAGAAAATTTTTTTTTAGAAACACACGGTTTTTTTAAATGCTTAAATAGATTTTAAAACCATTTAAAAAGAGTTTTGAATAAGAATAGTTTATAAATGTTTGAAAAAACCATTGATTTTAAAAGAGGTTTAAAAGGAATGAATTTAAATATTAAATACTAGGAAAAAAAACTTTAAAAAAGAAATGATTTTGAAAGCAAGATTTAAAAGTCAAATAATTTTTTTAAAGACGTCTGAAAACATAATATTAAAAAAATAATACTTGCATGGTTTTAAAAAAAACATTTAAAAGTTTAAATGGTTTAAGAAAGAGAGTTGAAAAACTAAAATAAAATTTAAAACAATTAATTAAAAAAAGACGTTTCAAAAAGAGTATAATTTGTGCTCATAAAATGAATTTTTTTTAAATAATAAATGTAGTAATAATAAGATAATAAAAATAAGACTAAAATAAAAAACTTAGTATAAAAATATAAATGTTAATTTAATAAATACACATACACACATATATGTGTGTGTGGGGGGTTTAAAAATGAAATTATATGGATGGTCCTTAGGGTAAAATGGTCATTTTGATAATTTTATCATCATTAATTGTTAATTAACTGATTTAGGGACCATAGATGAAAGAGAAATGATATCTTAAGGACCATATGCGTAATTTTTAAACTTTAGGGACCGAATCCAAAATTTTGATGAGACTACATGGACTGCCTATGTAATTTACTCTAAAAAATAATTTGCACACTTATTGTCCTTTATACTAACTTCATCCAAATTGAAAGTTAAGTCCAGCATGTGCAAAAAATATGATAAGCATTTATGTATTTTGATAATTTATAATTAATAAAAAATTAAGTAATTGAGATTTTGATATAGCATATAACCCTTATGCTCCTATTTTCTTAGAAAAGAGTAGGAAGAAACAAACCTTACATCTACAATTAAAAGCGTAGAATGATGCAGAGAAATCTCAACTGAAAGCCTAAAGCAAGAATATCACTCCGACGTTAGGATGGATGCTATAGTTAGAATGACGACAACACCTACAATCATTAAATCCATCGTCATCCTCATCCACAATCGGTTCAATCAAATTGGAACACAATTTGACATCATTGTCATTCAAAGTTCATGGAGTACGTATCCAAATAAGCGTGGGAAAAAAATAACTCGATTTTTTAGGACGCCTATTTGGTTTCGTAAGTACTGTAGTTGCTTTATTGTTATCGAGCTTATCTAATTTAACTGTTATTTCATAATATGTCAATACATATTGGTTTATTATTTATAGTTGCAAAATAACTAGAGATGGTCCAAATAATTTTGCAAAATAGTTAATTGTTGCATAACGATCCAAATGATTCCATGCGTACATGAAGGAGATAAGAATGAAGCAACGTATAAATATTTTTGATTCATTATAGACATGTAAAGGTTATGACACTCTACTTGATTTAATTGTAACATTGGATAAAGGTTAGTGTAAATAACAATAGATATACAAATATTTAAAATACACATTTCATATAATTATTAAAACTAAAAGAAGTAGCATGTAATTTTATATATTATTAAAGAAGATAATTTGTAATTTACTCAAAAAATAAACAATCCCAAACACCCTCAAAGTCCCAACCGACATAGTTTCAACCCGACTTGACCCGTATCTTGTGTTTAACTATCTTTGGCGGGTATACCCACTTCCACTTCATCGTCTTCTTTGTGTTACCTTCGCTTACAAATAGCCTTCATCACACGCCAAATCAACATCCTCTTCTTTCAATCCAATCAAACCCTAAATTTCGATCAACCAAGACACTTGATTGAACATGAATCATCAAAACCAGATGAATTATCCATCATCTTCATCTTCCTATTACAATTATTACTTCCAAAACCCCATACCTAATCCCTCATTCGATCAACATCCATCTGCAACCAACGCATCAGCCCCTCCCGATCCTTCTATTTACTATTCACCCGATTACTCCAACGATTACCCCTCTGGCTACTACCCTAACGATCATAAGAACGGAGCGGCTCATAATCACGAATCGGGTTATGATCCAAACTCGGTTTCTTCATGGTACCACCAACAGAATCACAATCAGATTCAGACGGATGTGAACTTTGGAGGTGGTACGGTTGGGGCAGGTGCTTATGGGTACACTGCGGGTAACAGTGGTAGGCAGATTGAGTCTTCTAGTGTGCCTCTGGTTAGGTTTGATGATTATGGAAGACCTATAAGCTCTGCTGGTGGTGGGAATAATGATGGGATGAGAATAACGGAGGTGCAGAATAGTCATAGTTTTGATCAAAGTGTTTATGCTTACAGTGGGGGTAATAATGTCGGGAAAGATCGGTCGTCTGTGCTAGAGTTTGATGATTATGGGAGACCTATAACTTATGGCAGTGATGGTGGGAATGAGCAGATGGCTTCGGTGGCTTCACTGGATGGTGATAAAGTTTCGAAAGCTGCTTTGAAAGTGGAGGTGAAAGAGGATGTGAGGAATGGAGTGCAGAAGTTTCGAGTAATTCTTCTGTCTGAAGGGGGAGGATCGCAAAGAGATATGGATGTGCTATGTCAGGTTTGTTTTATAAGTATATGAATTCGCTTGTGTATGTAAATGTTCTTGGTTACTTGTGAATAATGTGATCTTATTTACAAGCAATTTTTAAGGAAATTTAAAGTTTTAAACCATACAGCATGAATGCTGGGCTAACAACTGTGGATATTGTCCTCTGAACATATGCTTGGTGTTAAATTGTCTTTGGGGAATTTGAATTTTACCTGTGTGAATGATAAAGATGCAATCTTGTAGTATAGGAATTTATTCGCTGTTGAATCTTCAGTGATGATAAAGATGGGCGTTTTGTTTAGCTGCTGAAGTAAGAAATTAAAAATCATGTCTGATTGTGAAGTGGCATGTGATTGCAGAAACACTTAGAACTATTGAACTGAAAACCCTTGTCTGAATGTGTCTATTTATCTGTTTTGACCGTCTAAATTTGCCCTTTTATTATAAATTTCAGTTACACCAATGAAACCATGTAATGAATTTCTCGCTGCTAACAAGTAAACTTCTCTATATGTGTGTTCTTTTAGTTTTCTTTAGTCCAAGAGAGCTGTACATTATTTGAATTTCATCAAATCAGATGGTATTGATTGAGTTGTTAAGTTATGAGACTTTTTAAAAAATCATCAATTGATACAACCTGATCTGGCCTCATTTTTGTTAATTTATCTAACGGCAATTGCGCATCGATTAAATACTTAAACTTAACCTTCCTTTTTTAATTTTAAAAATTCATCATACTGATTCAACGTAAAAAAAACTGTTCATTCAAAGATAGGTCAGGTTGAACGGATTTTTACTTAAATTTATTATTACTAATGAAGAATAGGAATTGCAAATGTTTAGTATCAATGCTCTAAACTATAGAGATATTGGGTAACAAACGTGAAATGTAGCTTTTCCTTGCCTTGGTCCTTAGGAGAATCAGACCTTGCCAACAACTTTTTGGGCAATTATGAATGCAAATTAGATATAGCTAGTCTAATCATAGCAATTTATTAAGAAACTTCCAGTGTTTGCCAATCCAATTACTTCAGATAAATAGACTTCTTAAGAATTGCAGGATTAGCTATTAACTTGTGTATAAAGAATTGAGTGGTAGCCTCATGACTTCCTCTAGGGGAGGCTGTCAGTTCGAGTCCTACCGGTAACAAAATGTTGTTGCTGGGCCGGTTTTTATCGCAATGTGCCTTCTGATGGTGGGTTTTCCCCAGAATTGGTGGTTGGTGGGCTTGGGCTACCCAGCGCTGCCTGTGCTCGTGGGCATATGGGTGCCTTTTCGCCATTGAGGTACCCCGGGTAGCCGGGCTTTATTAGTTGGCCGTTCAAAAAAAAAAAAAAAAAAAAACTTTGTTGTTAAATGTTAGATGCAACATAAACCAAAAGATGGAGTTTTGTCAATGCAAGCTGAAGCACAACTAAAAGGCAATAAAATACTAATATATCTGGTATCAACGTTGTATTTTAGTTAGTGTGATGTATAACATTACAAGACAAAAAGTTATAGCTTTTTTTTTGGGGATATAGGGATTTAGCTGATCGTGTCTTGATCATACACCTAGAGTTTCTATCAAATACTGTTGTTTGTCAAATAACTTGTATGTTAAAATTGTTTTATGTTTTCTCTGCAGATTGGTTTAGATGGTATTCAGATACTTGATCCCGCAACAAGTCGAACACTGAAAGTATATTCACTTGAGACTGTAACAAAGTGGGAGGTAAATATGTTGTATTAAATTTGAAACCCTATGTTCCATGTTAAAATTAGATGTTTTAAATATAACATTGAATTATTTCTTGCCTCATAGGTACTGGATTCAAATATATTTGCTTTCTGGACCAAAAGTTCCATTGATATCAACGCAAGACGTGTTAGATTGAAGTCGAACAGTTATACGACAATCAAAATTCTTGACATGGTGGCTGCTGCAAGTTTTCAGGTTTTGGATTGTCATATTCTCTATTATTTCTATCAATGTATTTGTATTCAGTACCAGTAAGTAGGAGAAAATTTTATATAACTAAGGTGCTGTTTGTTTTCTAAGAGGTAATGTCTAGAATCAGAATACTACTTCTGAATAATCAGAGGTGTTGAAGTCTGAAAGCTGAATCATATTATACTGTTTGTTTTTGTTAACTAAATAAATTCTTAAATGCCTATATTTGTCCGTCTTGCTTTTTTAGAATATTGAAGTTTTCAATTTGCTGTGCTAAATAATATTGTTTAAATCATTAAATGGACTAAATTTAAAAGAAGATATTAAATATCAATTACATTTGTTTCTAGCTATTGTTACAAAAGATAATTAATTAAGAAAAATAAACGGCCCTTATTTAAAATCCATGTTTGAAACAAATATTTGGACTGGGTGTCCCACCGGGAGCCCTGTTTCTCTATCTTTTTGGTGATAGAGGAAAGGTTTGCCCTCGTCTCACCCTTACTGGACCCTACCAATAGTTTTTTCTATGAGGGATTTTACTAGGTAAGTTTATTTGTTTGAAAAAAAATACCCAGAAAAAATTCGTCCATCTTTCTCTATGTTGACCTGTTTCCAACAAAACTTAAATATCTTAATTGTTTATCTTTCTTGTGGAAAAATTACTCAAGAGAATAGTTCTTCCTTGTTATCTTGATGCAGCTCAAGGAGATGGATGGGATGACTATCTCTGAACAACAACCAGCTGAGAAGAAAAAAGGCTTCCCTGATTGGATAAACTTGATGAAGCCTACCAATGAGGAGAAAGACCATTGGGTTAGTTTAATCTTTTGATCAGATTTAGTTAAACCAACTGGAAACTGCAGCTGAATTCAGTTTTTGAGTTGTATTAGTGGTCAATAAGATGACATGTCCAAAAGATCTTTTACCATTGGTTCTTTTCTAATGTAGGTTCCAGACGAAGCATCCACCAAGTGCACAGCATGCAACACATATTTTGGAGCTTTTGTGCGAAGGGTTAGTCTCTTGATTCAATTTTAATGTGGATTATCACTTATTTTATTTTGTAACCCTTTTGTTTAACCTTTTGGCTTTATTTTTTCAGCATCACTGTAGAAATTGTGGTGATATTTTTTGTGATAAGTGCACTCAAGGTAGGATTGCTCTCACAGCAGAAGAGAATGCTCAACCAGTTCGAGTTTGTGACCAATGCATGGTACGCAAAAGAAATAATCTTTTATTATTTGATAAGTAATAAGTAATTGATATGAAGTCATAGTTCTTTAGGATCAGTATTATTAGTTTAATTTTATTCAGTTAAGCTCTTTCTGATTTTGTAATGTGATGGTGTTTTCTATTTATTTACTTATTCATGGCCTTGTATGTTCCTTTTTCTTTTTTGTAGGCAGAAGTTACTCAGAGGTTGAGTCATGTAAATGAGGTAGCTGGTAGATCCTCTGGCTTCAATAGACATGAGAATCTTGCAAAGAAACTTCAGGTACTAAACACTTGTAATTCCATAATTTCATGGTTCAAATTATCAAGCATATAAATAACCTTTATTTTGGTGATGATACTTTATTTTATATCTTTGCTGCTTGAACTTCTATTGGAAATGTATTTTACACCATTTTGATTTTTGGTTATTGTTTTTTAATTGGCGAAACACGTGTTTGAAATCTTGTATTGTGTTTTTGGATGACAGGAGGAGATGGAAAAGAAGCGCAAAACAACAGCTGGTATGTACCATTATCTAGAAGTTTATAGTGTAGTGTATCATACGGAGAATATACATACATATATATATATATATGTTTATTTATTTTCTTTTTTGGTTTATTTGTTTATTTTTTATTTTGAATTTAGGTTGTTTGGATTTTATTCAATTCATCCAAATGTGTATATTTTAATTTGATTTATGGAATATCAAAGAAACTGAAGATGATAAAGATCATATAACAACACCAAAATACTATATTAAAATCATATGAGATTATTAAGAGGATACGCTAATTTGGCTTAGTCTAGCGTGCAGAAAATGAGTCTAGTGACCGAACATGGAAGTTAAATTTTTGAGTGGCAAAAGTAATATATTAATAACAAAATCGGGTGGTGGATTACTACTCTTTTAAGAACAGCTCCTAGTCTGCTCTTATTAACCACCTATACCTACATATCGTCCCCTCTACCTCTTAATATCACCTGGATGTCCTCTTAGATAAAGTCTGGTGGCAGAATTATACTTAACCTCTCATAACATTTAGTTATATAGTTATATCGATTTAGTTGTCACTGTTTCTGTTTTCTTGTCAATTAAAAGCAATATGGTTTTTTCTTTACTAACCAAGATACTTGCACAGAGTTGAAATCCAATGTGGCTGTTCAGCGAATGAAAGAGGTGGAATGTCCAACTTGTACAGTCCATTTGCAGGTTTGCTAACCTTCCCATATTCTCTACCCGAGTTTTATTAATCCTTAACCTCTTTTTATTTTCTTCATATATACATATATATACACACACACAATGTTTTCTATTTATTATAAAAGTAAAGGAAGATATCTGCTTGTCGGGTAATAAGATTTATTATCAGGAGAAGAAAAGCATATAATCCCACAAAGTAACATCTTATCTCTGTGCTGCCCTAGGTCCTTAAAATTTGAATATGAGTCTTTTTCCTTCATAATTTTTCATGGAACAAAACTCATCTCTTATCCTTGGATCAACAACGATAAACTAAAAATTTATAGATGTTATAGCCATAAGTGATTAATATAAAAGACGATAAAAGAACATATATATTGTAAGGAATTGAGAAAAAAAATATATTTTAAAATACAAGAAAAATAATTTGGCACCGCACCCTTATAATTTCCGGACAAGAATTCTAGCTTATTTTTTTATAACGCTAGAGCCACCCAGAATTTAGCTAAAGTGTGTTTGTTTCAGGTTGATGTTCCTGCTAGCGGGTCAAAAACCATAGAATGCAGTGTTTGCCAGCATCCTTTCCTCGTCAATGCCCACTGATCGGCTTTGTTTACTTGTATATCAGTCGATTACATCATCTTCCTTAGAAGATTACATTTATAAATTCATCTGCAATTTCTGATGCGGGGTTCGTGTGAATATATTTTATAATGAGACATTGATATTGTTTGTTTGATCCATGCAACTCCTTCCATATAGGAAAAGCTACATTTGTAATGAAATCATCTATACTGGTTTTAATCTTAACTGATTTGAATATTGTTATGAGTTTTATTATTTTTGTTCTTAACTTTAAATTTATTATTTTTGCAATTATTTTTGTTTGGAAACCACCTTTAAAAGTCAGCGGCAAAAATTATCTTCACTTGTGAGGATGAGGCATTGGAGTGGCACTGGTTAAATGATAATATCCTTTTTGATGTCATAGGTAGTAGGTGTGTCAATGGATCGGGTCAAGATCCATATGTAATCAGCGCAGATCCGTTTGTATGATCTAATGGATTGAAATTATATCCACCTTGACCTATTTATATGTTCAAATAGTTGGATCGATCCATGTAGATTCTCCTTGCCACGTTTAAGAACGCTTTACTGGCTATCTTAATAATTATGTCATCAACATCTACCATGACTTCTATCATGTAATCTCAAGTCATTCGTATTTAAAAAAATATGAAAATTATAAGCTTCTATTAAATTATTTTTATAAAAAAAGGGTAAAGATTTATCACATGCTTATCTAACAATTAATCATGGATGTAATTAAGAAAGACAATTATCGAATTAAATAACGTTAACTTCCAATTTTTGTGTGATTTTCTTAGTTGAGAACTTAGTATATGAATGAAACAACAATGTTTTTCACACTAAGTTGTGTGGGAAACCAAAAAAAGTCAAGAACGCGGATATAAAAACACATCGTAACGACTATCAATTTGACAAAGAAAAATGTCAAAAAGGTTCTTAAAAAAAGAGAAAATTGTTCTAAAAGAATATAAAAACCGGTAAGGTCAGGACTTGAACTAGCACTTGTCCGAAGAAACGACAAAGCTTTAACCAAATGTGTTGGGCCACTATCTTGTAATCAAAGACATCAACATATTATTAACCTAAACATGTTATCTTGATTTTTCAAAAAATAGATAAAAAAAAAACACAAAGAGACTAGCTGGGAGGGGGGGCAACCTCAAACCCGGGTGACCACAATGGGTTGACAAGCGTGTTACTAGTAGGCTAGCTTAGAGGGCTAACTTGTTCACCACTCATTTCAAACATATATATGAATAAAGAATTGTTGGATCTTTTAAAGTTGACTCATTTAACAACATCCAATGATAGATGAAAGTGGGGGATAGATCTAACAATAACCTCAATGTAAAATTTGTCACAAAGTTGTTCTCCAACGCAACCCATGATATTATAATTTTTCATGGAATAGTTGGATGTGGGGTAAAATAAATATTTCTAGATGGACAGGGCACTACTTTAGATGTTTTGAAATATAGAAATGTAAACTTTGGTTCCTTGATATATAAAATGTGTGGAGAGTTGGATGATAATGTGATCCATTTATACACTTCATGTTTGGTCGCTAACCACATTTAGGTCTTACTGTTATAGTGGTGTAAAGTTCTAGTCATTTATGCTCTGATTTTTATAGGGATCTAATGAATCTACATAAGACGTGACAGATGATGGATCTACAGAAGACAATCCGTGCGATACTGCATACTACATGTTAGTGTATATGAGAGGAAAGAAATGAAGCTATTTTCAACCGAAGGAGCATTTACTAGACAAAAATTTTTGGTGATATCAAGGCACTAGTAACCTTTTGGATGAGGAGCAGAATGGTTAAAAAGTGTTCTAGAGGGTCCTCTATATGTTATTGGGAGTTTTATTGTTGTTGTGATTTATTTTCTTTTTTTATTGTATTTTTTTGGGTTCCTAGCTGCTTGCTAGCCCACTTTTTAATGCATTTGCCGATCAAACATTCATACAAACACAAAGAAGAATAAATAAAAATAAGAAATAAATGAGGTAGCCCTTGTTTGACCTTCAGCCTATCTCAACCGATCATCATTATTTAGTGTAGGTAGAACTTGATATTATATATAACGATTAACTTTAGATAAAGTGATTGAAATATTATTCATATTTAGAAGTAAATTAAAATATTACATATTACTTTAATGCCTCCAAACTTGTATAATATTTGTTGGATATTGCTTAAATGTTACTCCTTGATTTAAAATCACTGATTAATGCATCCTAAGTCTTCCTAGTTCATTTTATGATATCCCTTCTCTCGCCTCTCATAGGTTACAAACCTCATAATGTCAATAATAATAAAAAAAAATGCATGATAATCATCATGTAATGTTGTTAACTAACATCATAATGTCCCTGTTGTCTCAATTATTCTTACTTTTTAGTTTCACTTTTTGGCGTAAAATATCTGACAAATTTTCCACATGTTTATGCGCAGGATCAAGCATGATACATGTTAGGTGAGAGCAAAATAGCAACTAGGTTATTTTTTTTTAAAACAAGTCTACTGAATATACTTATTTAAACAATAATTTTTTAAATACAATTAAATTTTGTTAAGTGTTAATCAGAAATACAATTAGAATAATATTATGATCAAGTATAAGAATGTAACGGTTATGAAATAATTTTATTTGATTATCCGTTCTAAGAGCATTTACGATAGAGTCTCCATCTCTTATCTTTATTATTTAGAGATTTTTTGTATTTTATATATCCATCAGGATCTCCATCTCTACGTCTATTTCTATCTCTAAACTTTAAAGTCTTATAAATAGTGATTTTTTAAAAATAGAAATTTACTATTCATCAACATTCATATTTTTTGTAAGTATATAAGAGAGAGAAACAATAATAAAAATAAGTGTTTGTGAGTGATATAAAGATATAGAATGAATGTTAAATAAAGTTTAGAGATAAATATAAAAAACCAATGATCATTAGCCCAAGTAATTGAGCTAATGTACCCCAAAACTTTATTAAAAATAGAGAAGATTTTGGTTTTAAGTCATACCCCTGACATAAAAAGAGGTTTCAGGTTTGGTCATATAGTTTTCTCTCATCTATATTGAGTTTCCTCCTGATTATATTATCAAGTTACGCACTCGAGTAATGGAGATAATTGGGTAGGTCAGTTGTCATGTTAGTGATCCAATTAGCCATTCAAAAAAAATAAATGTAAAAAAATGTGATATCTTTCTACTCTAATAAAATAGTAACCAAGGGAGATGCGTAGTAGCATCATATTTATCATCTCTAAAATTCTTTTGTTTCTCTCTCATATTAAATAATTACATTAATTACTAATTATATTATTTAATTTTTTAGATTAAATATAGTTTTTAATAATTTAAGAAAGAGATCTTTATATTAATGTTATTCTACAGAAATAAGTTTTTATAAAATAAGAAACTTTTCTAAAACATCAAACTTTTTTAAAAAGATGAAATATATTATAATTGGTGTTTCTAAAAAATAAATTTTTATAAACAAAAAAAAATCAAAATTGGGAGTTATAATAAGGAAATAAAAATATCATTTTCTTAAAACAGTTTGTTTTCAAACAAAATGTTTAAGTTTTATTTTTGAGAAAAACCAAAAAAAAGTTTAAATCAAAGTTTAAAAAGTCGATATCGTTGTTTTATTACTTATAGTCATTGCTTACATAATTTTATTCATATCTTAACTTAAAATATCATTTTATAGTTTGCACGTATTATAACTTTAGTTTTCACTTTTAATTTATTACAAATGTGGACCTGAACTTTACATGGTATGCATTTCGACAATCCCTATCGCTAACAGAAGATAAATTTTCTTGTTAAGTCAATGTAAAATTACCAATATATTCTTAAATTTTAAAATAAATTATTTAGAAAAAATTAAGTCAGAATAAATCTAACTTTACATGTGATTGTCCAAGGGTCCATATATCGAGCCTATGATGACCGAAATTGTTGGACCCCAAAAGAATCATGCATGCCATTCAAGTATTGGTTGGATAGTTGTTCTATTCGAAAAATAACATAAGTGTAGAAAAGACATGCAGCTGAGTAGTTAATGCGAACAGAGTAGAAAAGACCAAGTGCTGGTCATTCACATTTGTAATATATTCTTAAATTTTAAAATAAATTATTTAGAAAAAATTAAGTCAGAATAAATCTAACTTACATGTGATTGTCCAAGGGTCCATATATCGAGCCTATGATGACCGAAATTGTTGGACCCTAAAAGAATCATGCATGCCATTCAAGTATTGGTTGGATAGTTGTTCTATTCGAAAAATAACATAAGTGTAGAAAAGACATGCAGCTGAGTAGTTAATGCGAACAGAGTAGAAAAGACCAAGTGCTGGTCATTCACATTTGTCATATGCAAATGAACCAACAAATGCGGCTAAATATTTGGTCATCGGCACATGTCAAATGCGGATGAACAAACATACACTAATTAAGAAAAAGAAACAAATACGACTGTACAAGACAGAGATGCAACCAAGGAAAATGTTCATTTGCATTAACAAATGCGGATGAACAAAAAAAAAATTGTATTCATAGAAAGGTATGCTTAATCTGTTTGTTTGCTTTTGACTTAGATTTTCTAACGTAATAGTGTCACAGTAAGTTAGTCAATATACAGGTCATGTATAAGGTCTATAAATAGAATGTTTTCTTTCAATTTTGTGACCCTGAACTCTACTTCACACCTTTGTATTGTGATCAATATATCATCAATATATAAAACAATTTATGAGTATTATACATTGATTGATCTACGATTGTTATGAAACGCTATCAGACTGAAACTATTTGGGTTTACATCAAAATTTTTGATTGGATAAAACTCAACTACAAGAACAAGTATGATATGTGTGTGAGAAATCCGTGAACCATCAACCAATGCTTGGAATGAAGAAGAAGAAATTCTAACCAAAATTATGTTCAAATTCAAATTTAGCAGGAATTGGAGAACTGCCAAAGGCAATTATGTTCAAGCTCGACCACAGCCAAGTTTTGCTCCCTGGAACTCACTAAGGGCTGCCACCCCTTGGATCATGCTACTAGGAGTGTTGCTCCTGGACCCTCACCAAGGGGCGTTGTCCCTTTGAAACCCTCATTACTTAGAAGCTTCATTCCTAAGGAGATTTTCAGTATCGAATATCACAATAAACTCAAAGAAGCGTGCCCTACTCACCTACTGATTTGTTTGATGAATATCATGATCTCATTGATCATTAGTCAATCCAAGT
This sequence comes from Flaveria robusta, assembly GCA_025506415.1. Lineage (NCBI taxonomy): Eukaryota > Viridiplantae > Streptophyta > Magnoliopsida > Asterales > Asteraceae > Flaveria > Flaveria robusta. The sequence goes on along the minus strand of CM046466.1, from coordinate 14,968,795 downwards.
ACAATAAAATATCAAATATTTTCAAGGGCGAGATTCCTAGGTGTTAGGAAGTACAATTATCTTGAACGAGTCTGTACCCCACACCTTATATCGCGTATCAATGTTTACTTAGATTTTTTTTTACATCAAGTAAATTATTGGTAACAAAAATTACTTGATGACACAAATCTTAAAAGATATTTCTCATATGAAGTTTAGATTATATTTATTTCTAACATACAAAAGTTTATTAATTAGAGTTAGAAAAAAATAAATAAAGTGAGGGGCTTGTGCAGGCCAAGCTAACAGTTGAACGGTTGAAGAGTGGAACATGCCTGTCGTTGTTTCTGTTTTTGTTTTGTTTTAACCATATATTAAGCCTACGTCCTTTTCTCCTAAACCTTTTGTGTTTAATAATACTTATTTTGTATTACTATGTCGTTTATTGCTTTTTTTACTTTTTCTTATTATTTATTATTTTACAGCTCATATGCTTATAACTTCTTAATTAAAGTAATACAATATCGTTAACCATTTCTAATACTTCTATGCAAATATAGATGCTAATATTGTTTTAACCCAAAGCTTCTGATCTTTTGTAATTTAACATCATAAAATTATTTTTTATTTCTAACCCAAAACTTTTCATTTTTTGTAATTAAACCTTATAATTTTTTGAGTTTAAACTATGTTCCCTTCTACTATCATCTTTCGGAAATTTTCGTTTAACGTTTTATTTTAAGTTTTGCAAGTTAACATGAGGCAACATTCATGTGTGGTTTAATTATTACGTGTCGCTTTATGTTTCGCCTAAATTTTGTGAGTTAACACGACGCAACATGCGTTTGTGGTTTAACGTATTTACTTCTATTTTTTCGTTTGAAAGGTATGTCGCAATGTGCAGGTCCTAGATCGACTTAGTTATACTTTTTTATGTTTAACGTTTCAGTTTAATTTCTTTGCATTAACACAACACAACTTCAATTGGTGGTCGCTGATGGTCGTGTGGCATTGGTGATGTTTGGCACGGTTTTATGCTGCGAGGGAGTTTAATTCTAGTAAATACTAATTACTAACTTGGTTATGCATCATGGGTTGTACCATAAGCTTATTAAGTTGTACCCATATTTTGTCTTATTTTTAATTTTAACCTTTTTAACTTAATCCAATACTTTCATATCTTTTGTGATTTAGCTCCAATATTTTTTTTACTTTCAACTTTGGTTCTCTATATTTTTCATATTTTAATTTTTTTTACTTTTCGTTTTAAATTTTCCAAGTTAACATGTCGTCGCGTGCATGTATGGTTCACCATTTTTTACGCTTATTTATTTATTTATTTATTTTTTTGAGCGGATGGTTAGTGGTTAGTTGTTAGTTTCACCATGTTAGTAATATTTTTGACGCTTATTTGTTCCCGTTTAACGGCTCTTTTGCAAGGCGCTGGTCTTAAATCGACTTACTTATTTTAGATATTTTATGTTATCGGCTGTGTGGTTAGATATTTTTACGTCTACTTTTCGTCGGGTTTTTATTTTATTTTTTTAATACGAACTTTTTTGATATTGGTGGATGTTGATGATGATGCATCTTTGGTATAGAATATCTTAGTATATATAAATTTGTAATTTGTAATGCATCAAGGAACATAGAATATCTTACTATATATATTCGTGATGCGTCCAAAGAAAAATTCATAAATTTTGTCATACTTTTGATGTACCATTTTACTTAATTGAAGTGCCATTGTGTTAACCTTAACGCATAAAATGATCTAAAAATGATGCACATGCTATAATATTGACTTCATGTTTTTTTTATATATTGTCGCAACGTTGACTATGTTAACGCCTATCATTGCTTAAATCAGGACGCCTGAATTATTTTAAGGGAAAATTACGAAAATAATCATTTGACCAAATCAAATTAACAAACTAGCCATTGACTTTTCAAAATACAAAAATAACCATTTGACTTTGACCCTCGCCTTCAGCGAGGAAAAGTCAGGAAACCTCGCCCAGATGGCAAGATTTTTCCTCACCCACGTTACATTATCTCGCCCATGTGTAAATTACGTTTTATTAATTGAAAAAAATAGCGAGGGACACATTACCCTAGTCGAGGGATTTGACCCAACCCTCGCCACATCAGCGAGGAGCGCGACTCCCCAGGCGAGGGATGTGATAGCCATCTCACTATGTCAGCGAGGGAACGCTTACCGAGGGCGAGGGATTCGTCTAGTCAGCGAGGGAGCGGTAACCGAGGGTGAGGGATCCGTCTAGTTAGCGAGGGATGTGACCCTGATCTCGCCGATTATAGGGTTAATATTTTAGAAGTAAATGATTGGAGGAAAAAAAATACAAAACAAATTTTTTTCAAATCTTTTTACACTTTAATAATATAAATATCAAAAATTTAAATTTATGTGGTTTATTATTGCTATAGAGTGGATAGTAAATTACTATGAAGCGGCTAATGTCAAGGAACATGTAGTAATTAAACACACATATATGTAGGCATGGTCTTGTAATGTAATGTATTAATTAAGAAAGTAAAAAAAAAAATCATATTCCATTACCTTCTCTTCATTTAGATTAGAGGAGTTCTAAAGTAATATGGTAGTGAGAACATTAATATGGTATCAAAGCATTCAAACGCTCTCTAGTTAATAAATCTTTTGATTTTTCTATTTTTACAAATTACCTTGAATTAAAAAAAATAAAAAGAAAACAAAATTTTATAATGATCAACAATTAAGAATCAAACACTGACCTATGAGTTTAAAAACGTGAAGAAACAAAACAAATGCAACAAAAATCTGCAATGTAACACAACCATAGAAGAAAAAAAGAAGACTTTAACGTAAGAAAAGAAAAGAAGAAAAAATATGTTCATTATAAATGTTAACAACAAGATCAATCACATTTTGAGTTCCATTTAAAAAACCCAACTTATCATAGTGTTTTTTCTTGCACTTATTTTGTTTCAAACTAAACATCAATTTATTAACCGATGTTTAGCAAGAGTGGGCAAAATGTCAAACAAGTATAGGACTTACTAGTTTCAATGCACATGATACCATCAAAATACGTACTCTTAATCATTGTTTATGGCAAAGTAAAGGGATGAGAGATCGCACAGTCAAAAATTTTATTATATAGGAGAAAATCAAATTAAATTAAAATTTTAAGTATTTAAAAACAATAAATGAAAAAGAAAATAAAAACTACCGATATTTTTGGTTAAAGACATTTGAAAATTTTATTTAATTATGGGCGAGGGGTGGCAATTTAGTAATTATGGGCGAGGGATACCCATAATTCCGCGCTGAGTCAGCGAGGGATTGGAAAAAAGAGACACGTGGGTGAGGGATTATGTATATTCCTCACCTAGAATACCATGTCGGCGAGGGATTAAGGATATTCCTCGCCATGTGGGCGAGGGAGGGACACTTGGCACGATTCGATTGGTTGTTTCTTTGAGAAACTTAATTTTTGACTGGTTATTTTAATAATTTGATTTGGTCAAATGGTCATTTTCGTAAATTTCTCTTATTTTAATGTTCTAAACGAAATAAAAACAATCAGAGACAACTCAACAATTTAATTGGTCTAAATGAAATAAATAAGATAAGATAACTTTAAAAAACTTACTAATATTTTTTATTTCACTTTTACATCTTTAAGTATGTCCACATCAAATTTAAGCAAGACAAAATTAAGAGAGAGATCAGTCTAATCCAAGTTTCGATGAACCAGATAGTTTGTGTTATTTGCAGTGGAAGTTGTACTTCAATCTCGATTTAGAAGGGTAAAGTGTGAAAAAAAAAAAAAAATTGGTAGCCTATAAACTCATACCGTGATACACTTGGTACACATCCTCAAACTATAGTAATTGGCATAAAATATAGTAATTTAAGACCACACATGGATGATGGGGTCAACACACTAATACAAAGATGGATGAAAAATAATTAATATTGTTATATTTGCACAATGGTACATATTTATGCCATATGTATAAAAGGACCCCACTAGATTTCTCCTACATGCCATCTTTACATATATTTTGATGTGGATCTAGGACTTTTAGTTGGGGGTTAAAATAGGGCGAGTCAAGAACTGAAAATACATAAATTGTGATAGGCATTTCAAACCAAATGAAATTTATTAAAAAAATAGTTCAGTACAACACAAATCAATACCTAAATCACAGATCACCTCCGAAACACAAAGTCCAGCGACACCAAATCACATTTACTTCATCATCAGAGTCGGCTGATTATTTATACCAACTAAGCAATTCGCTACTAAAAAAAGTTATACTAAAACAAGCTAAAATTTTAGGCCCTCATATTTTTAAATCTTCATTAAAAAACAGTTATACATATGTACAAGTTATGGCCTTACTTGTTTGTATACATTTCCACAAGCCTAGTGTGTATGTCTAGTGACTACGTGAACTGTTTCGCTTGACAACTTAATTCCTTTATCAATAACCCTTAAAATTTGAAAAAGTGAAATACTAAAATCAAATAGGTTGATCGCTAATAATCACCACGATTTAAAAAGAAAAAAACTAGAAGAAAAGCTGTTCAAACTAACATATCAAACCGTAACACCATAAAACCGTAAAACCAACCATCCTACCTAACTGCCCGCTCCAATTTAGTTTCTCAAAGTCATAGGTTGATTGTGTACATATGAATTACATTTGTAGCATTATGCAACATAGTATATTGCTAAGGGACATGAATATGCAATTTTACCATAATAATCCAACACACTATCCTATTCCTACCACTTTGCTTCTCTGTCACAATTCTCCACTCTCTCTCACTCACTCTTGCGAGAGCACATACAAACCACACCCAAACCCAATTTCTAGAGGTTTTTAGAAAGAGAAACAAATCAATATCATCTATAATTCCTCTGAATCAATCACCTGTAAGAAGAAGATGATGAAATTCGTATCTTTCTGCAGTCAATTTATCCAAAATGCATGGCTGTAGTATCCTCAATCCTCACAGTACAAGCACACGCATTGCATACATTTGATAAAGTTTGCAAATTTCTTCAGAAACCCTAAAATCCCAATTGAACAAAGGTAAGATTGCAGTTTCTTATTGAATCTTTTCCCGATTTATACGTTGTTTTGATTCGCATTCATGTTTGTGAGTGTTTCTAGAGTGCATCTGTTGCCATCAGTCATCAATTAAGGTCAACGTCAGTGAATCTGAAGAGTCTTTGTTTGGTTAATATTAAAATTTTTTAATTTTGTTTTTTGATTCTTGATCTGATTGGTTAATTTTTAATTTTGATTTTTGTTCTAAGAGTTTCTTCTAGTAGAAAACTTCAAATCAACTAAACCTGATGCACTGTTTTTACTATTTGTTTTTCTTCTGTAAATCTTTCACCTTTATCAGACAAAGAAAGTGAAAGGTGTTACAGAGAATCTATGAGATCATCTGAGTGATTATTTTCGTATAATTATTATTTTCTTTTGATTTTTCTACTATTGATCAATGATTAATTTTAGTGGGTTTTTACCAGATTCTGCTGCTGATGATCCTTTAATCTAGCTCTGTTACAGTTAATTGAATCTAGGTGTATAATGATGCAAGAACTTTGATCAAAGAGCAAAATTGGGCAAATTGAGATGGGTTTAACCAATTTGACAAAGGTAACAATTTAAGAAATTTAGGGTTTGTGAAAGAATTGATTTGAAGAGGGTGAAGGATGGAAGGAGCATGGGATCATTTCGGAGAGATAGCAAATGTGGCCCAGTTAACCGGGATAGATGCGGTGAGGCTCATAGGGATGATTGTTCAAGCTGCTAGTACGGCGCGTATGCACAAGAAAAACTGCAAACAATTTGCAATGCATTTGAAGTTGATTGGAAATCTTTTAAAGCAACTTAAGATCAGCGAATTGAAAAGGTACCCAGAGACCCGTGAACCGTTGGAGCATCTTGAGGATGCGCTAAGGAGGTCTTACATTTTGGTCAATAGTTGTCAAGATCGAAGTTACCTTTACTTACTTGCCATGGGATGGAATATTGTTTACCAATTCAAAAAGGCTCAAAATGAGATTGATAATTACTTGAAGATTATTCCACTTATCACTCTTGTGGATAATGCTCGAGTCAGGGTACATATTCTGTCTTTTTCTACTGTTTATTGTGTTTAGTTTGAGTAATTTGCTATAAGTAATATTATTTTGAGCAGGAAAGATTGCAATATATTGAAAGCGATCAGCGTGAATACACATTGGATGATGAAGATAGAAAGGTGCAAGATGTAATCATGAAACCTGATCCTTCGCATGCTGATACTGTCGTTTTGAAGAAATCATTGTCATGTAGCTACCCGAACTTACCTTTTAAGGAGGTTATCAAAAAAGAAAATGAAAAGCTTCATCTGGAACTACAACGATCACAAGCTCATTTAGATGTAGCCCAATGTGAAGTAATTCAACATTTGATTGAGGTTACTGAAGTTGTTGCTTCAAAATCACAACACGAGCAAGATTCACCTAAGAAGAGTTCCAAGAAGGCTGATGTCAGCAGTGATAGAGAAGTTGAAGATGAGAGCAATTCAGAAAAGATGGCACACTCAACTTCAAAGTCAGTATCTTTTACAAATTTTATTTTGCAAAATTAACAATTATTAGTGAAAAGATCTTTAACATATTTCCTTATGGTGTGTATGGTCTTGCAGAAGTACTTCTATAGTTTTGTATGGACAAGATTTTCCCTCGACTCAAGAATCTTATGGGCGTGGAGAATGGCATTCGGATCTACTTGGTTGTTGTGCAGAGCCTAAGATGTGTATGTACTGCAATAAATTATCTGAAAGTTGCACCCATTTTGTTGTTATTATTATTATACTTATTTTGCTAAAGATAAAATTGCTGTCATATCTATAGTAATATACTCTCAAGTAAGTTGTCTCTATTTGTGTAGGCATAAAGACTTTCTTCTTTCCTTGTGGGACATTTTCAAAGATTGCAAGTGTTGCAACAAACAGGCACATGAGTAAGATTCTTTACACATCTGCAGAATAAAATTCAGATCCTCTATTTTTTTGTTCTGGTTTTGTTATTTGTTGTTCATTTTACCTTTCTTGTTATTAGATGTTGTGTATTTTGTTATTTTGGCACGATGTATTTTCATGTTTGTTTGCATTGAACAGCTTCCGGAGAGGCCTGCAATGAGTTGATGGCTTATTCACTAATATTATCGTGCTGTTGCTATACTTGCTGCATCAGGAGAAAGCTTCGAAAGGCCTTCAATATCACGGTAATCCCACCTCAGCTTTTTCCTTGTTTCTTTAAAGTTTAGCTTTCTCTTAAATTCAGATGGTCATTTTGTATTCATTGGGTTGATTAAAGAAGTGGCCAAATGGGGGGACGGAAGTGGGTTGGGTCGACCTGCAACGCTTGTTTTTTGAAAAAAAGTAAATGTTTTTGTTATAAAATAGTCGGTGCCGATTATGATTTTCAAATACCATGTTATTTGATTTTCAGTAAAATGATTTATGCATTAGAAACACTTTGGGGATTTGACTAGGGGTGCGAATTTTTGACACGACACAAACCTAACATGAAATTTGTGTTTTGTGTTTTGTTTAAACGGGTCTGGGTCAGTTTTAGATTGACCCACAAACACATTTAGTTAACTGGATCATGTGTTGTCGACCTGGTGAGTTTGTGGGTAGGCTCGATTTATCTTTAAATTCTTCAAACAAATTTATTTTATGTTTTAACTTAAAGTGATGGGTATTATTTTATGTCAAAATTTAAGAGATTAAAGAGAAATAAGAACCATATCTAGTGTAAGCATAATGATTTTGTTTGCATTTGTATTTTTTGTTCTAGCTTGTAATTTAGAATACTAACATGAACGAACAAATGAACAACTGTGCTCAGTAAAATCCCATGTAACAAAACTATAGGTAGGGTATTGGAGGTAGGGTATTGGGGGTAGGATGGAGGCAAACCTTACCTCGGACAAGAGGATAAACAGACCCTGAGTCTGAAAATCAATTTTAAAATGACAAGTTTAGCATCCAAGAAGCATAATACCACCACAAATAACTTAGAGTACCAATATGAAAAAAGTTAAATAAACTAACTTTCGGATTAAAGGGGTCATGCTCGTGTTAAACCATGAAAACATGGGTCGTAACCGGGTCACATTTCTGTCATGATTCGAACTCGTGTCGTGTTGGGACTTTACCTGCCAACCTGTAAACACGATCCATTTAACACCTTTAAATTTTTGACGTATTGGTTTGGACAGGGTGGGTGTTGTGATGACTTTCTCTCACATGTCATGTGCTGCTGCTGTGCCCTTGTCCAAGAGCTGCGTGAAGTTGAGATGCGTGGAGTTCATGGTACGCCACCTTGTTACCTCAATGAAAAAAAAAAAATTAACGATAAATTGGATCACTAACGAGGGCCGGGGCTAAGGATCAAATTTAATTCCTTAATTTTCTACTCTTTAAATAAATCACATACACATAAGTTTTGATACATAAGATGGATGGTTATGTAACTGCATAACCACCTACATTTATCTTTCACCTTATATACGAGAAGCGCTACGTATTATGCGTGTCTTTATGTTGTTTTTATGATTCTCTACTTAAAATTGGTTTTTTACATTTGTTTGTGAGATGTGGGATTGGTGTGTGATTAAATGTGATTGAAATGATATTTGCAGGACCTGAGAAGACAAAAACAATCCCTCCACCCAGTCAGTTTATGGAATACTGAGGTTAATCATAGGATATTAATTAAGTTAAATAGATGTTAGAAGATGATATAGATCTGTTGCCATTGTTAATACTCTTTTCAAAATATTTCTACCTATAAAGAATATTTAAAATGTGAAAAGTGAATTGTTTTTATCTAATATTTGCTTGTAAATTATTTGTGTAGCAGGGACAAACTTATTTAAGGCGTTGATACTACAAATTTGTCTTTATGTCAGCATAAGTGTGGGGATTTGTTATTATCAGAATATGTATTAGTATTAGAGTTTATTAGGATGAGTCTACGAGTCCAGTTAGATTTTTAGGATTATTTATTATCTTTTTTTATTTGCAAGAAGCTTTGTCTTCTGCATTCACGTTTAAGATAGTATTGGCGTCTATCAATTTAGTTTTACCATTTTACAATAAGAATGAATTAGGAGAAAATACAAAGATTTAGCTAATTAGAACTGATTTAGATTTAATAATAACTTGAATCGTATATTAAGAATTTTTAAAAGAAAATTAGATAACTTTTGCTAAAAATTTGTCCCACTTTGGAATTTTAGCTGCTAAACTTGAATAGTGAACACGTGTCACTAAATTTCAATATGTAGGTGAGTAGGTCTTTATATTCAATTTGTATATATATCCTCCTCTTAAAATATATTCCTAAGAATAATCTATCATTCATTTTGTGCAAGTTGAATTTGATGAGAAAGTTGAATTTGATGAGAATAAACGTCAGATGTTACTAGGTTAAAAGGGTAATGACATTCAATTTGTTAGGTGGAAGTGCGCCTCACGTTGTATCCTGAGTAGAAGACTCTTACTAGATTTCATGTTTAACACAAAGAGAAGCTGATTTCTTATGCTTGATTAGTTACAAGCTAATAACGTAGACAAATTTGCTCTAAACAAAAGATTAGATAAGTTGAACATTTCAACTGTAGGCAAAGTGTGTTCTTTGTTTTTGCTAAATGTAACCGGACTCAGCGTAAAGCTGAGTTAGTCAAGCATTGTCGTACCTAACTTTTATGGGTGGGGTCGCCCGAATCCTATGATTTTTTTTTCTAATGGTATATATACGATCAAATCCCAACCAACCCTCATGAAATTTGAACATCGACCCCATGAAATTATGAAACCAAACCTATAAAATTTTGAAACCGACTAAAAAGAAATGTAGACACTGCCCCGAAGAAATTTTAAAACCGACCCTCATAAATTATTAACAAATATAGAACAATTACTTGGATGATGAAGTTCAATTTAAAAAACTATTTTTGGTAACTCAAGTCTTAGTTAAGTAAACTCGTAACTTATTTAACTATTAACTTGTTATGACTATTTAACTAAACCCAGTTGATCAATTAATAACTTAAATGTTACCCTAATAAAACATTGAAAACAAATTTTCATTTACCTTACTAATTGATTATTTAATAAATTAATTTTTAGATTGTTGACTAGGAGATTTATAGATTAGATTATCTGATTTATTGATTAAATATTTGCTTGTGTATTTGATTATTTAAATGTTACTATGAGTGTTAAATAAGGGTGTAGACAAGCTGAGGCTGAGATCGTCTAAGCTTTTGCTGGAATCCTTTTGCTTTAAGAGAACTCAAGGACGAGCTCGGCTCGTGTAGAGCTTAATTTCTAAGACTCAAGCTCGACTAGTGAGATATTTTTCAAACTTGAGCCCGGTTTAGGCTCCCTTGATTATTATTTAATATTTTTATTATAGTTTATATATAATAACAATGATTTATATAAATATATATTTAATGGATTAAATTAAATTATATAAATGAAAGTTTTTGTTTAGACTCGCAAGCCAACTCGAGCTCTGTATGTTAATCTCCGGCTCGAGCTCGTTTATTATATGAGCCGTAATATGAGCTCAAACTCGTTTAAGCTTGGCTTAGCCAAGCTTTTGGCGAGTTGATCCTGAGTAGCTAACAAGCCGAATTTGAGTCATTTACGCTCATAATTAGTGTCAAATATTGATGTGAGTTTCAAAAGTATAATGTGTTGGTAGATCAATCATCATATTATTTGTTTTAATTTGGTCTTTCATATTCTTATCATGTGATTTGATTCGACCCGAACCGGACCGTGACAAAAAAAAAAAAAGATATTAGTTAATGATACACAACCAACTCTTATAATTTCCGACCCTCATAAAAAAATTTCTGGGTCCGCCACTGTAGTCAAGCACCAGTATCCTATTTGTGTTACTGTCTATTTTATGTTTAACAAGATTTAATAATTATTCTATTAGATTTAATCATTTGAGTTTTTAGTTCATTCATTCATAATCAGATTCATTGTCAAGACCAATATTAACAAATTTCTGGTAACTAGTCGTTTTCTCGCTCGCATTCGCGGCGAGGCAGACTGGCCTAACAACCTGGTAAACTTGGGTCAATGCATTCGTTTCGATCATGATAGCGATTACAAATTAAAAGCGTAGGTTTGTATAAATTTTATCAACTCTAGTATTTTGAAATGTATGAAACCGACATAAATATAACAATAAAATGAAGAAAGAACACGCTCTCAGAAGGAGTAAAGTTTTTTGTGACTCAGAATTCTAAAAAGTTTTGCCTACAAGGTTAGTTGCAAGCTAAAAACCTGCCATCCACCATCCTTGCTACGTCATGTTCATCATTTGGTGGAAAAAAATTAGAAGTCATCATAGTCGAGCGACAAAACCGATGATCATAGCCAATCAACAAAACTCAAAATCACTTATCAAAAAGAAGAACTCTGAAGGCTCATATGAAAATCATAGCCTCACAGATTTTGTTAACCAACCCAAAAAAACAAAGCCCTGTAGCATAACCATTTGAGTGATGTTTGAAAGTTTTGAGAACACCCATCTCTAGAAACAATAGCAAACACAGGCAGCATCACCAACACCCATCATTAAAGCATAATATCAAAGCCAGATTAGGGGTTTTAGATGAGTGATAACCATCATCATCAAGAAAACAATGAAAAAAAGGAGCTCACGGACGCTGACACCACCAAAGGTAGTACGTCGGCAGCTGACGGAGACAGGAGGTCACCGCCACGCAGACACCACCAAAGGTAGTCAATCGGTGGCCGACGGAGTTACATTCGACAGATCTAAGCCGGTAGAGGCATACATCACCGTCCATGAACATCGGTCGGCAGTCGAAACGTTGCAAGATCACCAAAACCTATCTCTCTGTACAAACCACATCATCACAAACCAGATTAGGGCCCTCAGATGTACAACGTGCAATCGTCATCGAGCAAAAAATGAAAAGAACCGGATGTCACGATCACACCAAAGGTGGTTGACAGACCACCGGCGGCGTCAAAATTGAGAGATCAAAGCCAATTTCAACATGCACCACCGTCCATAGAGGCGGCGATACACTGGTCCAACGGAACCGCCACCGACAAACAAAACCACCAACCACACGCCGACATGGACCTTGCGTGGCCGGCAAACGGCCGACGATGAGCAAACAATGAAAAGAATCGTATGTCACGATCACGTAGATGCCAGCAAAGGTGGTCGACAGACCACTGGCTGCGCCATAATTGACAGATCTAAGCCGATTCCAACATGCACCACCGTCCATGGAGGCGGCGATACACGGGTCCATCGGAACGACGACCGACAAACAAAACCACCAACCACCCACCGACATGGAAGTCGCGTGGGAGGTAGACGGCCGAGGCGATGAAAACAATGAACACCACAGATGAATCCTCTTTGACTGGAAATAGATCGGATATCGGGAGGCGTGGGCGAGCTACCACCGTCAGGAGACGGCCGCACTACTGATGATCGTAAGGCCGGGGCGACCTGCCGCCGTAAGCTGGCGGCGGCACCACCACCGGCAACAGCAAGCAACCCAACCGACACACTCTCTCTCTCTCTAAAACACGAAGGGGTAAAGTGCAAACCCCAAACAAACTTGTGGCAAAAACCGATGATCGGAAGGCCGAGGCGACGTGCCGCCGTCAGCCGGCGGTGACACCACCGGCAACAGCAAGCAACCGAACCACCACTCTCTCTCTACAAAGGATAGCATTTCTTTTTCTGTGGTTATAAACACACAGGAAGAGATAAAGTACAAACCCCCAAAAAAAAGTTGTGGCAAAACTATAAAAACCCGAAGTTAACTGCTGATGATACAGCTTTATTCATATATAGGTAAATATACTTTTAGTGTTCACTAAATCACTAATTAGATAAAGACATAAAGTGAAGTAGTTTTATTTATTTCTTTGTTTTATAAATAAAAGGGCAAACCTAATAAATCAAAGCTTTAGTATTCCACAATTTTGAGGTGTGAAGGTGTAAACCTAACTTGGGCCTAATGTATGTAACTTTATTCTATATTTTACAAAAGCATGTTTCTATAACTTGAAGTTATGACTTTCGTATCATGACAATAACTTTACTATTATTCTAAATTTCATCCATCTTTATTTTATAAATAAAGTAAATTATGATTTTCGTTCCTGTATTTTGTTTTGTTGAACCCTTTTGGTTTAAAAAGAGACTTTTTGACCTATCATGCATTAGCATACTTGTATTCGTTTGAGTCTTTGTCATTAGCTTTTTTAGATTTTTCTATTAAGTCAATGGATATTTCAGTCTTTTCACATCTAAATAACTATTTATGTAAATTACAAAGGTTGTTTAATATGTAATTAACTCAAAATCATAATATAAAATAAAAAATAGGAATGCATGTAACATAATTACTAATTAAGATTAAATTGTAAGACTTAATTTTCACTTATATTTTACCTCATAAATATTACATAAGAATATTTAAAAAAATAATGCATTGAACTAGAAGGGTCAATTTATGAACCGCTTACCTAAGTGTTTGTGAATTCGACTAGAAACTTATATGAGCATGTTAAACCTAAACCAATATTTAAGTTTCATGTTGAATTAGTATCAGAAAGTCACACATCTAGAACTATATGCCACTCCCACTCCCATATTGAAGCAAAAGGAGTGGAGAAAAGAAAAATGGTGAGAGGAAGTAGATTCTTTAAATCAGCCAAACCCAATCATCCGAAATTTATATCATGATTTTGTCGAATTAGTCGTTTTGAGATGTTCATAACAGGTTAAAATCGGGCGCATAAAGAGAACGATTATGAAAACAGCGATTAACGTGTCCTCTAAGTTAAATGTTAATCATTAAATAGTAATCCATTTTCATAATTACAATACTAACCTCATAAATAAATATTCCCATTTCTTTATTTATGAACATGCACCTTTAAATAGACATGTTTTACATTTATGGTGGACATGTAAGGTATCCTATTAAGGGTCCATCATTTTGGAAGGTTTATCTATTGGTAGACAGGATCTTGTCTCTTGTACCAAGGGACAATGAGATCAGAGCGAACTCCTAGTGCTGGTAATGTCGATTCATCTTATGAACAAATGTGATGACCAAACGCTTTGGTAGTTTCGATTAGCATCATGTGTTTCCTACACCATCCTGATACACAAAACCATCTAATATTGAAAAGCTTGAGATGGTTTCAGTGGAGATTTAAAATTTACAGTCACGTTGAGGCAGAAGAAACGAAACAAAACCAAATGCACTAATAAATTTCAACGTGGGAGCGTAGTGTCACGACCCGCCTAAAATCAAGTCGCGTTACTCGGATTCCGGACGTTCCCGGAAACATATGGAGGCATCCAGGGCCGTTCGGATGACTCCGGAACAGCCCAAACAAATCTGGAAAAACTAGATATTAATAACCATGTAAAATATCTAGATATTAACCAAAGAAATATCTAGATATTAGATTAGTAAATATCTTAGATATTTAGATTAGTAAATATCTTAGATATTTAGATTAGAATAATCTAGATTAGAAATATCTAGATCCATGCTACAAGTATAAATAGGAGATAGTCTCCTCATTTGTAACCACCCAAAATCCATACAAGTCTAGTGTAAAGCATACTTGTAAACTACCTTGTAAGCAATACAAAGTCGTTTGTATTACGAGCTTGCAAACGCTTCCGCATTATAACTTGAATCGCTAAATCGTTTGGGTCACAAAAGGCTGAACTTAGATCAAATCTAAGTGCCGCACGAGAGTTAGGAAATCACTCCGTGACAAGTGGTATCAGAGCAACGTCGGTTCATTTGGGATGGCAACCGAAACTAGCAAAGGTGCAATTGTTGAAGATAAACGAAGTCGAGATGAATCCCAACAGGGATCAAAGAAGGAACGAGGTATGTCCAAGGATCATACTTTGGAAAAACAAGTTAGTGACTTGGAGGCAGGCCTTGTCGAAACAGAATCGCAAGTCGACATCTGTCTCCAACGCCTGGATGCATTAGAAGAAGATTTCAGTGAGCTCCGAGAAGGACTCAAGGCTGCTATGGAGCTACTTCGAGACGAAGTAAAGATGATGATCAAAGATGCAATCAAGGACGTCACGACCAAGCTGCAAAAGGACATGGATGAGCTGTCAAGCGACATGCATCGAAGTCTAATGGGCTTGGAAGCTAAAGTTGTTGATTGCAATAAAGCCATGATCGCGACCGGAGGTAACATCGTAAACTTTACACCAAGAGTCGAAATTCCCAAACCATCACCGTTTTTGGGCAAACGAGAAGCTCGGGCGGTTGATGACTTCATTTGGGAAATGGAGCAGTACATAGGAGGGGTACAAATCCTCGATGACGCCACTAAAATCAAGACAGCCACTATGTATCTCAAAGATACAACAGCCCTGTGGTGGAGACGCCGAAGCATGAACATCGAACGAGGTACGTGCACAATCAAAACTTGGGCTGAGTTCATCCAAGAACTCAAAAGACAATTTTATCCGGTAAATGCTGAGCATGAAGCACGAAATCGACTTCGTAAGCTCAAACAAACTGGACCGTTAAGGATTATGTTAAAGAATTTACTACACTTGTCCTTGAGATCCCGGACTTATCGGATAAAGACTCCCTTTTCTACTTCCTCGATGGTCTGCAATCATGGGCAAAGATAGAGTTGGAGCGACGAAGTGTTCAAGATCTTGCTTCCGCTATTGCAATAGCCGAAAGCTTGATCGATCATAAAGAAAAACGACCATATAGGCCCATGAATGAGGAAAGTGATGACGAGAAAGGTGGGGGAGTTAAGCCCAATCATGATCGGAAGGTGGACACAAGGAGACCACCACGATACGACAACGAAAGGCGTCCTACAAAGTTCTGTTTTATATGCGATGGACCGCATAATGCTCGGGACTGCCCGAAAAAACAAAGTCTTCAGGCCATGGTGGCGAGAACTGATGATGCATCCCAAGGAGACAAGGAGGTTCGCCTTGGGGCAATGCAACTACAACTCTTAAACGCCTTAACGGTACATGAAGGGAAACCGTTAAAGTTAGCCAAGTCGTGCCCCACTGAGAAACAGGGCAACATCATGAACACGAAGACGAAAGGACTTCGGTTTGTGAACTTGGAAGTAAATGGACGACTTGCAAAAGCACTGGTCGATACAGGAGCAAGTCACAATTTCATAACTCGAGAAGAGGCTAAGAGACTCGGCCTAAGGATATCCACACGAGATGGACTCCTCAAAGACGCCAATGGCAACACTAAAGCTATCGAGGGAATGTCATGGGCCGTCAAGACAAAGATCGGGACATGGCAAGGTAAAATTGACTTCTCGATAGCACCTCTAAGCGACTACAAGATCATGCTCGGGATGGACTTTTTCAGAAAAGCAAAAGCCGTTCCAGCAGCTTTTCTAAACACACTATACATTGTCAAGGGCAATCAAGTGCACACAGCAATGATGGAGTCAAGCCATCACGGTAAAACAATATCCATCTTGCAACTCATGAGAACAAGCCGAGGGTCATGCAAGAAACACGACGAGAACGTCGTGGGTTTAGGTGGGGGAGAATGTCACGACCCGCCTAAAATCAAGTCACGTTACTCGGATTCCGGACGTTCCCGGAAACATATGGAGGCATCCAGGGCCGTTCGCGACTCTGGAACAGCCCAAACAAATCTGGAAAAACTAGATATTAATAACCATGTAAAATATCTAGATATTAACCAAAGAAATATCTAGATATTAGATTAGTAAATATCTAAAGAAATATCTAGATATTAGATTAGTAAATATCTTAGATATTTAGATTAGTAAATATCTTAGATATTTAGATTAGAATAATCTAGATTAGAAATATCTAGATCCATGCTACAAGTATAAATAGGAGATAGTCTCCTCATTTGTAACCACCCAAAATCCATACAAGTCTAGTGTAAAGCATACTTGTAAACTACCTTGTAAGCAATACAAAGTCGTTTGTATTACAAGCTTGCAAACGCTTCCGCATTATAACTTGAATCGCTAAATCGTTTGGGTCACAAAAGGCTGAACTTAGATCAAATCTAAGTGCCGCACGAGAGTTAGGAAATCACTCCGTGACAGTAGGGTGGGATTAATTGTACAAAAAATGCCCATTTATGAGAAGCCTCCGCCTAAAGCCTTTATTTAACCTCCTACACTCCAACACCTCACACCATCAGAAGCACATAGCCTCGTGTGTCGCGCACTTAGATGCGCCTTGAACGCACTATTTAAAACCAAGGGCTCAGTCAGTTTTGACTGTTTATAGAGACCTTTAACATTTGTTACTTTTATAGTCAGGACCAAGTGCAATCATGTCTTAGAAGTCCAAACTACCTGGGAAGGAGATGGATACCTGCACCACACTCAGATTAGAAACAGACCTGCACTACTATGGAGGAGAAAGTACAAAAGTCTCCTCATAAACAAGCAACCACCATAGAAATGTTATAATTTTTTTTTAAATAAGTCTAAAAAAAAAAAAAAGAAATCAAGATCCAACAAATCCAAAGTACCATCTCCAAAGTAACAATAACTCTATCATCCTTATTTTTTAGGGTCTATTTTTATCTTTTTTGTTTTTTTTGGGTTTTCTTTTTTTGATTTTTTTTGTTGTTTTGTGTGTTTAATGTGCCTCTCAAAACATCATTTCCATCTACCAGTGAATCTCCATAGAAATCAAAGATAGCCCGCATCATCATCGAGGTCTTCTCCTTTTCAAAAAGATTGTGTTTTGTGTGTCGATATATTTTCCCGCATATAATTGTTCTCATGTGAAACTTAAGCCACTGCTGCACGTTCACCGGCACCTTGTTGCAATTGGCTACTCAATTCCCCTGAAGATGACGACCTGCTGTCCAACCCGATACCCTGAAGCTGTGATGCCAATGAATCTTGAACAGCTGGAGGCAAAAGCCACTTCATCCAGTCATTGCGCCGCCTTATCTTGTCACCCTGCAATTTCCAAATCTTAATCGCCTTGTAACTCTTAATTTTCTAAAAAAAAGGTAGTAAATTGGACATCAAATATTGTTCCATACAACTAGTAGCAGTAAAATGGGCGGGTCCAACAGGTTCGGTAACATGTCAATATTTGTAAGATTATACAGGTGCCGGGTGACTTGAAACGTTTAGGCCAGAAATATTTTTTTATTTAAATGACTAATGTCAAATATGATTATGAAAATTACATTTTTTTATTAATAATTTAACTCTATGAATAAAATCATTCCCCAGAAGGTTTTATGCATTAATAATAAACCTTAAAACTTCCAACCCGTTTTCTTTTTAGTTAGATGTTTAAATTTGACCCAATAGAGATAAAACATAATCAGAATCAACCCACTCATATTGAAAGGGGTCAAAATTGTCATCTCTAAATACAATATGTCTCTATGATGATGTAAACATAATCAGAATCAATCCATTAATAGGTAAACGGGTCAAAATTGCCACCTCTAGATACAACATATCTCTACGACGGTGTAAAAGGGTATAAACGTTTGTCAAGCTATGAAGACTAAAAGGGCATCACAGCTTAGGCTTGCCGTTTGCTCCAAAGAGTTCTTTTTTTATATATACTTACCAAAAGTTTGAATATATTAAGGGATAATAATACACACCTCTACTTCCACAACATTTGAATGCCGCATTACATCAAGTATTAGCTGAACATTGTCAGTCAGACTCGAAACCTGCAATAAAGCAAATGATTATTTAAATTAAATTTAAAAGAAAATAATGTTAGGTGTCAAACAAAAATTAACAAAAAGGGAATTAAAATCAAGCCGTCTCTCAACATGCCCATAATTAACGTTTGAGGGAAAAAATTATAACTAATACCTAAATAAAGCACATTTTTCCAACATATTAGATAAATGGATGAAAATGAAACCCAAATAAAAATTATTGAAAAGTGGAAGCTGTAAAAACTCAAAGCAGGTGACCAGATGTCCTTAACAGAGGCATAAATATGGGCATGGACAAACAAAACGAAAAGCATGTAAATGACACAAACTGCACTTTGTTACATTTCTGCAAAATTATTCAGGAAATATTTATCATAAAAGGTCAATTAAAGAGTCAGATTTTAATACTAATGAAACTTAACTCCTTAATGACGATATATAAGCATTAGAACAAAGGCAAACGAGAAAAGGGCCAATAATAATGATTGACCAGATATGATGTTAGTCAACCAATTTCAACTGCAAAGTCAACTTTTGAAGAAGAAAGGTTAGACTTTAAAGAAAGTATGATAATATGTAACATGTACAAATGCCGACTCTGTGTTAATTTTCTACAAGTATGCCCTTCTTATTTGGAATCATGATGAAGCAGCATATAATAGATTAATAGGTAAGTGCGGCGAGAACATTGCATGAAAACCATATGTTTACTTAATGACTCTGTGCTAATTTTCTACAAGTATGCCCTTCTTCTTTGAATGCATTTAGAAGAATAAACTATTAAGAAGTAAACACATCAATACTTATTAATATATTGGTATATTTATTGTGAACGCTATTGGCTAGAAGGGCTTCTGCTGTAGATATGCCTAGAATCACATAGCGGTTGTTATAAACAGCTTGAAAATCCAAAATACATACTTTCTTAAAGCCTGCTATTAAACTAATGGGAACCCAGCCCTGCTCATCCATGTTTCTGCGCAAGTATGTATCTTTAACCAAATTCTCATTACTGCAAAAAATAGCAAGAAGGTTAACTGTTAGCTCTTTATAAATATTCCGAAGTGAACTTTTCTGTCAATATGCCATAACACAATTTCAAATTTGAGAGATGAAGAACCTGAAGTAGAATTCAATTTGTTTCACTATCATGCCATGCAAAGGACCTGGGAAAGAAAAGTATTGTGGACCTGGAACCATTGGTGGAGGTGGACCTTGAAAATAAACCATAGGGGATGCAACATCTGCCAATTACACATAAACCATCATCATACAAAGTGAATAAATAAATAAAGCACACAAATTTTACCAACAAAAACTCACCAGGGTACATGACATTGTTGCCAAATGGGCGCACTGGCAAGGGCATCGGTGGATGAATAAATGCAGCTGAATTATGTACAGAGGGTCTTATGTAACCACCCCTGCGGTAACCACCCCTCTGAGATTGCATGTTGGTATCCCTGTTATTAAAGTTTCTATGTTGATTCCACTCCTGATTCCCACGACCCTGGCCCTGGTCGAGTTTATTTCCATAATTACGATGATTAGAACCTTCAGCGCGCGAATGTGGCCCACCATTGCCTCTCCTATATGAATTCTGCTGATGCTGATGGTCACTACTACTGTTTGGTTGTGATCCGGACCTCCCCCTTGGTGATTCCTTGTATGTATGATCCTTTGCAGCAGAATCCACTGCAACAGTATCAGGTTTTCCAGAAGTATTACGGGGAGAGTCAGATTTTGAAACCCCTCCGTTTGATGATAAACTCACTCCCGAACTCCCTCCACCTCGCTTCATCGACCTCTGCCCAGAATATGTAACATTGTGAGTGGAAGTAGGATTCACACTCGCCGGTTTATGCGATGTAGGAGACGAACTTCCAGTCACCTATTATGTAACATACATATATAAACACAAATTAGGTGAATTTAAAAGCAGAAAACATCTACATTACAAAGATAATGAAAACACAAAAACAGATAACAATTGCAGGATTGTATACATATAACATAACATCATCCTCGATACCATTTAAACCATAAAAATCATAGTTTCTCACACACCTCAACATCAATCCAGTTTCAATTTTCTAATATGCATTTAGAACATATTACATGTAGTTCGAAATTAGGTAATTTCATACTACCACCAGAAACTCAAGTTTACCATTATCGATATTTTCAAAATTAAGCATATATTATTCACGATTGCAAAATTTAAACTGTATAATAGTACAATCACCTGCACTGAAGGCAGCAACGATCCATCAGAAAGAGCATGTAACGACTCAGAAGAACACGATTTAGGAGCAGCCTTAGTAGATTCCCCTAAAGCAGGCCACGAAACCGCACCCATAACCGGACTCACGACCTCAACGACGCCGTTTGACGGTTTACTCCACACCGGCTTCTTAATCGCATCGGAACCACCAGATTCATCCACTAAACCCACCGTATCAGGCGGACACCAGTCGGTTTCACCTTTCACGATCTCCTCCTGCATAGATAACAACGCCGGAGATTCCGCAGGAGAAGCAACAGAAACCACCGGCGGAGACGATTCAACGCTCTCACCACTCACGATCTTACTCCAAGGCGCAGACACCCCTCGCGCACGCTCCGGCGACCTACTACCGTCGTCATAACCGTCGTTCGACTGCAGGCTCACCGACGCCATTAAAATTAGGGGTTTTATTCAAACTCAAATCCCTAAACTGCACCAACCACTTCCAAACAACCTCAAACTCCAAATTCCTCCTCCAACAACTCGATCAACAATTAACGATTCACAACCAAAACAAAAACAAAAACAAAACAATCAAAATCGGTGGGTGTGTGTGGTGAAGAGTTGAAGATGAGTGAAGAGACAATCGATCACCGGAGAATGCAGGTGGTTGACGGCGGTCGGAAGGGGAATATTCCGATCAGTGGGGGCTCCGGCACACAGAGAGAGAGTGAGAACGGTGGATGAAGTTTTCACACACACAAATAGAGACGGGGGTGTGTGTCTTTCTTGCCCTTTGGAAATTACCCGGTTTTCGCTGAGAGTGAATTGACGGAATTGACCCTGGTTTTGGGGGATATTACGTGAAGTCAAGGGGGTGATGTTGGATAATTGGATTTGTTGGTAGGTGAGATTAGTATTCCACCACTTTGGTTTAACAATAACATCCTTGTGTTTAGTTCAATATAGGTTTAAGATATTGTTTGTTTTTATAGGAAAAAAAAAAAGCCTTACTAACTCTAGTCTTTTTTTTTACATGAGTTTTTGGAATTAGTTTTTTCTGTTATTTTGAAACATACTTTATGAATACAATAATATTTTTTATAGACATAACTGGTATAATAACCTTAATGTTAAACAAATAGTTTATAACTGCCAATTGAAGGTAGTTAGAATTAGCAGCTACATTAATAGGAACTATTAGTGGTAACTAAGTTACTATCAACCTTGCATGCATAAGTTAGTAATAGAGTTATTACCGAGCATCAAGTCATTAATAGTAACAAAGTTCTTACTGATCATCAATTGCTACGGATGGCGAAATTGCTATTGACAATCGTATTGAGATCTTATCTCACTGTTTAACCTTTTGCTTAGTACTCACTATCAATTGATACCGATCATCAAAGTTGATATTCACCTTCAAAGTACCATCGAAAAGAAAAATTAAAAAGTCAAAACTTCAACC
This sequence comes from Flaveria robusta, assembly GCA_025506415.1. Lineage (NCBI taxonomy): Eukaryota > Viridiplantae > Streptophyta > Magnoliopsida > Asterales > Asteraceae > Flaveria > Flaveria robusta. The sequence goes on along the minus strand of CM046466.1, from coordinate 14,946,281 downwards.
TCCTCAACTTGTTGGTCTGAATAACATGTGTCTCAATTTCAAAATAAGCTTTTTACATTCAGTTCACCACCTAACGTAATATTAGATTAGAGTTGGGTATCTTAACATGGATAAGGGTGTACCTGGTGCTTGACTTAGCTCATGTTTTACATAGGGTCTGGGGAGAGGCCTAATTGCTTGATGATCTGATGTATGCAATATTACCCCACACTTGTGCAAGAGGTTGTTCCCACGGGTTGAACTCATTACCTCACACAAAACAACCTTACCAGTTGCTCCTGATCCATCCCCTATCTTAACATGAGATATAACGGACTTTAGACCCATATCTACAATTGACTTGTGCACAAGATGTCTACCTAGACCTTTGGGTAGATGACCAGCTAATTTATGTTATGTACGAATATATTTAACTGATATCACACCATACATGCTTAGTTAACATATCATGTTATGTTTGAACCTAAGTGACTAGTCTTTACATTGTAGCAGTGTAGCTGCACTATCATATCTTGGTTATATCAGTTTAGGCCACAATGAAATCTTATATGCTGAATTTCTTACCATTCAACTACTTTACTAGCCGTAATTAAAGCACACAACAAATCAAATTTTATTGTTGAGTTAGTTATGAAAGTTTGTTTCTATGAAGCCCTTAGATAACTCCTCCTTTGCAACGCCCCAAATTTTAGCATCTTTAATAAGAAAAGTTATAAAAATATAATGGGGATTTAATTTGGTAATGCTTTAGGTTGTGGGGCTTACTTTCTAGCCCTAGTGGAAGTGATGACTAGCGTTATAGGTCGTTGGGTAGCTAAAAGTATGCCACGAGTAAGTCAGTTTGGGGGACCAAAAGAAGTTCTCCGTGGACCTGACACGTAGCTTATGGAATTGGTTACGACACAAATAAGAATGCAAGCTATGAAAGATAAGGTCAAGTCTGATACATAGACCATTTACTCTATATTCTTGTATGGGTCCACAATCAGTATCTACAAGCTTCTAGGTATGACTTCGGATGTAGGTTGTTCTCTAGCCGCAAAGAATAGTCGTCTTAGGAATCGTTTAGAGTGTTAGCGGATTTCCTTAGCGAAAAAAGGGGAATTCACTTGTCTCTTTAGTTGACTTTCATTTAATATTCCATTCTCAATGCATCGGCTACTCAAAGATCACCCTAAAATTTATTCCAAAGTGCATGGCAGTGTGAGGTGCTCATCAATTTCTCCAAATCGTTATACCAACCCCCCCCCCCCTAGTCACCATTTTCCCATAATTACATTTATTCTTGCAAGTCTAGAGAAAAAAGTAGAGTGAGAATGCTTGAAAGGCTCAAGGTATTCATAACACTCTTTGAGTTTCAGACAAAAGGAAATAACAAGGTGTTGTTGACTACAATTAGAGGTCTCAAAGATGTCATTTATGACACCCTACATATTTCCCACATCGGCCGTGGATAGGAGAGATTCATAGTTCATAAGTAATGTCTAGTCTCCAATATCACCAACGCGATTTGGGCGTATTGGCTGTGGATGAGAGGAGAACTCCACAGTTAAGCGTGCTCAGGTGGGAGCAATCCAGGGATGGGCGACCTCCCTGGAAAGTTTTCACCTGGGCAACCAAAAGCAAATCCGTGAGCTACTCGTGGTCAAACCGGACAATATTGGTGGTACGAGAGGCCGGGTGTTATATCATTTTCGTCATCTTCATTGTAACAAGTTTGGTTTTGATTCTACACTAAAAGGTAAGGATTTTCATGTAAAATTTTGCATGTCAATGATGATTTATGTTGAAAATAATGTTATTCAAATGTTCTTAAGAGTTTTAACATATAAATTTGGGAGCATGCATGTTTTGATCATAAGAAAGAAACTTGTCATTATTAGGGTTTTTGTTGAGCCTTCTATCACATGCAAAAATCCCTTGCAAAAATCCCTAGACAAACAAAACTTATAGTCAAAAGTGTTATACTAAAATGTATAGTTTGTCCGACGGTAAGTTTCATCCAAACATACATGAGAAAGTATACTTTCGTCCAAAGGTATGATTTTAGATGAAAGTCTAGGAAAATATAGTATAGTTATGGTAAGCAAAAGTTAACACTTTCACATGTAAATTATTGTTATGGTTAATAGTCAGTCTAGAGTGCTACAATGATATACTGGAGTGTCACACCCCAACCGATGACGAAATCATTGGGGCGGACGAATAGTTACTCATAGCATATGGTATTAAATCTTTTTAAATAATATTAATTGCAAATTTCATAATTACTAAATAGTCAAACTTTGCATTACAATCAAACATAAATCAAATAACATATAACAAATATCTTATGAATTATCTAGGTCTAGAGTCCTAGATGTTTGCATGTAATCCAACTAACAAACATTTCCTGAAATCATATGTAAAATAACAAGTTAGTTAAAAAAATAATTGAAACAATTCAATTCTCGTGACAATGTTAAGACTTATAATACAATAGTAAAATATAAAAGACAAATCGAATACAATCAAACCTAATGACTGGATTGATTTGATCCGGAGACGAAACCTTATGAATATGTATGAATCTTGTTTCAATCATCTTGAATAATCAAATAGAGTGAGTTTGTTAAACCAATATATCTATCATTGTTTTCATTGTTTGTATAAATTAATACTTGTGCTATATCTAGTTTATCTAACTATAAACATATAATTACAAGTTAAAACATAGCATGATTTGAATTGAATTTTAAATAAAATAACAAAGAATAACAAATGATTGAATATTAACACATGATTTTCTCAAAATATATATAAATACTCACTTGATATTTATATGTAATTGGGATAATGAATAGCTAGAATAGGCACCAAAAAATTTCTAACTTGATTAAATAAATTGATTAAGTAATTTGATTTGAAAAAAGATAATTAATAATATGTGAAATAGAATAATTAAATATAATTAAAATACTTATTTTATAATGTTTGATTAAATATAGTTTGAATAAATATAGTTTGAATATCTCATTCTTGAGAAAGTGCCAAGTATCATTCATGGGCACATAGTTTGTAGCACCCGTATTTTATGTATCGATCTTTGTCAAATTTTGAATAAAATCAAATATCCTAGTCAAGAAATCATTATTTTTCCTTTTCATAGTATTATCCTCATTTTCTAATTTGTAGTTCAAGTTTTAGCTTATCATAATTATCATGAGTCATATTTATTGTAATAAGATGACTTTGCGTCGTCCTTCTTCAATCATTCCATTGTAGTTTCGGGCAAGTGTGGTAAAGCAAATTCTTATATTTGATTCCTTTGAAGGTGTTCAAATGATTTCTGAAGCTTTTCTGTTTTATGATTTTATTTTTAAATTCTATTGTACATTTTGTTGGTGCATACATGTCGATCACAATTCATTTACTTTGATCATAATAATAAAATTTGCATACGAGTTAAATACGAATTAAAATTACCTATATGTCTAAAATTAACACTCACATTAATAAAACTTGTATCAACCAAAGAAATATAAAGCAACACACACAAGACAAACAATAGTGTCATTGTCGATGTAGGACTTTAAAGTTATATATTTTGTTGATGCATAGTTGCATACATGCTCAATTGTAATTCATTAACATTTATGATAACATAATAATAAATTTTGAGTTAAATATAAATTAAAATTAGTCATATGATTAAAATTAGCACTCACATAACACTTGCATCAACCAACTACCCAAGATTGTTCAAAGAAGCACACACAAGACAAACAACGCTAATCAATGTTGTAGATCGATAGTTGTGCCTTCTAAGTTAAGTAACATAAAAATAGCCAAGACAACTCACGAAGAATGATACAACCAAGTACTCAAACTAACAACATAAAATGACAGGCTCTAGGAAAATAATGGAATCACGATCAATATCATGATCCGACCATGACTGATCCTCCAATCTCTAGATAAACTATCAAGACCAGATTTAAACAAAATCACCTATACACTTCAAATAATCGACAAGTTGAAGTGCAACCAAAAATAATATAATTACTTTTGAGAGTTTTCTCGAAAACAATTGTTCGAAATTTAAATCAAGTAAAGTTCTATAAAATAATTAGATCAACCTTCTATGGACAACCTTTTAAAAATTTAGTCAAAAGATTTGCAAAAGATATCTTCAGTGAAGAGTAACTTTTCAAACGCAAATCAAGTCAAAAAAGTGAGAGTGGGTGAGTTAACTATTTTAGAAGAAAAGAAAGCATATTTCCTTGTTGTAAAGAAAGTTGTTGTACACTTTTACAGACTAAACATTGGTGTATTCTCCTGCTTTCTAAGTTAAACTAGTGGGTTTTTACGTGCATTGCGTTGTGTGACGGGTCAAATATACACATCACAAAGTTATAGTTGTAATTTCATAGAATATTATGTTGTTTTAAATATAAAATGCTGATAAATAACACAAAAACTAATTTAGAAACAAATTATCATATGATCCAGACACTTCGTATAAATGTAAAATAAAATAAAAGTAAAGTTAATCATAAGATAATTACTTTTATATTAATATACCTAAAAATGAACAGTGATAATAATAATAATAATAAAATAATAATAATAATGCTTTTTTATTGATTATATAATAATATAATAATAATTAAATTATAATATTTGTTTATTTAAAAATAAATAAATTTTTTATGTTAAGTATTTTTAGGTACGTGTCGGTATGTGTCGCCGGGTCGGGTCAGGTATAAAACGTTTCCGTGCATATTTTTATATATGTTTTGAGATGATCTGTATTTTGATGTTTGGCTACTTTTTGACGTAGGTTTTGTTCGGAAATGACGGGTAAAAATGTTTTATTTCATTGGTATAAATCCGAGGTACAATACATTTCAACATAAATTTGGTTTGAAAACAAGTCGAGACGATCGTAACCTATGTGTTTTTAGTGTATGCTTTGACATGATCTACGTTCTAACCTAATTTTGTTTGGAAAAAAGCAGGTGAAGTATAATACGTTTTAGTTCAACATGTATAAATTCGAATTATTTTACGGTTCGACGTGAATTTAATCCAGAACAAGTCGGGTCAATTATTAGTATATAATTTATTACGCCGCGTATGACGCCGCCACAACGCGCGGCTGGTAAAAAACTAGTTGAATACAAATTGGAAAATAAAAAACGCAAACAAAAGAATAGGTGGCCTAGAAAATTAAATTAAACAAACAAAGCAAATAATAAGAAAAACCAAAAGCTAACCACAAGAGAAAATCGTATAAATGATCCATGTGGTTTAATCAAATGATATGTTTGGTCTTCAAACTTTAAAAATTACAAAGATATTTAAAAGTTTTGTGTAACCATTGCATGTTTGGTTCTGACACTAAATTCATTTATTCTTTATGCATTTTATAAGTTTTAAACTAATTTTTAAATTTAATTTTAGGGAACAAAAGTGCAACTTTCACATAAAAGTTTAGACTAACTTTGCATTTTTATAAAATTTGGGGAATAAATTTGTAATAATTTCATAAAAATTTGGACTAACTTTGTAATTTTTAAAGTTTAGAGACCAATTCTACAATCTGATCATATTATAGTGACCATTTATGTAATTTTCTCAAACCAAAAAAGTAGAATTAATATTTTCATGCTTGGAGAGTGTGTAGTACATAAGCAAAAAATAAGGACTCCGCTAAAATAAAGCATAAATACACTCACATTGTTAAATTGCGGTGTATAGAACTAGACTTAATGGTGCTCCTATGGGCTAAAAATTTGATGAATTAGACACAAATGTGTTTTAAATCCATTACATCTATTTAAAAGGGGTTTTAAACTTATTTTTAGTTAAGCATTAGCGTATGTTAAAAGAGGTTAATGGATTTATTTTTTTTTTCACTTTCAATAACTTTAACTAAAAATAGCTTTAAAATCACCATACTTGTTTTAAAAGATACTTTAATAAATTAATGTTTGCCTAGATGGCTTTTTAACTAATAAAACATTACAAATAGTCTAATAATATATTCACGACTCCCGAATCAAGTTGCTTTAATTTCATAAAATTATAAAACATTGTGTCACAATATGAGCACATGTTTTTTCTCTTGCTAATTTGTTGTGAAAAATGTTTAAATATCTCAAGTCTAGAGTCATAGTGTGCAAAAGTATAGCCCCAAAGTTTGGCTAGAAGCTCCCTTAATAGATTTATGAGAAATATTTTGATACTTTTGATAATCACCACATCATCAATTTAGTCGGTAGTCAATCCGGATCGTGTTTATTTCTATTTTTTTTTTTCCTACAAGTTTTTCATCGTGTGTTTAGTTAAAAATATGCATTTAAGACCTTAAAAGCTAGAAAAAAAGAAGTCACTAGGGAAGATTACCCTTAACCAATCTTTTGGTAAAAAAAAAAAGCCTTTAGCTTAGTTTTGGAGGCGTTTCTGTCTCAAGGCAAGAAAGATGTTTTGATCGAATGCTGTTAGGTTTTAAAATTATACTTTTCAAAACAAGATTCCAGACTGATAGAACAAATGTTAGTATAAACTTTGATCTATTTCATAAAATATATATTGGCTTAGAGCATTCACAGTAGCAACCTCATCCCTATATTTACACTAAAAACACTATTTTTGTATTCCATCTTTCAATTAAATAATATTTTTTAATATCTTTATGATTCTATTTTCTCTCCTTTTACTCACAACCATTTTTAAAAATATTAGAAAATTTATGCAGGTTGTATCGTGTTTCCCCAAATATGGAGAATCACGGTACAATCCCCATATATTTTCTCTCTTCTTCACTCACAACCACTAACAACCATCTCCCATAATATAGAGCACACACTCACATCGAAAATGAAAAACCTACTGTGAATGCTCTTAGTTTATTAAAGTGTGTTTTAAAGCTTTATAAAATGTAATCAATTTCAAGTGATTTTAAGCTCAATCACTCGAACCAAATACATATAAAATTAATATATAATACTAGCTAGATATGTAAATCAATGTCACAATTTATAAATATGTTAATCGAAGTTCAAACACTAATTATATGAGAATTATTTGAATCATATGGTTCACCTCGACAACTATATGAAGACCAAGTTCTTAAGGGTGTATCTTGTGAATATTATCGTCTTTAACAGCAAACGCATGAGCCGAGGCCACAGTGTCATTTTCATGTAGATCTAGTCCTCAAGGATATCACACTTGTAAGTGTGCCCATATGTTACGCACAAACTTTAACACATTTAAGTTAGAAGTAGCAAGTTACCTTTCGAATAATACACAAAAATTGTATCACCACAAAATAGTATGTAACAAAGAAGTTATGTTAGGCAAAATAATCACAATTATCCTTAAAATGGAAAAACATTGAGTACTCAAATATCATAAGTATTCTTTTATGGGTACAAAAAAATCCCTATGTCCAATTCTATCATTTACATATCACTTCATTTGTAATTATAAAGTTCACTGTCTTATCATTGGATATAAATTGACACTATGATGCGGGTTTAAGCTTCCATTGCCCATTATTACAAAAGCTTAACTCGAACACACATTTGTTATAAATATACTAAAACAAGTTTAATCATTTTTCAATCCAATATAAAAGTTGGGTTACACTTTGTACAAGTATTTTGAGTATTTAGAATGCTAATTAGGTCAACCAAGTAATCAAATCTACAATATATTAATCTATTCAAAGAGAAATCATCATTTTCACCGATTTTACATTTCTTGCAATTTATTTTTGAATTTTCATCTAAAATGGTTCCAGTTTATAATCAGTTCTGATCTTTTATAAATTCTCACTCTAGGTTCAAGTTGGTCTAAACACTAACTTGCATTAAGTAATCAAAATTAAACATATTTAAACACTAACTTGCATTAAGTAATCAAAATTAAACATATTCTAACTTCTTGTAGTCATCACTAGGAGTTTCTTTAAGCTATTGAGTGTATGCTTGGTTTCTAAAAATCACTACTTTGGTTCATAAATGTAAATTTCAAGAATATAAACTATGAATAGCATTTATAAACTAACGAACTCACATAATCACTAAACCTACTTTTAAATCTACAGTATTTTAATGACAACGGGATTTAAATCCTTAACTACTTAAGCGACACATTAGCTAAATCTTCACTCCAAATCACCTACACTTGAAGGAATCTAGCTTAGATGAGCAGGTTGAACCTCGAATTCAGGTTAATTATCATCACACACAAAACTCACGAGTGATATGCAACCGAACAACTACCCAAGTGTCTAGAATATTCATTTCCTTACCATCACCCTTGGGCCTCTAGTTTCATTGTTTTCAGACGTTAAACATTTTACTTGGATTTTTTCATTCATAATCAAATAATTCACTTTTATTGACTTTCTTGTCACACATTTCACAATAATTTTAATTTAACTCAATTAAACATAATACACACCGGTATTTCCTTCTTTTGTTAGCAATTGCGTACAACCAACGTATTACGTTCCAATTTTCATAATTATAAGTGTAGACGTTATCATAATATATATATATATATATATATATATATATATATATAGGAGCCGGTTACTATACAAAGTGTAAGTTTCGTGCGAAAAGTACGAAGTCACCAGAGCGCGACAAGTGTTTTTTAGCGAAGGGGTAGTTTCGTCCGCGCTACAATTACGTATAAAAGTTACGTAATTACGCAAGTTATATTCATAATTACTCAAGTTATATCTATTATTACGCAAAGAAAAATTACTCAGTTATAAAAAATAAGGTTTAATGGATTTAAATACTCCCAACTATTAAGAATTGGCCGATGGCACCCCCAAGTATCATTTTGGCGAATATAACTCCCAAGTAAACACTTCGGTGTTTGTATCACCCGCCGTTTATCAAAACCCTAATGATGTTAACTTTCTGATGATGTGGCACGCATACGTGTACATGCCTCGCATGTGTGGTAGCTGACGTGGTTAAGGCCACATCATCAGAAAATTAATGTCGTTAGGGTTCTGACAAACGACAGGTGATACAGACACCGAAATGTTTACTTGTGAGTTATATTCGCCAAAATGATATTTGGGGGTCGCAGCGGCCAATTCCCAATAGTTGGGAGTATTTAAATCCATTAACCCAAAAAATAATCACGCAAGTTATATTGATAATTACGCAAGTTATATGATAATTACGCAAGTTATGTTGATAAATACGCATTGAATAATCACGCAAGTTATACGCTACACATAAACGTTTCTTAAAAAATGTTGTTTCTTAAAAAAAGTATAGCAATACTATACTCGTATTAAAGAGGATAAAATGCTTATTTTATGGTGTATTTTTTTGGTTTAATGGATTTAAATACTCCCAACTATTGGGAATTGGCCGCTGCCACTCTCAAGTATCATTTTGGCGAATATAACTCCCAAGTAAACACTTCGGTGTCTGTATCACCCGTCGTTTGTCAAAACTCTAACGATGTTAACTTTCTGATGATGTGGCACGCATACGTGTACAGGGCTCGCTTGTGTGGCACACATTCGTATGCGGGCCACATCATCAGAAAGTTAACGTCGTTAGGGTTATGACAAACAACGGGTGATACAGACACCGAAGTGTTTACTTGGGAGTTATATTCGCCAAAATGATACTTGTGAGTGGCAGCGGCCAATCCCAATAATTGGCAGTATTTAAATCCATTAACCCTATTTTTTTTTTAAATAATGACATATGAAAAAGTTATATGTGTTTAAAATAACGGAAGGAAGTTAAAAAAAGTAAACAATTGTAGGCTATTACCAATTCTACCTCTCCAGCAACATTCCTTGTGTGATTATTACATCTTAAATCTGAATCGTTCATCTCTTAGATCGATGGTCCTTGTTGCTTCGTACCCTTCGCACAAAAAAAATATTTTGTACCGTAAACTTTCTCTATATATATATACACACATATATATTGTGCTCATGTAATAAACATGAGAACAAAACATGTATTCCACAATGTTCTAGTCAACAAGTGTTCATATATTGTTTTGATAATTTGGTCTTTTCGTTAATGGTTATTTGAACTTATACATGATCAAAACGGGCGGGTTGGATCGGGTAGTATAACGGGTCAGAACAGGTTCGGGTTTGAACGGACAAATTTAAAAACGGGTCAAGATGGGTAGGGTTAGGATGGGTTCAGATTAAAATATGTTCGGGTCAGAATGGTTCAAAAGTCTAAATTTTGAAAATGAAATGGTAATTGAGGTATTGAATCAAAAGGGTAGATAGTTTATTGATGATAATTTTTGTATGGGATTGGATATATGGTAGGAAGTATGAAGGATGCGAAGAATGATTTAAATAAAGCTAAACCTTATAATGACCCATCTTGACCCGTTGAGGTATTTAGCACCACCCATCTTAACCCATTTCTTTTCTCCTCAATTTTATAATTGCTCATCTTAACCCATTTAATATGCTAACTAACCCATCTTAACCCATATATTTATAATTTAAACCCAAACCAACCCAACTGAAACCAAATGGGTTAGTTGCCAGGTATATTTGAACTTATTAGTCTACAAATTTGGAATGTTTGTTAAAACAGGACCAAATAGCAATTTGAATAGGTAGCAATTTGAAAAAAAAAACAAAATGAATAGGTAGCAATTTGAAAAAAAAAAAAAAACAAAATGAGAGAAAAGATTGTGGTTAGTTTTAAAAAATATTTAGAGATTTAAATTCATAATTATAAAAAAATAAAGTAGGTTTTTTTATTAATTTGGAGAAAAAAATTATTGTGGTAACATTGAGAAACCTACACTTTCACTACTCATAATTTTTTCTATTTGTTATATATAGTGATGCGGCGGGTTTTATCAAGCCTATTTTCCGACCTGTTTTAAACGTTGATACATTTGAGTATTATTATTATAACTATTTAAATATATAGTGATTATATACGTAAGTGTTCAAATACAATAATACTTAAATCAAATGGTGTTAAGTGATAAAAATATAAACAAAAAATATATATTTTAATATTAATTTAAAATGTTATAAATATGATAATACTTAAAATAAATGTATATTAAAAAATATATTAATTGGAAGAAATTTATTAAATATGGGAAAATTAAAAACTATTGTATATAGCGCTTGTACCTTATGTTAAAAAATTATATTAGGTGTGTTAAATTTTGAGTAAAATTACAAGTGTGTTATCATCAAATAATTTATATAATAGTATAGATACAATAGATATAGATTATTATTATCATCATTAATTATAAAAGTATTTAGTAATTATGTAGTTAAATTCAAATAAGATAATACTTATTTATAAATTTATTTATTTATTTATTTATTATTATTATTATTATTATTATTATTATTATTATAATAAAAGTTTCAGTAATTATATAGCAAAACTTTTAAATAATATAATACTTATTAATAAATTTAAATATAAATTTAAAGTTTTATTAATAATATAATATATAATATAATGAATTATATAATCTCATATTATTAAATAATATTTCTACTTTAATAAAAAGATATCTATAAGAGACACTTGGCATCACCACATTCATTTTTATCAAAATTTTCCCGCTTCTCTCTACTATTAAATATTTACATTAATTACTAAAAATATTATTCAATTATTTTAGATCTAAATTAGTTTTATAAGTAAATAAAAAATATATCTTTTTATTAGTGTTATTTCTAAGGAAATAAATTTTATAAAATAAGAAACTTTTTAAAAACACCCAACTTTTTTAAATATATTTTTTATAACGTTTTGTTTTGAAACAAAATGTCTAATTTATTTTTGGGAAAAAACAAATAAAAGTTTAAAAAGTTAATATAATTATTTTATTACTTATAATACTTAACCATATCTGATATTAGAATATAGTTTTATAATTAATAAATTTTTATTCTATACAATAATTTTATTTGATCAACCCGTGTAATACACGGGTTTACTAAATCTAGTGTATTAATAACATGATATAATATATTAATGTATTAATTAGAAGAAGTTTATTAAATAATGGGCAAAATATGAATTATTGTATAAAATACTTGTACCTAATGCTTAAAATGTTGTATTGATTGTTTTAATCATTTTATAAAATTACAATTGTGGTAAAGGTTTTACTCTATACAGTAGTATAGATTTGTGTAGTTATAACAAAATGTGAACATATAATATGTTATTTTTATAAAATATAAATTACTTTTACTAATATAATATATTTTCTTGATTACTTAACTAATCAAAAAGTGAGATTTTAAAGGCAAAAAAGAGAAAAAAATATATAATAACCTGTTGAATCACCCACTCCCATTCTACCGGTTCACCCGTCCGACCATAAACAGTCAATTCAAATAAAAACTATCCAAATGTTTCGAACCAGTTCTACATACTGAAACCGAAGACAACAGTATCACCACAAATTTGATGCTTATATGATATATCTAACATCATCTTTGTTTATTCTTACTTTTTCACAGAAATTGACAAAATATACAGATTACAATCAATTATTGATTTATCAGATCGTAACTTACTACCTGCCGACAAATAACAACCATAAAGATCCCAATGTTTTAAACGACTTTTACCAAATAATTGTGTATGCGTAACAACCTAAGTTTTGTATTTTGCAGACCATGGACTCCAATATTCTGAAGTCTTATTAAGAGTACTCGTGGTTGTTCACAGTGGCGGAGCTTGAATACTATCGTAGGGGGGGCGGGGGCGAAATTGTTTCTGTTTAGGGGGGCGAACTCAAGTTTTATATAAAAATTTACACTATCGGGCCAAAATTTACATTATCGGACTAAATTTTAATACTACCGACGAAAAAGAGGGGGGTGGCACAACCCCCCCCCCCCCCCCCCCCCCTTCCAACTAAGCTCCGCCCTTGGTTGTTCATTAGTTTTCATCAAATTAGATCCACACTTAACGAGTTAACGCTATGCGACTGTGTGTTATATTTACGTGCCAAAGAACAAGATTCAAATGATAACAATTAAATAATTATGATTCAGGATTATTTTTTAGCTTATTATTATGCATAAGCTATTTTTTTTAACCATTTGAAGTTATTTAAGTTTCTTAATGATGTATCTATTTTTAACTATGTGGAACGGTGACGTTAATTTCATGTCCCTTTTTTTATTTTGCAATATAATTAACATGTTCTTTTATTTTTTAAAGTAATTTCATATATTAAAAATTCCGACTCCTTCATTATTTTCTTGAAATAATAAAATTCGATTATGACTCGATTTAATAGTTTAGTGGTCCAATTTGAGAAAAATATGCATGAGTTACTAAATTGAAACATTTTTCAAACTTGATTACTATTATGTGATATTTTTCTTTTATGTTATTTACAAGTTATTTTTTAAAGTTATATGATTTTCTTTTAGTTTTTTAATCATATATTTTAATTTTAGTTAATGAAAATATGTCCACACTCAACGAGTTAAAGCAGGGCCACTGTCTCTTACATCTATGTGCAAAAGAACGAGATTCAAGTGACAACAATTAAATAATCATGAATCTAAGTGATAGACTTTTATTATATTATGTACAAGTTATTTTTTAAAATTATATATGAAGTTCTTTTAGTTTTTCAATTATGTATTTTATTTTTAATTAATGAAAATATATCCACACTCAATGAGTTATCGCAGTACCACTATGCGTTACATTTACGTGCTAAAGAACGAAATTACGACAATTAAATAATTACGAATCGAAAGGACGGACTCTTAAGCTTTTATATTAAGTACAAGTTATCTTTTATAATTATACTAGGTTAGTGCCCCATGTATTACACGGGTTGAATAAATAAAATATTAAATAATTAGTAATAAAAATTTATGACTTATAAAATTATGTTTGAAAATAAAATATGATTATATGAATACCTACTTTAAGTAAATAAACAATAATATACTTTTCTTAAACTTTTATTTTATAAAAAAATATAGGTTTTAAATATTTTATCTTAAAAAAATAAATTTATTTAAAAAAAGTTTGTTGTATTCTGTATTTTATAAAATTTTTATTTTTAAAAAGTGTTTTTAATAAAAAATAAGTTTTAAATTATTAAATTATATAATTTTTAATATGAAAATAGCATGATTAATATTATTAGTAGTCAATATTAATAATAATAAGAAGAAGAAGAAATGAGAAAGTTAGTATGATAAAACTTACAATTGTGTCAAATCTTATTTTAATTTTTTATTTTTTATAGATAGATAGATAGATAGATAGATAGATAGATAGATAGATAAATAGATATGCTAGAAACCCATAAATTAAACGGATTATAAGTTAGTAATAAACACGAACAGTTATAGTACGATAATTTAATATAAGATACGATTAAAATTATATATAAGTAATAGTTCAAGAAATAAAACAATTATACTATTTTTTAACTCTCTTATCTAAATAGTTTCACTTTTAAACATAGTTTTAAGATTTTTTTATAAAAGAATTATTTTTAAAAAATCTTGTTTATTAAAAACTCGGGTTTTTTATTATTCTAGTTGTTTTAATAAAACCGCTTTTAGAAAATTTTATATTTTTTATAATTTTTTTAAAAAGAACTGATTTAAAATATTTTTTTTCAAAAAGATTAAGTTTTTTAGAAAAGTTTTTATATTATATATAAATTTTATTTTTATAATTCCTATTTTAATAAAAAGATGTAATTTTTAATTTCCTTAATGAAATTTATTTTTTAAAAACATAGCTTGATTTAAAAAAATATAGATGAGAGAGAAGCATTACAATTAATAAAATTGCTTTTATTAAGAGAAAGATATTAGTGTGAGTGTTAAATTATCATAACATTCTTTTGGAAGCAAAATAAAATAAAAATGTTTAAAATAATGACAAGTGTCAAAAAGATGGTTTAAAAGAATGACAAATGACAAAAGAAACCTTTTTTTATTAGAGTTTATAGATGAAGCTTTTAGTTTTTCTGATAATGTATTTTATTTTTAATTAATGAAAATGATGTTTTTTATTATTTAATATTTTTATTATATGTAACTCAAAAAATGGCTTATATAGTTTTCGAAAAAAAAAGAGTGTCCCTCTTTAAAACAGTAAATTTCTTAAAAATATCTTAGTGTGGTTCTTATATTATAAAAAATAGTTTTAAATGGTTGTGAGTAGATGTGGCAAAATGGGTGTGTTGGGTTGTTTGCCGGGTTTGGACGGGTTTGGGTTAAAGTGAGTTGAAGTTTGGATGGACAACTATAAAAAAAAAAAAGGTTAGGATGGTTTGGGTCAAAATGGATTTAGGTGAGGATTGGGTGACGTCAGGATAGGTTAATGCTAAAATTTATCATAAGTCTCATTGTATTTGTTTGCAACAAACTTACAAACATCACAAAGTTGATTTCAAATCAAATAAGTTTATTATTATGAAGAAACAAGAGGAATCTATGTAAACCCTATTACATAAATCCATTCCATATAAGTTTTCTCATGCATAACTCTAGCTCGGCACATAATATGTGTGTGTGTATATATATATATATATATAAGTTAGCATCATTTTATCAATTAGGTTTATTGTTTATTCACAGCACTAACCCAAATTGATCTATGCATCAAGTATTTCCTGACCACTCTCCACCGCTGCTCCTTAACCGTAGCTCCTTCATTGCTGACCATCCGCCGCCGCTCATCATCGCGCTTCATCGCCGCAAGCTCCTGAATATAATTACCCAAATCATAAATGTTTACAAATCTAAGTATATTGCTCGATTGTATGTTACTTTGTTAAAATCTTTGTTCTAAAATTTCTCTAATCTCTCAAAAACCCACAAAAACCATCTCTTGCTTCAAAATCAGAGGTACTACTTGAAGACAATGACCATGACAGTAGACGAGAACACCAAACGAACAATGAAGTTTTAAAATTTTCTCTCGTTGATTTTTACAAAAAACTAAATATAGGTCTAAAGTTCATACCAAGATTTCAAGTTTTCAAGAACAATACAGTATCTATTAAGTAACCATTGAATAACTTAATGCCCATTCCAACCCTTTCAAGTTTAAATAGAAAATCTATTCTAACCCGTATTTAGAATTTCTTTTATTTTTTTATTAAACCCATCCTAACTTGTAGGGGTGAGCAAAAACTGAACCATTAACCAATGAAACCGAACCGAAATAAATCAAAAACCGATAAAACCGATAACCGAATTAACCGAAAATCGGTTTCGGTTTTGTATCCTTGGTTAACTGAATTAACCGAAACCGAACCGAACCATTCATATTTTCAAGTTTTCCGTACATATTTTCATGTATTTCTAGTTTTATACCTTGAATAGCTTGAAATGTTATATGTTCGAAATCTACTATTATATTAAGGTTGAATAAATTAAGTTCAGATTTTTATATATACAACGTTTGTAATAGTTATTACATTTTAATATAGTTAGCATTTCTAATCATCAATAAAAAATAATGCAATAATTCATTAACTTACTCATTTATTTGTTACTAGGTTAGTATCCCGTGATTACACGAGTTGCATAAATAACTATTAAATAGTTAGTAACAAAAATTTATGAATTATCAAAGTATAAAACAATATATTGAGATATGATATTATTAAAATTACGTACGAGTAATGGCTTTAAATAATAAAACAACGATATCATTTTTTAAACACTCATTTTAAATATTTTGAAAGTTTTTTTGTTTCAAAACAAAACGTTTTTAACAATGCTATTTTTTAAATTTTCTTATAAAAAGTTTGAATTTTAATCATTTTTGTTTCATAAAAAAATTTGTTTTTTAAAGACACAATTTTTAAATATTTCATATTTTTAAAAATTTTTAATCTTTTAGTAAAATTTCTTATTTTATAAAAATTGTTTATATAGAAATTATATTTATACAAGGATCTCTTTTTTAATTTATAAAAAATGCTTATAATCTTAAATAAATTAAATAAAATTATTAGTAGTTAATGTAATTATTAATTAAGAGAGAGAAGCGGGAAAATCAGATTTAGAAGCTTTGTAATTGCGTCACGTGTCACTAAAAAACTTTCTTTTATTAGTATTGATAGATTGATAGATTTAATAAGATTTTTTGATATAGACATGTAGAAATATAATAATTGTATCTTTAAAATTTATGGTCGCTTGATAAAATAACGAATTGAAACCGAACTGAAGCAAAAAAGTAGTAAAAAAAAATATGTTGGATAATTAACCGACACCGAACAGAAAACCGAAAAATAAAAACCAAACCGAAACCGAATCTCGGTTACGGTTTCGGTTATTGGTTTTGCAATAACCGACAATCAGTTATCGGTTCGGTGGGAGCGAAAAACCGATCCGAACCGAACCGTGCACATCTCTATAACTTGTTTTAAAATTTTCACATACCCAAACTGACCCAACATATCATATGAAGACCCATATAGACCCAAATTTAAGTTTGTGTGTTAGTTTGACAGGCTTAGTTGTGAGTAAAGAAAAAAAAAATGTTGCTATTTATTGATATATTTGTAAAGACACTGTTCAATTCTTATGAATATTTTTAAAAGTGATCGTGAATAAAGAGAAAAAAATAATAATAATAAAAGTATAAAATGTATTATTTAATTGAAAAACAAAAAAAAAATTAATGTTTTTAATGTAATTATATAGATTTTGATAAAAAAAAATCCACTATGAATGTTGTTAGAAGATAGTTTTAGGTTGAAACGTTGAAGTAAGATTATACAATATTATTAGTAGATGACTTTGATAGTTTTGGTACCTTCTAAGAGCAATCCACCAGTTTACCACTCAAATAGACGTTATTATCTTGTCATGGGATCATATACCCTATGCATAGCATTCAGTTTTTATCAGGTTTGAAATTTAATACGATGGATAATATTCATGAACCGTGTTTATCATTTTGAAAATTAATACACCTCTGAAAAATATAAAAAACATCTAAACCGAATCAGCAAATTTGGTAACCGGGTTAACCCTGCACATTAGAATTAACCTAGAATTTTCATCAAAACCCGTCAAAACACACAACAAATACCCATATGTTCCAATATCAAAGGCTAAAAGATAGTTCCTTAGAGTTTCTAACTATTCAATAGTTCTTATTTACCGTACAATGTAAAGCAACTCAGAAGTATGATTATTTCAACTCATAACGAATAATAACCATGTATAGAATCGCTGGATAATCGATGCATATCTCAAAGTTGTGACTCCTTGGGTTGCGGGTTCAATCAACGGAACACTCTACAACAGATATCGATGTAATTCGATCCACATGAGATTTGTAATTTGAGAGAGAAAAAGTACCTCATAAAACAGAGTTAAAGAGTTACATAAATGTTGGTTCTACAGGGGAAGAAGAATGACTGGGCATGGAATGAACTCAGCTAGCAGGTTTGCATCAACATGCTTAGAATGGATGGCTTCCATACTCATGATAACCAAGTCTAAATTCATATCATCTGCGATCTCACCTATGATTGCTGTCGGTTTGCTACCTTCCCCGAGTCGTTCTAAAAGCTTGAATTCTTGGAACCCACCTGTTTTTAACAGGAAAATGTTTAAGGTTAAGTAATCAAAGCTATCTATCACACAGAGAGTATAGCCGAAGGGAAAATTCAAAAGATTGGTATTGCAAGCATTAATAAGCAGATGTATACTTCGTAATTCAATCTTCTTGTGACCATATAGATAGCTCCTTGACATTATATTTCGAAACTACATATAAGGTATTTGGCGACATATTTGAAAGACAAGCCTACCTTCAGACAAATGCCAGCGGATGCTCGAAAGCTGAGTGTCATGCTCCGGCAATGATTCTTTCAGCTTTTCATCAATGACTACAAAACGTGTATATATTTATCAAACGTCTTTTGCCATTGAATGAATGTTTTAGTGCACAAAGCTATCTTTAGTAGTTGGGTTCTAGAAAGGCGTACAAGAGGACATACCCACAACAGTTATGTCAGCTCCATACTTCTTGGCCAACGCAGCAGTGGTTGCTGCAGCCTATCAAGGGATATGAATGCAAGAAGAGAGTTGAGTTGTTGATAAAGGATAAAAATACCACAGACAAAGGTTAATCAAACTCCTGTGTGTAATTAAAGGAGAAAAAAATATAGGCAAAGTAACTGATCAGACTCCACAGTTAACAAAGTTTTTGTAGTAACTAAAGTTCATGGAAGTTTATGAGGTAAAGAAGAGAGCGGGCGTAGGGTGTGAACTTCCAACACGACAAATCTAACACGAAATTCATAGATTTGGGTTTAGTCTAAATGGGTTCAGGTCAAAACCAAACCAGCAAACACATTTACCTAAACAGGTCAGGTTTAAGTTGACTGTTTAACCCATTCACTTTTAAATTGTTTCAAAAAATAACTGTCATAGCTTAAGCTGGTTAGATTTTTATGCTAAAATTAAAAGTTAAAGAGAAATGGGCATTAGGTAATATAGTTTAAATGTATTAGTTCAATAAACATTTGTATTTTTGGTTGTAAATTTGCAATTTTAGATAATTAGTATGCAAAAAAAATAGAATAATATTTTTTTCAGGTGAAACAGGCAGTGCAGGTGCAAGCCGTGAATGCAAGTGTCGTGTTTGATTCATGTATTAAACAAGATTTACAGGTTCATGTTGTGTTCATGTTCAACTCACCAACACAATTCATTTAGTAACCTCAAGTGTAAGTGTATGAGTGTGTTTTTTTTTCATCCATTTAACTATGTTCAACGGTGGACACTAAGACGAAAGCAATAACCTGTCTAGTTCCTTCAGACAAGTAAGGATTTCGATCTGTTATTGGTAGAAGAAGGTGCTTGAATTCAGTAAAGGCCTCAGCAACAGAATTGACCCCAGCAGCTTGTGGTTTACCTGCAGCTGAAATGATTCATATAAATTAATAAGAATCCATTCAACAATAAACTAGCATGCAGCAGTAAAACAAAAGGACATAGATTCAAGTGTATAGACCACTGATCTAGGCTTATAAAGTTTGCCCACATTGGCCCACAACTAGAAAATCTAGACTACTAGCTCAAGACATATTCTGAAGTCGCTCCGATCACCTAGTGTCATTATGTGTTTTCCAAGTATAAGGAATATACACCATGGAGGCCCAAAGAATTGGTATGGGCATTACGGAGCAAAATTGGAGATTCTAAAAGAACCTTATATCATCAAGAATATAAATATGTACAGAGTGACGATACATACTTGTAAAGAATTCCTTATTTTGATATTGTTCACTTGGACACATGTGATTTTTGTATTAAAAGAAAGTTGATGATCAAGAAAATATCAAGGACAACAACTTTCCAGCCGCATATAGTTTTGAAATTAAGTTTACGGGCACAATACTCGAGTTTTTGGATAAATGCTTTTTTGGTCAAATCTAACCTTGTTTTGCTCCTATTCCACAACCAACCCCAAAGAGAAAGAGAATATAGACATGATCTAATATCTCATCAATGTCATTCATTTACGGTCCACGATATTTAGTAGCTACAAACTATTAATGTCATATCTACAATATTTAAGTGTATTTATTTATTCAACAGCAAATCCTAGATTTTTTAGAATAGATGTGATAACCTGCACCCTGCAGGATTAGAACCCCCAACCTTTTAGTTGTGCGGCCACCACTTCACCATCAAGATATCCTCTTGAGGACAGCTGACAGCTACAAACTATTAATGTCATCGACTTTGGTTCACAGTTTGATTATCCTTTATCTTAGGTTTGGAGTTTTTCTAGTTCATGACCTGAGGACATTTGGGGTTTTTTGCCTCAAACAATTTAATATAACCATGTTAATTTGATAAGAAGAGCAAAGACTAAATCAAAGTTCAACATATGCTATTTATGCCTGACGACGTATGGACAAACAAACATGGTAAAAGAAAACTAGACAATACAAGCTATAATTGACCGACCTATGAGGTTTGCAACTACAATCATTAATCCAACCTATATGGTCTAAATCTGTAACGCTAAGCAAACTGTTAAGGTCTGGAACTATGTTCCTAAAATGGACTTACATGATCCAAAAGGACCAAAACTGGTCCTCAACTAGACCTAAGTGGTTTCAAATGATACTACTTCATTGGATCATTGTACCTCCATCCACTTCAGTCGTGCGTGCTTTTGTACAACAAGGCTAACTGTGTTTTATCCTTTCTAGTCCGGAGGTGAGCCATCTACATCCTTGGAGTCCCAAACACCCCTCATACATCTGCATAGTTACATTCCGTTATAGCAACAAGTAGCCCAATTCGTGGGACCCACTAGGGTTTCATTTTGTTTTCTTTTTTATCACTCTTCCATCCCCATGGCAGGCAATACAAAATCAAGTACGCGCCTGTAACTTGGACCATATGACAACATAGCAAGCCAACGAGCAGGTTTCTACTTCGAGGATAGTGGAGTTGTCAACAGATGAACCAATGAAAAGGGTTAGGGTACAATTCACAATTGTCTTCTAAATAAGAATCGACTGTTATGACAATTATATCCCTTTTCCCAGGACAAGTGTACAAGGGATCTCGTCAAACATATAGTTTGCATAAGGATCCCGACCCTATGAGTTTCCTTGCCGATGAAGTTCTCCCTCGATAAATAACCTTGTGTGTGTGATCATGTTCACAACCCTTTCTCTTGTATCTCACTAGGAGCTATGATGCCACATTGCCACCACATCATGTTGTTTTTCCCTTGGATCAGTTGTGACAACTATATGGTAGAAGTCCATTCATGAATCCTTAACCCTCACACGCACCACGCTTTATATAATCACTAAGCGAAGTGAGGCCTAGTCGCCTCAAACATACGCAAGGCTTATACCTTATAAAAGTAGGACCAATGCAGATGCCTCTGGTTCCGAGCACATGGTACTCCAGAAAGTGTTTAAACTTTACACCATGCGCATAGGCAAAACATGAAGCCTTTGCGCCTTGCGCCTTGCACCTTTGATTATCTAGACTGATATCCAACAAACACGTCTTCGTGTGGACACTCATCAACATGACATGGGACATTTAGCAAAACATACTAAATATTGAACCGCGAACAATTCACATGGTACTGAAAAAGCAAAGCCTAGCCCCTAGAAGTTCACAAGCTAGTTAATGTCAGTATACTCCGGAAGTGAAATACCAACATGGTGGCTAACCCTGGTCCGAAAGTGAGACAGATTATGACGAATGCGACTAGACTTTAAGGATCTCAACAAAGCTTCTACGAAACACCACCACTGGAAATTGACTTATAAGGCTGATTTATTAACAGGATTCAAACTAAAAAATAAGTATTTCATACAGAGCTAAGATGTGTACTGTTAACGTAAAATGCCCTTTGGCCTACATAATGCAATCAACTATCGGTATATGTCAATAAGTACCGACTTTAAATTAACAATCGAAGAACAAACTCCATTATTTTTTTATAAAAACTAAACAATATAAGAAGCCACCGTTAACATTTTAGTAGAAAAAATGAATCATTTGTGCAGAAACATATACCTGTTCGACCAATTCTAACTATATTTGGAAGAATCAACTGCTTTCGAGACTCCCGATTAACGGAAGAAGACGAAAATGAAGATGATGTTGATAATGATAATCTTGGAGAAATTGAAAAAGAAGAAGTTATTATCGAATGTTTTGATGATGTTTCTACATGAGCAAGTGATGAGCAGCTTGCGAGCGCCATGATCGAGCAAATCAAAACCCTAATAGTAAGCTTTTATCAGTGAGTTTGAGAAGCTGTGTGTTGTAGATGGGGGAATTGTATAGCAGAGTCTAGAAAATGGATATTGGATAAACAATATTTTATATTGATGATGACAAATTAAATTATTTAAAGTGATATAAAGTTATTTTTTTAGTCTTTTTATAAATTATTTAAGAGTGATATAAAATTGTTTTTTTAATCCTTTTATAAACATAAACAAACAATGCAACAAACATCACATACAAGACAAAAATCGATAACGCATGCAAACAACGCATACACACACAAAGGAAAATTATTGATAATGAAAATCAAATAAAATCTAAAAACTAATGTATCTTATATTCCGCATGCCACCTATAGGCTATAGCTACATGTACCATTAAGGTTAAAGACACACCTACAAATATATGTATACCTATAAACTACTATCACACCTATAAGTAAGGTTTTTACCTAGAACTATAGACACATTTACTGAAGGTACGTTTAATACTAACAAAAACCAATGTGAAAAATAACTATCATATAGATGTAGAATTGCAGGAAACCTAAAGACATCCCAATTTACACACCCTAAAGGCATCCTAAATTGAAACACATGCGAAGATACGATCCCCCAGCCCATACTCAATCTTATCCCCTCCTAGAAATATCTATCTTTTAATGACATCTTTAAATGCTCCTATCACCGATCATTTTTTAGGAAAGATGCAAGTCTAATAAACTGTATAATTTTGTTTTTCTTGTCAATTTTGGTTTACTTTTTTTGCTCTTCCCATGCATTATGATGTCATGACTTTCCTTACTAGTGTCGTCATCTACCTTCTCCGCACTTGCACTGACCACCTCAGTCTTCTCTCATTGGTCTACACCAAGATGTGTGCAACCACTAATCTTGTCCTAAAAGTGTCATTTTATGTTCATTCTAACATTTTTAGTAATTAGAACCAAACCTTTAAGATTTGAATTAGTGTGAATCTCAACTTGAATTTCCAATTATTTACTACAAATCCTATTATTCGATTATGTTAGAATATCCTTCAAATAATCATCCTAACAATTTTTTAAAAAATTACCTAATTTCTAGTTAAAGCCTTCAAAAATTCCTATAGCTTTATAAAAATCATTTGATGTTTGGAACTTATATTGTATTATTTAGATTTAATTTTTTTTAGGTTGATGCACATTTTCTTACAAGCTCTTATAAGAATAAGGGAAAATTACATTTTCCATTCTTTAAGTTTATAGTAAATTTCAAGTTTCGTCTTGAAACTAAGAAAGTTATAGTAAACATCCTTTACATTAATATTTGTAACAGTTTACGTCTTTTGCTTTAACGAACATCAACTTTATTTGTTAAGTCCGGCCATGTGCATCGCATAAGTCTGGTCATATAAATCAAAATATCTCTCTCTCTACAATCACTCCTCTCCCTCTCCCTACTATCTATCTTCTTCTTATTCTTTAACAACCATAGATCTTCACCATCAATCATCAGTTTACCACAACTTCAACTTTATGAATTCACTAGAACAACCGTAAAGATCGTTAGGGTACACCACCAGTTGATTTACATGTAGGGGAAAGGAAGGGGACGAGTTTCACACCAGAATATATTATACCGAAAGGTACAGTGGATCCACCACCGCTCTTCAACTTGGACGAATCATTTTTTACATCAATGAAGCTTCTGGTGGGTGGTATGTTCCTCGTGCTGTGCTTATGGATATCAAGCCTGGGACTATGGACAGTATTAGATTTGATCGGAATGGACCGAACTTCCGGCCAGATAACATTATGCTAGAAATATGATGGGGGTATTAGATCTAGTCGGAATGGACATATGTTCTAGCCAAATCTGATGATTATCCAAAATCTGATGGGAGTTGTCCATGGTAGATGGATTTCCCGAGGGTTTGATGGAAATGGTGTGATAGTGGTGGATATAAAAAGAAAAGAGAGTAGAGTAAGAGTAGAGATAGAGCAAGTGGTGACGGATGGTGGTTATGGCGAATGGTGGCGGTAGTAGTGGTGGTGTCGGGGTTTCTTGTGTGAAGAGAGAAAAAGAGAAAGAGAGAAAGAGAGAGTAGAGAAAGAAAAAGGTGTGCGGTGGGTTTTAATGATTTAATATTCTATTTTTTACTAGTAAGGATAAAAAAATCAATTCACCCCCACATACAAGGCACGTGACCTGATTTAACGACAAAATTAAAGCTCCATATATCTTATAACTATGTTAGATACCCGTGTGTTACACGAATTAAAATAATGAATATGAAATTGTGTATACGAGATTGTGAGGTAGTAAAATACATCTATATTTAAGAATATTAAACCGTTATGTTCATTGAAGTGAAGATGTTGTTTTATAGTGAGTAATCACTAATTATAGTTGTATTTGCCTTTGTGAATCTTAATTTATCATAAAAATGTTTGCTTAAAAAAATATGATGTTTAAAGTATTTTAATTTTAACAATTATTAGCTAGTAAATATTTTTTAATTTTAACAAAATTAACACTTAATAAGATATTTTTGATAAAACATTTTATTTATTTTTAGAAAAAGTTAATTTGATTAACATAATAGTAAAAGGGATATCGATTAAGGAAACTACATGTATATACTAATTTGTAACTTTTATTGTTATGAGAATATGTGTACAAATCTTAGGTAGAGTCTAGGTGGACACCTAAAAAAACCATGTGACTTCTAGAGATTTTAGTTTTTTTTATATAGATTGGATCACACTTCTTTTAAAAACTTTCTTTATATACTTAAATTAGCTTTCAAAAGTGAGCCCGCCTAAATATCCAAGCATACACACAACATAACCAAGCACACATCTAAGAAATAAGAGGGTGATTATTCATAACAAGTATCACATTCATCCTTAGCTTCCGTGTTCTGAATAATTCGCTTTCCTTACACTTACACAAAGAATATTCAACAATTCAATGGCATTTTCAAAATTAATATTCCAATTCCAATCTAAAAATTACCAACCAAACACTTTATTAATTTTAAAATTATTTCATTTTATTTTTAATTCTTTTACAACACATTCTGTGAAACATACAACCCATTTGATATCATTTTTACCAGCCAACCCTTCCTTGTGAGACTTGCTATTAATCACACAATTGAATTTTAAAGGTTTACTTTCACCTTAAACTATAATGTTACATGTCTTTTAAACCAAATATTTACCATAAAGCTTAAGTTAAATAAAATGCATAACCTCATTCAAAGTAATTATAATATATATTAAACACTTTGGTCGATGGTTACAGTGCCACCGTACCAACAGCAAAGCATAATGTACAATTTTCAAAATCACAAGGCTGATGTCATGGTCCACCACCAAAGTACAAGTGATAAAGCTGGAAATACAGGTCAGTGATGCAACAATTAAGATTATAACTACGTTTATGGTGGATGGCCAACCCACCGTTGCCGGAGCTATGGCAGTGACCCTCACCCTTTGTGTCGTCTTCTCCGTTTAATTCAGATTTGTTGGCGTCACTTGGAATCTAGATTCCACTCTCTCAATCGACTAGGGTTAGAACGAACATGCTGTTATGGCTGTGCGATGGTTGTAGTAGTGGTGCTGCTGCGATGATTGCTGTAGTGGTGGTGCTGCAATGGTTGCGGTAGTGGTGATGCGGTGGTTGTTTTAGTGATGGTGGTGCAATGTGCGGATATATATATATATATATATATATATATATATATATATATATATATATATATATATATATATATATATATATATATATAATGATTTATTAAAAAACCAAGAAAACCAAATCTAAATCATTGATCTATTTGATCAATGGTTGATATGCATAATGGTATTTTAGTAAATAATTTAATATTAAAGATGCTTATATTAATAATATAAAGGCAAATTTGGAACAAAAAAATAATTAAAAACCACCATTTAAATTCCTATATTCACTCTTCTCTCTCCTCTCTCATCTCTCATAAATTACATTACAAAAAAACCAATAGTTGACTTTATATTTATCATCTTCATATTCATCAACAATTGTCTTCATCTTTATTGTTTTTTTCAAATACTCCAGCAGTAAACGGATGCAACCATTTGTAAACATTATTACGTATATGTAAATACATAAGTAACTTACTTAGATATATGTAAATAGAATCAAATCAAATTAAAAATCATCTATCAAACTAAACCATATTGATACTTTTTGTTACATATATACAACGGTTGGGGATTACGTATATGTAACTATAACACAAAACTAGTACAAAAAAATATGTTGAACTAAAAAAATTGGTGGAATTGAGTAATGTATATGTGACTATGTTATATATACGTAAGTTGATGGAACTTTGATGAGTTATAAACATGTAACCCATGGTATTACATATTTAACTCGTACTTACTTATACGTAACCAAACAATATGATGAAGTCATCTTCTTTCATAATCATAATCATCAATATTTTTAGAACACAACTTCTGCTTCTATTACGTACTTACGTATACGTAACTATATACATAAATCATCACCATCTTAATTTCTTATACTAAAATAAAAAACATTTCAATGAAATCAAACAACAATAGATGAAATTATAAACCTCTTGAATCTATTTTTTACAATCGATTGAACAAGATGCGGTTACAGAATCTAGCGATGGTTGTCCCAGAATGAGTTATGATCGGTTCCATCCTCCAATGATCTAGCAGTGGTTGCTTGTGGCCGTTTCATCAAACCTAACACTCAAACCGATTATCACATCTTCCTTTTTTTCTTAGTATCCAAATTCTTTTGCAAATGCAACAATAAATAACTAAGAGAAGACTTCAAAAATTTACACATCCAATCTATCTCCATCATAATCCATGGATGGCTTCATGTTTTCTATTGGCCTCTTTGTGCTCATTAATAGGTTGTCATCTACAAATTAAAAGTTAGGGTTACAATGGAAGTAGAAAAAGAAGTAGCAAGAAAAGAGATAAATGCTAGGAGTGAAATAAAAAATTCAAAATTAAATTATGTAACTACCTAAAATAGTGGGGTGGAATTTTACTTTAATACCCTTTTAATAAAGAAATAAAAAAATTATTGGAAAATATGTGATTGGTTAGAATTGGTTTTCTCATAATTTATTGGTTTTTTTAGGATCCTTCCCCTATATATATATATGTATGTATGTATATATATATATATATATATATAGGGTCAGGATCATTACAGAACCACTTTTTATTTTCAGAATCAAAAGAACCATTGGTTTACATAAATGTAAATTACGAACCATTGATTTACATATATGTAAGTTAAGGCCGGTGATATTTAGTTGTTTTACATAGTTTATTATTCATGTCGCATATACACATATGTAAAACAACTCAAGTAACATCAGACTTAATTTACATTTATGTAAATCAATGGTTCTGTGGTTCTGAAAATAAAAAATGGTTCTGTAATGATCCTGACCCTATATATATATATATATATATATATATATATATATTATATATATATATATATATATATATATTTGTGCCTCTGTATATAACATAATGTGTAAAATTTGGTTTGGTTTTAAACTGTCTTTCAGGGGTTTTCAAACTTTGTTCCTGAAAGTAAATGCTTAGAGCATTTAGAACCTGTACTTTAAAAGTTGATGCCTGTGGCATGGTTTGAATATGCCATAGGTTGTCTAACAAGCATTGCTGCTTGTCTGTAAGTTTCATGCCTATAATAGGACGAAACTTTTTACTAGAATCTGTGCAAATCTGTAAAGCATATGTTCCAAATTCTAATACCGGTTTGGGTATAGAACTGGTATGCAAAGGGCGTTTTTCCCTTGACTGTGTAAACTGTTTTTGCTGTCTATAGAACTGTGTAATTTCATCTGGTCTTATCACTAACTGTGGTAGTGAGACTTGCGATGAACTGTGTATTTTTTCTATTGACTGCTTGTATATCTGTTGAATCTGTTCTTCTTCTTCTGTCAAAGACTTATCCTGTTTAGGATATATAATCTTTGCTTTTCCTTTATCTTTTTTCCTGTCCATCTGCAACAAACCATTTGTTTATATTTCGAGATAACATGTCTGCTATCCCATTATTTTTTCCCTTTATATGTTCAAAGTTTATAAAATACCCGTTACCTTGTATAACGTTTTGTAAATTTACCCATCTTGTTCTGTTTATCTTTTTACTCTGATCATTTTTTACAAATTTAACGATTGCTTCGCAATCGGTTCTGACTGTAAATTCTTTGTTTAGAAAGATTTTGAATTTTTCTAATGCATAGATTAACGCTTGTATTTCAAAATCTATTGTAGTCCAATTTGTTTTGTTTTGAAAATTACCGCTTGCATAAGCGGAAATTTTCTCCTCTTTCTTTGTACTATATTTACTTGGTTTACATAGAAGGACTGCTCCCCATCCCTCTTTGCATCCATCTGTTTCAATGATTATATAATCTGTAACTAAGGGTAATTCTAGTGGTTTAATATTTTTTACCGCTTTTTTAATCTCTTTAACCAGCTTAATGTCTTCCTGGTTAAAATACCTTTGACCATTTTTTATAGTCTTGCTGTATATTGGTCCAACTAATTTTGATAAATTTGAGATGAATTTTCTGGCATAATTTACCAATCCCAAAAATGCTTGTATTTGTTTTAGATTTTCAAATTTTTCTGGAAAATTTAGAATTTTTGTAGAAATATGTGGTTGTAATTCTATTTTTCTATTTCCAATTTCTAATCCTAAAAAGGATATTTTTCTTTTAAATAATTCTATTTTTCGTTTAGAAACGACTATACCGTTTTCTTTAATTTCTGTAAGAACCTGCTGAAGGTGTCTTTCATGTTCCTGTACTGTATTACTTGCAACTAAAATGTCATCAATGTAAACTAAACAAAATTCAAACTTTAAGAATATACTGTCCATAAATCTTTGAAAAATCGAAGGAGCATTTTTTAGTCCAAAACTTAGGACATTCCATTCGTATTGCCCCTCAGAACATGTAAAAGCTGTCCATGGTTTAAAGCTTTCTTCTAGCTTTAACTGATTGTATCCCGATTTTAGATCAAATTTTGAAAATATTCTTTTATTCTGTATAAGATTTAATAAACTGTCTTTGTTAGGGATATTATATCCATCATCTATTGTATTGTCATTTAATCTTTTATAGTTGTAAACTATCCTAGCCTTTCCTCTTTTTATTTCACTGTGAATTCTTACTAAAAAGGCTGCAGATCTGTGAGGACTTTCTGATTTTCTAATTAATCCTTGATTCATCATTTCAGGGATTTGTTTTTTAAATTCCTATGTCGGGAGTTTTTATTTGTATCTTACAAGTATAATCTACTTTTGCTTTTGTTATGTCTTCTCCAATGTAACCTATTTTTTCTAAATGTAAGATCATAGGATGATTTATACTTTTCGTAATATCTTTTCCTTTTTCCATTTCGTAACTCAGAAAATCTGTGAGAAGTCTTAATGACTCATTTTCTATTAAATTTTTTCTGTTATGTGTTTTTAAGAAGTCTAAATTTCCTTTATTGCCTCTTTTTTGAACAATTTCTGTTGTATTTATGTATCTAAGGGTTGGTATTGTATATAATTGTTTGCTTAATGTTATAAAGTTTTTTGTAATTGTTACTGCCCCATTTAATCCTAATATAAAATTTAATCCTATCACAAAGTCTTTTGATTTTATATTTGGTGGGTTAATATTTATTTGTGGCATGTCGTATTTGATACTGTAATTGTTTGCGAAGTCTAAAAACTGTATTCCTACTGGTTCTAGGCAGTGTGTAATGTCTATTAATCTATCTTCCACTGTTCTTGTGCTTAATTTATACGAAAGCTTTCTGTAATATTCTACTGGTGCTAAGCTGTATGATATTAAACTTTTTGTGGCTCCAGTATCTACTAATGCTTGTAAATCTATGTATTTATTGTTATCTAACCATAAGCGGCTTTGAATAGTTATCATGTTTGTTGAACCCTGTGTTTGTATATAGGTTTGTTCTTTTAACTGTGTTGTAGCCATTTTGCTTACTTCTACTGGTTTGACTACTCTTTCTATTTCTTCTATCTTATTTTCTAGGTTTTTTATTTTTAAACTATGTAATTCTAATGTAAGTTCTATTTTTTCTATATTACCTCCATTTTTACTATCTTTGTTGACTGTTTTAGATGTCGAAGCTATATCCTGATTGTAGATTTCTTTAAGGCATTTAAAGCAAATTTCTTTAAAGCACTTATTACACTGTGATCTCTTTTCTATACTTGGGTAATATCCATAATTATAGCATCTTATGTGATTATTTCCCTTATTTTGTATCCAGTTATGTTCACAATTTTCTTCTGTATTCATATATGTATATGCTACTTTTACTGTTGGATTTTCATCTTCGCTGTATATACTATATACTGATTCATTATCAGATTCATCATCTGTTTTAATAGTTTCTATTTCGTAATCCTGTAATTGTTCTATCAAGTTAGCTCTTTCTAAATTTTTATTCCTGTTTGTGCATTTATTAGCTAAATGTGTTGTTTCTCCGCAGATAAAACATCTACATTTTCTTGACTGTGGTTTTTTAACATACTTGTTTGTATTATTTTTTCTGTAATTTTTATTGTATGTCATACTCTTTCTTATCTTTTTTCTTTTGTTATATATTTCATAAGCCTGTGGTGTATAAATTGCTGTTTTACAAAATGCATAGCATACGCATTTCTTTTTAATTGTTCTTGTAATGCTACTTCTTTACATTTTTCTTCTAAAATACTAAATGTATAAGTTATTCTAGGTCCTATTCCTAGATTCTGTTGTGTACCGTAATTTGTTTTCCATGATTCATGTATGGATTTTCCTAAATCTCCTGGTAATTTTACAAAGTATTTATCACAGAGATTATCATCCATAGCTTTTCCTGTCTGAGATAGTAATCTAGTGAAATCTAATGTGAATTCATTTATGTATTTCATATCTGCTATACTTAGCTGTTCTAGATTTCTTATGGCTGTATCTTGTATTAAACTGTTGTTTTTTGCTGGATCAACTCCTAGTATAAGAGTTCTAATTTGTGATGTAAAATTATAAGGATTATCTCCTAATGCTTTGAGTTGATTTATTTCTTCTGGATTTTGTGCTTTTTTACTTTGCCATATTCCTAGGGCTATTGGTCCTAATGTTGTTTCTAGATATGCAAACATATCCATACTGTCTTTCTTATTTGTTTCCCATAATCTTACTACATTCTGTTCCCATGTTAATACTTCATCTATCCATAACTGTGGTTTCTGTTGTTCGAGTAATAACATATTTGTACTGTATATCTGTCCTATAGGCAATCTTTTTCCTTTTCCTATAAAACTAGATTCCTGTTGATAATCAACTGTTGGTTGTTCCCATGGTTCTCTACCATGAGTTTCTTGATGTGTACCGCTATGTTCTCCTACCCATTCTATTTTTGGTTTTTTTAGCGGGTTGTGCATTTGTGCATCCATAAAGGTTTGTTCTTGTTTGTAGAAATCTGCTATCATTGTTTTTCCATTTGTAATATCTTCCACTAATGGTAGATTGTAGTATTCTTGTAGTTTTTTATAGCTTTCTTCGTAAGTCATCCCTAAGTCTAACATGCATTCTATGATCATGTCATCTACTTCCTGTTGTATATTTAATTCTGTAAACTTTCTGTCTATAATTTGTTCTATTGTTTTATTTGTTTCTTCTATTTTAAGACAATCTATAGACTCTTCTTCAAAGTCTAAAAGTGTATAATCCATTGTTTCCTCTTGTTCAAACTTTAAGAAGTTTGAATCAAGTATTTCGTTATCTGTATCGTATTCATTATCTGTATCGTATATTGGAAGTGTTTCTTCCTCCTCTTCTATATTCATAAAATGATACTCTTCGTTATCATTTTCTTCTGTTTGTTTTTCTTTGAAATCTGTAAATCTTAGTTTTTGTTTTCCATCAATTTCTTCGTATATATAACTTTTCTTTGGTACTAAGACTGTATTACTATCGTTTTCTTGTAAATCTTCTAAATCCCATTCTAATCCTGTTAGCTGTTCTGGATCTATTTTTATTGGTTCTATCATCTGTATAGATTTTGATGCAATTGTTTTTACAATTCCTTCTATATTTACTTTATATTTCATTCCTGAACTGTTACTAGCTTTTCCTAGTATTCCTATACTTATTACTAGATTATTGCCTTCGTAATCTTCATACCCTTTTGTTTTTAAAGCTATTTTAATGTTCTGTAAGTCTTTTGTATCTTTTAAGATGTCTAGTGTATAATAAAATATTGCTATATTTTGACTCAGATCTACTTCCATGCCTGAGATTATAGCTTTTTTCATTTCTGTTTTCCAACTTTTATCAAGTATTAGGGCTAAGAGTTTTGTTCCTAGGTTTTTTCTTCCTAAGGCTTTAACTCCTATCACTATTAATCCTGTGTGTACAAAATTTTTGTTCTGTCTTTTAATTTTCTCTATAGTTTCTGGTGAGAAAAGTTCCAATGTTACTGTGTTGTCTACTACTCTTAAACTTTCTTCCCTACTACTTCTTATTAGTGTTGTGTTTATGTTTAATCTTTCTGTTTGATATAAAATCCTTGGATTTAATATATCTAACTGGTGTTGGTTGTATAATTCTAGATTTCTGTCTAAATCTATTTCCTCTTCAAGCTGTGTTATTTGTCTATTGCTGTTAGATCCTGATCCTCTTCTAATTATTCTGTTTAAAAATCTATCTGATGTAATAGTATCCTGTATGTTACCTGTAGAATTCCTAGCTTCCTGTATAGTCCTACTTCTTCCTAAGAAATTATTATTATTCATTTTCTTGGTTGTCAATGGGTATAAGGTATAGGTTTTTTATTAATTTTTGTAGAGCTTCTGTAATTTTTTCTACTTCTAAAGCTGTATTGTTTTCTGTATTACTTTTGTTTGTTTCGTTTATTATTGTATTAGATTGGTTTTTTATATAATCTAGGTTTTGTGATATTTTTCTAATTTCTGTTATTAAGCTTTCTAATATCTGTTTATTATTTGTTACTTCTTTCTGTAAACTAATACTTAAGTTAATAAGTAAATCTACTAAAGTGTTTAACTGTGAATTATTTGTGTGTAAACTGTGTTCACAAGAGTCTTTAATATTACAGACTATAGTGAAATTATCTGTTTTAAGTGTTTTTTGATGAGCTTTCTCAGAAAATTCTAGGTTTAGAAATTCTAAGCGTTTGATGGTTTGTGAGCTACCGATGATTAATAAGAATACCTACTCTTTAACTCTTTGTCCTTTTTCCCAGTTTTATCTCATATAAATTTTTTTATATCCCAGCTTAATTTAAAAAGACAAAGTAACATAATCACATATTTAAAACTAATAAGCAACTAAAAGAAACCCTTTCGTTTATAAAGTTATCAAAGCAACCTTCTTTCCCATAATCCTCACCTAAGAGAGTTCTCTAATAACACAGGCATAACACGCCATAAAATGGAGCTTGTCTTAGTCTTTTAGATTGTAAGAAAGACTTTGCTCTGATACCAATATATCAGAGGGGGTATGGCAAAGTTTTGATTGCCATAGAAAAAGGGGGGTGAAGAAGAAACTTACGGGTGTAGTATGCACAGCGGATGGTTGGTGTGGAGAGACTAGAGTATGCACAGCGGTTGAAGGTTGTACAGAAGGGGAAAATCTTTTTTTTTTTTTTTTTTTTTTTTTTTTTTATATGTATGCTGGGTATAATATGAAGTGCTGGAGATATAACTGGGAGAGTAAGGGAGTGGAGAGTTAAAGAGCGGCGAAGAGTTTAGTGTGCACTGAAAGTCATAGTATTATTGCTTTCAATGGTAGTATCGTGTGTTTACAAATGAATTACAAATGCCTTTATATAGGCAAACGAATCTGCTAAACTACTAAATTCAAAAGACTATGAGCCTAAAAGTCAAAAAGGCTATACATTAAAGTCAAAAAGCCTAAAAAGAAAAAGTAAAACTTGTCTGCCATGATTGTCTTCCGATGATTGCTGCTTGTGTCATGGCTTACGTCATTGTTTTTGTTTTGTGTAACCTGTCGTCATTGCGTGCGTCATGTCTTCTAGAAGTCTCTGTGTGTGCTGTCAATTGACTGTGGACTCGAACAATCCTATTCGTCGTCTCCGTCTTCTAGGTTGACGATGTGATCTAACTGTAGAGTGTCTCCTTCCCCTGCAAATGGTAGAAGCATACCCCAATTTGTTTTTGCATAAACCTGTATGTAGTGTCCTTCTCCTATTAATCTGTATTGTTGCCAAGGAAAACAATCAGGAATTTCTGGAGTTTCCTAATGTTTTTTGACAAACTGTTCGAAGCTTGTTGTAGGTTGGCTGTGTGGATCATCCATCCATGGTAAATGTGCAAAATCTATGTTGCTGACGGGATTTGTCATCGCTTTTTGTAGATAAACATCTGTTTTCTGTTTATTGTGTTCGATGAATATTCTTTTTCTGGCTGGTCTGTATGTATAAGCGTCTGCAAACGGGAATGAAGCAACAATTTTACAACCGATGATCGGTGTTGTAGATCTTGCTGCAATGTTTCCTGCTGTTAGAATGATTTTTTCTCCTAACTGATTTAAGAGATCTTCTGTTCTTCTGTCTAATTTTACTTCTAAGTAATCAATCATACCATAATGGTAAAATTGAATTATCTGTTCGTCTGTTAATTTTGTAGGGTGATGTACTTGAAGTAACAAGAGGCCAGTTCCCTCTCCATCTTCGTCTGTTCTTTCTACTACTGCAAATCCTTGAACTTCACTGTCGAATCTGAAGGCCAAGTCTATGAGCTGTTGCTGTAGATTGTACAGAATTAAAGGGAATTCTGCACAAACCTTCTGTGAGACAAGATTCTCAAATTCTGGGAATCTTTCTGTAACTGGTTTCAAAGTTTGCCACCAGGGTGTATCAAGAATCCTTATTCTAAAAGATTCAAAAGTTCTGTATACAACTGTTTTTTCTTCTTTTTTCTCGAGCCTTTGTAATAACTGTATATTTTTTGCTTCGAGTATAGCATTTTTCTGTTTTAACATGCTATTTTCAATTTTTATCTGTATATTATGTGTATTTTTTGCTTTTTCCTCTAACTGTGATTTCAATGCTGAAATCATTTCTTGCTGAGCTTGTATATACTGCTCAGGGTTTTGTTTTGCAATGTCAGAAAAGCTTTTAACCTCTTCGGGTTCTATGTAAAAGTTTTGTATACCAAATTTTTCTCTTGCATCTTTCAATGCTTCAGAGAAGTTTGTAAATCCTTTCCAGGTTGCTCCCCCAGGGATATTTGTTATATGAGGGATAACACTGTTCCATTTGTTAAAAATACCGATTTTTGGGCCTCTGTATATAACATAATGTGTAAAATTTGGTTTGGTTTTAAACTGTCTTTCAGGGGTTTTCAAACTTTGTTCCTGAAAGTAAATGCTTAGAGCATTTAGAACCTGTACTTTAAAAGTTGATGCCTGTGGCATGGTTTGAATATGCCATAGGTTGTCTAACAAGCATTGCTGCTTGTCTGTAAGTTTCATGCCTATAATAGGACGAAACTTTTATATATATATATATATATATATATATATATATATATATAACCTACTTTATTTTCAGAACTAACAGAACCAGTTACAACCATTGATCAATATGATCAATGGCTATGATTGAATATGATAGAAAATATAATTATAAATTTAATTAAATGAGTAAAAATTATGAAAAAGGTATATTAGTGAAATGATATATTTTCTCTCTCCAATTAAAATTAAATCAAGTTATATCTTCTTTCTTCTTTCTCTCATCCATCATCTCTTTAACTTTAATGATTTTACACGTTACTACGTTACTAAATATTATACTTTTTACATACTATTAAATTTATGTGTTTTCATACTATTTACATATATAAAAAGTTAATAAAAATTATTTATATTTTTTCCATACTATTTACGTATAATTAAATTTTATGAAAATAATTTACATGTTTTTCCTACTATTTACACATGTAATTATTCATATTCATTATAAATATTTTAAACTAATAACTATTTACATATGTGTAAATTTTATACTAATATTTTATTTTTAAAATGCATAGTTATACGCTATTTACATATGTGAATATCTTCGAATAGACGGTCTATTTTCATATACGTAAATATTTTTCATGTGTGTAAATTGACTAATATACTTTTACACATGCGTAAAAACAAATAAAAGATGTATATGGATGTGTAGATACCAAAAATGTTTAACTAACATATATGCACACATATTGTTTACACATTTGTAGATAACAAGAATACATGTTTACTCATATGTACATAAAATGTTAGATGCTTATATACTACATGTATGATTAAACTATTAAAAAAAAGTTAGATATTTAAATATTATATAAATAGACGGCCCAATTTCTTAAATGAATTAAACAAGTAACGATTTAACATTACAATAGAAAAAAGAAAAAAACTAATATTCTAATAAGAAAAAACTAATTTCTTAAATATCATGAAGTTATTCATTACAATTTAGACGGTCAATTCTATAACTAGTCAACTAATAGAAAAAGAAAAAAACTAATATTCTAATAAGAAAATATTTTAAACGTTTAGTAACACTAAGGAGAAAAAAAAATCATTGCAGGACTAGAAGTTTTAATCAAACACTCGACGAGTTAATTAAAATAACTCCTTGATACAGCTTTCAAGAATCTATAAACATAAAATGTATGTAAACGTAAGTGCTAGACCAATCAAATAAATTTGTATTGCCTTCATAGATTCTACTAATAACCATGGTTTGATTATGAAACACCTGTTTATCGCCGATCATGGAAAGCGAGATCTCACCTATTACCCAAACTATTGGTTGGAACAATCCTCATTAACTCTATGAAATAGCTACCGGCAAAATCTTCATCTGCTTTAGAAGATGTGGTGTTGTCGGACCACATAATACCGGCGACGCATGAGTATAAATTGTAGAAGATGATAATAGGATGAACATGATTAACTTTAACTATGATAATTTCGATTTGTAAAACAATAATTTATATTTCGAAAGTGAGCGTCAATGGATGATGTATAAATCGTTGAAGATGATGATTATATTGAACCCGATTCTCGTATCTTTTGTTCCTACAATTGAATTAAACTCAAAAATATAACTGCCATAATTAAAGGGAGAGAAAAAAGAAAAAAAAATTAAATACCAAAAATATGAAAATGACAAGAATACCCTTATGCATAAATTTAATAAAAAATAAGAACCTTATTAATCAATGGCTAGGATGAGTGCTCGTAGTTCTTGCGATCTTTAATAGTTCTAAAATGATCCTGTGGAAAATGGGTTCTTTGGTGGATCTGCGATGGCTCTGTGTTGGTTAGGTTTGTAGTGGTGGATCTGCAGCGTCTCTACGTTGGTTGTTGTGGTGGTGGGTGACGATGGTTACGTCGGTTGGAAATGGGTGGTGGTGGTGGCTGGACATTGAGAGAGTGTGTGTGTGTGTTTGTGTGTGTCTGTTTTGTCAATGGATTTCAAAAAGATTAGAATGTATTTCAATATTTGGTGGAATCTAGATAATGTTAGTAAAAGAATGATTTTATATATCTAAAATAATCCCATTACGTTTAAAATGGAAAATATCATTAAAAAGCCAGTTAATTAATTACCAAATATAATATTGAAATTAAGTTATTTGTTTGAATTTGATATATAATTGGTAAGTTCTGTGTTTATTAAAAAAATTATTCTTTTATTTTTAATTTCTTTTTGTACGAACGTTTCGCTACTTTTAAAGGTTTTCTTTGTTTTAAAGTATGTTTATGTTTACTGATATTTAAACATTTAAACGGTTTCATCTGAAACGTTAACTCTTTTATTATTTAGCAGGCTTTTTTACTTGCGTCAGCATGAGGATCACATGTTCCAAAAGAACACCTCAAACCCAAAAGAGTCGCGCGACAACGCGCGGTCTCAATATCTAGTTCAACATATAATTACACCACCTTATGTATTTCTTCATGTTTATCCTTAGTACAATAAACTCTAAACCTTTGGAAACTAATATGTACTTGATTTTAAACCTTCCAATAATGTTCTAGTAATTTAAGTCTTTTGAAAATACATAAAGTATATCTTATGTGAAACAAAGAAAGTTCTTTATTATAATAATAACTAGTTTTTTCCTTAATGCTACGCGTAAAGAGTTTTGTTATTTTCCCACGTGTTATTTTTCCTTAATGCTTGTGAAGAGACGTCAAATTTGATTATTAAAACTGAAACACTTTCAAATATGTTGCCTTTGATTTTTAGATTTTCAAGTGGATCAACCCGATCACCGATTAACCCGATCCGAATAAACCCGAATACCGAAACACGAATACCAAAACAGCAAATATCGATTAAATATAGTTTATTTGGTTCGGTCTTTGGGTTATTTTTTTACATCTAAAAACCCGAGAAACTACTCAAACCCGATTAAAAAACCCGCATGACACCCCTAATTTTAGCATAATATTCAATACCAATTGTTTTTATATTTGTTGATATCAAGTCTAACCAGCTTGAAACTCATTAATATCACGTTAGTTTACCAATTACCTTTTATTACACTTCACCTTAATACAACCCTAGTTTGTTTCTTTGAAATTGAATGTAGCCGACGCTCACCGCCTAGCAAACGTTCACATAACTTCTTCCTCATAATCATTAACATCTTCATTTAAAAACGCTTATCGACAAGAACGATGGCTTTAATTTGAGCGAAATTGCTTGTTTGGATCTCCATCCGCTCCACTCACCATTAACGTACTCAAACAGTTCCGTTAAGGCATTCAAATAGTTCATGACTCGCTCGAACAAAACCGGCTCGAAGAAAACTTACTTGAAATCAGCTCGTATACAAACCGACCTAAATATCCCGGCTCGGCTACAAATCAATTTCAAAGATACAACACCGATGACGACGACTCACCGGAACCTCCGGCAACGGGAAAACATGACCACCGTATCTCACCACCACTTCGGAGACTCAAACGGCTCCGATGATGCCATCTCCATCACCGTCATCGAGGTTTTTCACCAATCCCCTTAGTCTTCCTTTCTGTAAATTGATAAACGTCTCGAACTATATTGCTTTATTTACACTGTTGAAGGCAGTTATTAGAAGCATAACAGAATCCTGATAGTTGTGTAGCAAGCAAATAACCTCTGAATTGTTCAAATTTTGCGTGTTAATGGTTATGATCTGTTGTACAGAGCATGAAGGAAGATTATGGCTTGTTCGTGTGGCCGTGTAGTGTTATTCTGGCGGAGTATGTGTGGCAACAAAGGTCACGCTTCGCCGGAGCTAGCGTCGTTGAGGTGATTTGGAAACCTAAATCTGTAGATTTTATTAGTTATTCAAAGTTTGTTTGATGTTAGTTTGCAGCTTGGGGCTGGAACATCACTGCCTGGTTTAGTTGCTGCAAAAGTAGGTGCAGATGTCGTTCTTACTGATGACGCCGATAGACTAGAGGTTTGTATAAACAATGCTTGTATGTTGCTGCTGTTTTGTGTACTTTTGTGCATTTTTTCTGTATGGTGCTTACATTGATTTTTGGTAGGAATGATGTAGTATATGCCTCTTTTGAGATAACAATAGTCTTATGATTACATACATTGTATTGTTTATGTTAGATTACTATACGTGATACCTAATGTGACACCATAGACAAATATCATATTGCCTATCAACACAAGAGATATTGGGATGTAAGGAATGAACGACCTAAAATACCACCAACATGTTTTGAGCACATTGATCGTGGATTAGAGTGTTAATGTTTGAATGGGTGACCAAAAAGGATCCCTGAGCTCCTCTTGGCATAGCGGATAATATTGATTGGTATGAGGGGCTTGATGTTATGCAATTGTAATGACAACTTTCTTTTGTTTACTTGGTGTGTGTCATATTGCCATGATGCCCAGATAAGGAATGGTCCAAATTTTCCAGAGAAGAGTGGCAATGTCTGTTGCACTTGTAAACCATAGTGAAAAAAATTGTTGAAGCTGATATACAGTTGAAAACATAAAAGGGGAAGAAAAAAATGTCTGTCATTGTAATATTCATTTGAAAAGTGAGACTACATATTCTCCATCCATCTTAAGATAGGATGTACCCACTCAAGGCAAACATCTTATGGCTTATCCATGTATGTTCTCAAAATGTGAACTTGTTATCAAGTATTTGTTGCCTACTGGCAAACTAGTTACATGGGTAGCAGCAGATTCATCTTTTTGCTATTAAGTTATGCTTCATAATGAACAAAATTTAGTTTTTGACAGCATTTCAGAAGCTTGATAGAGCTGTCATAACTTGGATTTATACAGAGAGGTGTGGTAGATAGTTATCTAGATTCTTGAGTCAGACACGAGTAAACTTTTCCAATATATAAAGTTAACATTGCTATTAAATGATAAGGACAGCCAAATTAAGCCGTTTTCTTACACTTGCATATAAATTCATTAATCTTTCAATTTCATATAACTAGTATTTATATCTTTCATGCTTCTCCTAGCAACATGTTTATATGGAGTTAGCATATTTTTTGTTACTTGATAATTTTTAATACTTCAGCCAACAGTATGCTGTATGCTGTTTCTTATGAGCTTGTAATAATTAATTTACAGGTTCTGGACAACATGAGAAAAGTGTGTGAGCTAAATAATATCAAGTGTGAGGTAATAATGATTCTTTATACTTGAAGAGTCATCGTCATCTTCCTTTCTGTGTGTGAATTTTCCCTTGGCATTTGAACATCTGACACCTTTCAACTTTACTATGATTCAGCAGTGACCCACAAAACCCAATCATTGTGTTAACCTGTTTCGACATAAGTTTGTATGTTAAAGTTACTTTTGCCTCAACTTCAAGTGCTTATGCCTTCACAAAGAATAACTTAGAATGGATAAATATGTAGGTGGCGATTTAATCTATTTACTTATGAATGTATCAATTTTTGTTCGCGTACAAACTATGAAGCTAAAGAAAGAAACATGCATCTATTGCTGTTCTCATACAGACAGTTAAGTTAAAAAGAAATAACCCTGAAGCCATTTATACTAAAAATTAGTCTATCATTGAAATAATATAACTTCTTTAATCACTATTGACGCACTAATTATTTGGAGAATAATTAAATTTTGTTGGCAAAAAAGTTTTTCATGTAACCCTCGTACAAAATTGCACGTTTTGACCTGGTATTCAACCTGCTAGACCTGCCTTTTTGGCAACCTATTCCCTTGCTGCTTCTTCAGCTTAAAGCAC
This sequence comes from Flaveria robusta, assembly GCA_025506415.1. NCBI lineage: Eukaryota > Viridiplantae > Streptophyta > Magnoliopsida > Asterales > Asteraceae > Flaveria > Flaveria robusta. The sequence goes on along the minus strand of CM046466.1, from coordinate 14,904,125 downwards.
CGGATGAACTATTCCGATTTGTTACTGTCTTTCAGGTGATGGGACTTACATGGGGTGTGTGGGATGAATCTATCTTCTGTTTACAACCACAAATAATCCTTGGAGCTGATGTGTTGTATGACTCAAGTGGTAGGTTTGGATATATGTTTTTCATTATCATATGTTTCCTTTAATTACAGAAAATGTTTAAAGTTGACATTAAGATTTTTCCCCTGAATATTGCAAAGCCTTCGATAATCTCTTTGCCACTGTGAAATTCCTTCTGGAGAAATCACCTGGATCGGTTTTTATCACAAGCTATCACAATAGAAGGTAATCATTGTTCTAAAATAGCCAGTTGATTCTCTCTCTTTCTACCTCTCAACCACACATATGAACTTTTGCAGTGGACATCACCTTATCGAGTTCTTAATGGTGAAATGGGGATTTAAGTGTGTGAAGCTTCTTGATGGATTTTCATTCCTGCCATCATGGAAAGCTTCTGGTATAAGTGGTAACATTCAGTTGGTAGAAATTGGTCTACGTGACGTTGAGAAGAACTGAACATGCTTTCTCAAGTCTGAGGTTAGATGGACTGATGGAGAATATTTCAAGTGATGTTGTGTTCTAGATGGTTTATCATGCAAAGGTCAATCCAGAGATGTTATCTGAAGGTAAACCTGAACTATTTAATTTTCAGATTTAGATGCGACTCTCAGTTGCTTAATTAAATGTCATAACGTTAAAATATAGTGGAAAATGGTATTTATATTCTGTATCGCATGATTGAACTGCACTTTCACTATTAGACCGAGGATCTCATCTTTTTGTTAGCGTTGTTTTTGGGTAAGGAATAAGCCATTTCTAGTGCCATCATGAATCGTTTAGTTTTGATGCCGAAAAGAAACATGCTTTGTGTAACATCCCAATTCTTGATGTATCGTGTTGAGAATAGTTTATGATCATTTGTAAATGAGAGTTTCTCCTCTTTATTGTGTTAGTATGAATCTTATATAACAATTTTGGAATCTTGGACTAAAAAGTCAATAAATGTCAACATTGGGGTTAGAAGTGAAAATAACCAATTTTGTTACTTTAATTAGGGGACTAGCAAGAACTAAGCTTGTTTCTAGCTTAAGAGCATCTTAGGCTGGTTGGGAGCAAGAATTAGCCATTTGGTAATATAGATAGAATTCAATAGCTTAGAAACACTATAAGATAATTAGAACATGTTGCTTATGTTCTCTTTTTTATCGTATAGCCTAACCAGGAATATGGGTATGTGAGTTATAGGTAGCTTTTGAATTTTGATGTAATCTGACAAAGTGGATTTTATGAGTTTTTATAATGGAAGCAATAATTCTCATTCATTGTGGTAAATAATTAAATACCGAGAGGATAGCTACAAAGTAGGAACTATTATAAGAGACTAGGACTAATCTAACTAATTATTCTATCTCTAAAATACAACAATATAAAATACAAAACTCAAATATTTAACTAGTTGAGAGGGAACCCGGTTTGTGTTTAATGTGTTCTCACAAGATGGACGATTGATCAAGAAGCCCAATTTTGAAGAGGAGGGACGGTGGCATTGTTTGTGGAGTGGCTTAGTTAATGCATCAACTAGTTGATCATCACTTGTAATGTGATTATGTGATTAACTTGTATAAATCCATCGTGAACTTTTTCACATACAAAATGAAAATCTAGTGCAAGATGTTTCATGCAAAAGATAGTTGGGGTTATAGTAGACTTATATCTCAATTCCAGAATTAAAGATATAACCCATTGTACTTTGGTTGTGGTAGTTGCTACAACCTAGAACTCTGCTTCGGTGGGTGAATGAGCCAACGTACGTTGGCGTTTGGAGCTCCAAGGAATGGGGTTGTTACCAAGGCAAACAATGTAACATGTGGTGCTATGATATGTTTGTTTGTCACCCACTCAATCAACATTAATAAATGCATGAAGGTGTAACGGAGAATGTCATTTAATAAGCACTTCGTGATGGATAGTTTCATGTAGATATCTCAATAAACGCTTAAGGGCAGCCCAATGATGATCACGGTAAAGGCAACATCCAGACGGGTTAAGAAGAAGTACTGAGGCGCACCCGCATTGTCTCGGCAGTTGGTGGGGGGCACTAAGGGTTTGCTATCAAGTTTACAGTCACTCATGCATGCACGTTTAAGAATATCCAGAATATATTTAGTTTTGAGAAAGGAAGAGACCATCCGAGTGAGGAAGAACCCTAACTCTAAGGAAGTAAGAAAGGTTTTCAAGATCTTTGAGAGAGAAACATGTAGCAAAAGAGGTGATAATAGTATTTACTAGTGAATTATTTGGGCCATTTATGATGATATCATCAACGTACATAAGGACGCAGATGGTAGGAGTAAAATGATTGACAAAGAGGGAGGAATCAGAGATTATTGTTATAAAATGAACAGGAAGAAGGTAGTTTCTAAGTTCATCATACCAAGCGCGTGACGCTTGACGAAGACCATAAATGAGGGGTTCGTGAAGCCAGGTGGTTGAGACATATAGACAACCTTGGAAAGGGTGCCTTGAAGGAAGGCGCTGTTGATGTCTAATCGTCGAACGCACCAGTTTTGAGAGGTGGCGATAGCAAGAATGAGATGAAGGGAGGCCGGTTTGACTACGAGACTAAAGGTCTCAATGTAGTCTAAACCCAGTTGTTGGTGGAAACTTTTAGCAACGAGACATGCTTTAAGGCGGTCTATGGAACAATCAGGTTTAAATTTTATCGGAAAAACCCATTTGAAACTAACGAGATTGGGGACAATATCGAGAGGGACAAAGGCCCAAGTATGGTTACATAAAAGAGCATCATACTCTTCTTGCATGGCTTTTCGCCAAAGGGGTTGCTTGAGTATGGTTGTAGGTTCGGTGAAAGGATGAGAGACGACATGGTAAAGAAAGTAATCGGAATTATGATACATGGGAGTAGTTGATTTTTGGTTAATTTGAATGGTTTTTTCTAGTCATAATCATTTAATGACATTTATCGCCAAATTTAGCTTACATATAGAAGTTTGGTTGGCCGTTAGGCATATGGTCTTTGGTAAACATTGATTTAATTGTATGCCTTGTTTAGTGAGATGAGTACATAGAGTTTTAAAAACACACCATCATGAGTTAAGGTTTATATTGATCATTCTCGACTGGAGGATGCAATGCCCATATTAGAAATATTAAGCCGCCGTTTGTTCAGCCGAATGTTTTTGATGGAATTGGTATCTGTCAAAACACTATCACATGTTAGGGCTTATATTGATCATCCTCGAATGGAAGATGCAATGCCTATATTAGAAATATTAAGGGGCCATTTGCCAATGGTTGGCAGAATGTTTCTAATGGAATTGGAATTTGTTAAATGAATTGGAATAATGAAGGAATTAAAATGAATTCCTATCATGCGTTTGGTTGGTAAAATGCAATGGAATCTTTTGACATAATCCTGTTTGGTTTGTAAAACTATCAAAAGAATTAGAATGTAAAATATTGACAAACGACAGAATTACCCTTTTTTGTATTTTTATGGTTTTTTGTTTATTTTGTAACTATATCTTTAAAAAATAAGAATAAACACCTATAAAAATTCACAAAATGTTACTATCATAAATAGAAATAAAAAACTTTCAAACAAATTGACATATAACATTTGAGTCTCGATAAAATTAACGTGAAACAACATGAATTTAAAAGTTAACACAAAACAACATGAATCAACATAGTACATTTTAATCAATTGGTAGCATTCCAAGACTCGAACATGCTTGTGCAAGATTATTTCTAAATATGGTCCACTCATTTGAAGTGCCAATAGAAGTTATATTATCCTCGTATACATCTTCAATGTTGCTAGTTGCCTCGTCGATTACATCTTCCATGTCAAATGGGTCAATTGCCATTTCTTATCTTATATAATTATGAAGAAGACAACATGCCATTAGAATCTTATTTTTTTAAGTCAACTGAATAATATGAGTTATCTCTTAAAACTCCCTACCTTGCCTTCAAAATATTGAAACATCTTTCAATAACATTTCTCACGGATGAATGCTTCATAATATATAATTCTTTTGGTGTGGTAGGTTAATGTCCATCACGCCAATAATTTAAATGATATCATTAGCCTCTATAAGAAGTGAGAAAACCTTGCCTATTTGCGTATCCAGCGTCTACCCGATAATAGCTTGCAAATGCATAAAAAAGTACTAATTTTTTGGCAAACGTCTAACTGATTACTTTAACATATATTTATGTACTTGATCTTGGAACTTTCAATTCATGAGGCCTATCAAGAGCATCCCAGAGAATTCTACCATCAACTGTATACCCCTCCCACCATGGTAACACATATAAATTGCATATTTTGTGAACATACACGTGATACATTTGTAGCGATATCCCCTTTTCTTGTTCTATATCTAGGCTTCTCTTCTAGTGACAGTAAGCATTTTATATGTGCCCTATCTAAAGCTCCTAGACAATTCTATAACAAAACCGAACACAAGTTATTAGTGAAAACCAAAGTAAATATACGAGAATATTATAATGATTATTTAATACCTTGAATCATTTCCATCTTTGATTAGTAGAATCCTCAGAAACAGACTTCGGTTTCTTAAGCAAGTGTGAATGTAATCTTATCACTGCATTGGAAACTCGAGAAACTACTATTAATAGTCTCTCTCGAACAATGAAAGCAACTTGCCATCACACGATTTTTAACATTATGAGCAATAATATGAAAGGAAATTGCTACTTGTTCATCGATGCCCATATTCATAGTTGTTTTTAATCCTCCAAATGTCTTAGGCATGCCGCACAATTTAGTGAAACAAATTCGATCCATCCTAACTTTGTGATATAGACATAGTGTCACTTTCATAAATGCACATGTTCAAAATCAAATACCTATCTATTTTTCCTAAAGAGTAACTAATACGTGGTTTATTGACTTCGTATTTCTCAGCCAACATATGAAGTGAAATTACAAACTAAGCAACATTTGTACTAACTTGATACCGCCATGCCGAAAACAATGTTTTTCTTTTATGCTTGTGTTTATGTGATTGTAAACTAATTGTTGCATTACAGATCATAAAATGATGAAGCAAAAAGCTGCATAAATAACAAAATTACATAAGCATAGTGTAAAAAAAAAGTCATGATGTCATCCACCTAATCAAACAATCACAAAAATAAAGATCAACAATTTGTAAATCAAACAATTACAAAAGATCATGATATGATGTCATCTTCCATTACAGATCAATAGTTTGTAGATAAAACAAATAAAAAAAATCTGCCTAATTGATCTCATCAAATAATCTAACAATAACAAAAAATAAAGAAATTGAAGTTTATTCACTAAAGTTACATGTTGAAACTATCGATGTTAATAAGGTCGGTGATGTCAAAGAACGAACTTATATTGCATGTCGATTTGAGAATGAAAAAATGAAGTTAGGGATGATGGAAATAATCAGTGAAGATGAAAGAGGCCACATATGACGAAAGAAGAAAAAATAGGGTTTTTGTGAGAGGGGCATTTTAGTAATATATAATTAATTCTTTAGGAATGTTTTCAAATTCTATTAGGTGGAGGATGGAAAGTCACATCGCCAAGTGAAGAAATAAGGGAAAATTACGAAAATGATCATTTGACAAAATTGAATTACTAAAATAACTGTTAAAAAATAAAGTTTATCAAATAAAATAATCAATCATATTGCGCCACGTGTCTATCGGATTATGGGAATCCCTCGCCTAGGGAAGCATGCAGGCGAGGATCAGCCATAATCCCTCGCCCACGTGTCCATCCCTCGCTGACTTAGCGAGGGATTATGGAAATCACTCGCCCAAAATTACAAAAATACCCCCTCGCCCATAATTATATATATATATATATATGTATGTATGTAATATTTTAACCAAAAAATCCGTATTTTTTATTTATTATTTTTTAAATACTTAAAAATTTAATTTAATTTAATTCCCCTATATAATACACTGTTTACCCTTAACAAAGTTATCAAATCTTATATTTTTCTCAACCTTCTTGCTATTTTTTTCTTAAAATTCTCTCAAATAAAAAAATGTTAGTAATATCAGACTATGCAGTGGAGTCAATGACTTTCGTAAACGGTGTTGAAAAGTATCTACCACTAAAAGGTAAATGTCAGTTATTGATAACCGTATATAACTTTGAATTCTCAGTTTTGAATAAATAATATGTCATTTTTAAGTAAACATTGTATTATATAGGGGAAAATGAAATTAAATTAAATTTTAAGTATTTAAAAAACAATAAATAAAAAATACGGATTTTTTTGGTTAAAAACATATCAATATTTATATATATTTAATTATGGGCGAGGGGGTACTTTCGTAATTTTGGGTGAGGGATTACCATAACCCCTCGCTGAGTCAGCGAGGGATAAGCCACCTCAGCGAGAGATGGACACGTGGGCGAGGGATTATGGCTGATCCTCGTCAGCACGCTTCCCTGGACGAGGGATTCCCATAATCCCTCGCCACGTCAGCGAGGGATGGACACGTGGCACGATAAGATTGGTTGTTTTATTTGATAAACTTCATTTTTGACTGGTTATTTTAGTAATTCAATTTGGTCAAATGGTTATTTTCGTAATTTTCCCAAGAAATAATTCTAATTACAATTTCAATTCTACTTCAATCATTAATCAACAAAACATGATTTTTAATAGAATTTATTCTAATTCCACTTTCAATTTCAATTCTTACTGATTTTGCGAACCAAATGACCACAAAATGGTTTAGAGATAATACGTTTGCATTGGTTTAGTTACAAAATTGCACAAGTACATGCTACTAGTTTGCTATTTAATGATTTGAAATTATAATATAGTGAGGAAGTGTAGAATAACTCAATTGCTTAATGAAGAATATATGAGGGTAAACTGATTCAGAAAATGTGTAATTTTTTTAAGCTGAACGAAGCTGAAATTGTGACCCATAGGATCGCACATATTTTTCAGAAGTTTTTAGAATAACCTTTAATCTGCTTTTATTAACCATACATAATTGTACTTCGTATGAATGAACCCTCGATGTTTTGGATAGATGGGAGATACCTCGCAAGATTTGAACCATGTGTGCTTGCTTTACATAGTTGTGAACCGCATACGTTGAAAAATGAAGTGCTCATTTTTCCACTTTACACGAATACAACGGGGAAGCTTGAACACTCCCATAGGAGAATGTGGGGGGGGGGGTATTAAATTTTTTTAGGGGGGGAACTCTATATATATAAAAGATTTACATTATCGGACAAAAAATTAACACTATCGACGAAAAAGAGAGAGGGGCGGGGGCCCCCCGGCCCCTATTATCCTTCGCCCCTGCTGAAGAATGTGTGTATTTCGAGTACATATACCTCTACCCCAAATTGATTTTTATGCGCGAGAATATTTATTTTACATGGCTATGTAAGAATATATTACATAATCAAGTTCTTAAAAGTTAGAAATTTCTAATTTAATATAGTTATGTGTGGAGTATTACATATGGTTTACTTTTATGATCTAAAAAAGTTGTGATATTATTTTATACGATTGTCCGACATGGGTTGTGACATTTCAACTCACACAATAATGGTAAAAGTTCTCATAGCCATGTTGTTTGGTCCGTTCCTAAAAATATTGCCATGTTTTCACACATTTAAATTGTGTAAGAACCTAGGTGAATATGCTATTCCTAAACTTAATGACCAGATTTTTTAAATCTTTACTGTTTGTACATTATATCTTGTAACGAAATTGTAAGTTTAAAAACATGTGAAGTTTAAAGTGAAACAAAATCACCACAAATTAACATAAAGATTTTATAATGAATCATATGAGTGCTAACTAGTCAACCTTGCAATCACTCCTTGACGTCAATAATTCATCTCACTGAAAACTTCTAAGTAATCATGATAGTTATTACCTTTACAATCTTCTCACTAATAAGTTATTAATAATCTCCTCACATCTCACTAATCAAGGTAGTAATTACCTTTACATTTCTTGCTAATAAGGTAGTGATTATCTCTTAACTTCTCGCTAATCAAGGTTAGAATCACCTTTACACTTTTCACTAATAGTTATCATCACTTCACTTCTCACTAATAAAGGTAGCGATCACCCTTCTCTTTAATCTAATTCGTGATCACCTTTATTAATTATTAGTTCTCTCTAATTTTAGGGATCACCACTCTCAAAAGCAACATAATTATATGTATGTAGATATTACAATAAGGCTCACTACAAACACTCTTCCCTTGCTATTCCATGATCTTTAATCTTGGATATGTATACATTTTCAAATATTTAAGATCACTAAGATATGACTTAAAAGTTGAAGGGTTTTATTTTTATTTTTTATTTTTTGTGCAAGAGAGAATCTCAAAAGTGATGAATGTTTGCTTCAATAGAGTAAAAAGCTACTTGAAAAATGTTCTGGGCGCCACGCTCATTCCCACCACAAGCTAGCCCTGATAACACATAACCTTCTGACATTTTGATTGTCATTAAAGTTTTGTAAGTATTTCCCTAACCATTTGATAAGGAATGACATCTTAGAAAGCTCTAAGGTTGGATCATTTTTTTGGGAAGCATTTTTAAACAATATAGGCATAACTACAGAGCGAAAATTTGTGCATGAACCCAATTGCTAAAATGTGGTATCAAAGTGTGTATGTTGAGTTTTTAAGACTTAAAACATGTTGGATACCATCTTTTTATGGAGGTTTTTTTAAACTATTCTGATTTATATATTCATTTTGTAAAGGTGTTATGCTTTTCTAAATTTTAATAAGTTTTATAATTAATTATAAAATATTTGATTTATTTTATAAAATTTTTATTTATAAAAATCTTATTATTTTATGAAACTGCTTTTAGTGATTAATTTCAACTTTGACTTTGTGTCATATTCTCATTAACATAACCTTTTATAGGCCTTGAATTAGATTAAAACCTCTGGTTTAGTTTATATAAGATATTTTTGATTAGCTTTATAAAACTCCACATAAACACCCATGACCCATCGCTTAGCCTTAATTTGATGTGTGCTTTATACCGATGGATTTGTACACACATGACTTGGGATTTGAGTTTTAACTTGATTAATCTGTTCTGCCACATCGTAGTCGATCCACTATGCAATTGATATGTTTTTTTGTTCTTCCAATATGTTCGACTCTTGCCAGCGTTTTTATACACATTGGATGGTCGATGCCAGCATAACCATTACTGATGCTTTTGTTCTACATTTCTTGCTTGATATTTTTGATTCATATAAACATATGAATACTTATATTTTACATCAGTTTCACAGTCGATGCACGATATAACCGTAACATTGACCGTGGTGCTTATGTTCTATATTTCTTGATTAATTTGCTCATATGAATTATAATTTTTAACATTTGTATCATATGCTTATATTATTTTTGTCATCAAACCAATGAGTGTATTTTAAGATATGTGACTATAGGTATGCACCAACAAATTGGTTAACAGAGTTTTGACCATCTATGTGTATTCATTTAGGTATGCTAACCTGTTATGGTGCCCTAAGGCTGGTTAGAAAGGAGTGAAGTGACTTTGAATAAATAAAACAAATTTGGTAGCTATTTGGTTAGTGTATATGGTACCTTTAGCCAACTTTATTATTACAACTTGGTGTAAAAGTATATCATAAATTCTTTTTAAAGTCTTCCATGTAATAACTTAAAACTTTTTTTTATCATTTTTGAGAAATTATTTTAGATGACTTTATTAATATCATAATAAAGGCTTACAAAATACCTTTGTCATAGTTTATGAATGACAAAATTTTCGTGTACTGTATCAACAGCTAAGCAATAATATGTATTTTTGCACGACAATGACAATTCAAAATGTTCACTTATGAAAGGTTTGAACCCAGGTCTATTGAAATACCTTTAGACGCTGTACCACTAGGCCATCTTGTGATGGTTATTTTTTCTAGATAATATGTTTTATTAAGTATCTTATTTAATTATTTTCCCTTTTTTTTTTTTTTTTTTTTTACTTTAAGATGCATATATTTCTTTTCATTTTATTCAACTAGTTTGTCTTCCCTTCTTCAAAAATTATAAAAGCTTCAAGGTTGATGAAACATATCATCCATTATCATGAACATGAATATTTTTATAATAAATTTAATATGACCATGTCATATTCTTGCAAAAACTCCCAATTCATCTCCCAAACTTGCCATATCTAGCTTAACATCCCCTCCTTTCTGAGCACAAAAACTTAACACTCAATACTTGAGATTACATATATGCCCTTGTAGGTAGTCTAATTTACTACTCTACAATTCTTTCTGACCTCCTGACCACCTGTAATGCTACTCATCTTGATCATGGACCTTGTGAATGCCTTTGTGAATGCATCTTTTGAGTTTGCAAACTTTGCTGCTACATTTTTAGTTTTCCCCATATCAAGCAAAGCTTTATCTGAAGAAAATAAGGCTTTTTGTTGGAAGATGAGTTTGTAGTATATATTATCAAAAGTTGTGGAGGAAGGATCCATTGGAACTCCTGCATTCTTTGCATTTTTGACTGGACAAGTTTTCTTTAAACTTGCAGCAAATGAAGGGTTGATTGACGGGTCAACGCCGGTTGGTGAGTTGAAGTTGTGAATTCGGTTTTTGAATGATGAGCAATGGGAGAAACCAAGAGTATGCCCACCTGCATACAAGAGCATACACAAAATTCTGTTTGTTTTTTTTGATGATATATCATATGTTCTTTTATAACCATTTTAGTATATGCAACTTGACTTCATTGCATGGTTAAAAGGAAATATTTGACTAGATGTGACAATTTCGACCAATTTACTTATATATGGGTCAATTCAGGTTATATTGTATCTCGAAACAAACATGATTGAAAAATGTAATTTAAAAGGAACGAGTCTCAGTCACACGTCCATATAAAGATCATTAGTTAATCATATAAAACATTCAAATATTTGAACCAATGTATTTAGATCCACTTCGACCCGCTTGTACCGAAAACTACCCATTTTGACTCATTACCCGACTGATTCACCCACCCATTTTACCACCTCTATATGTTTCCATTGGGAGTTTGAGAGATGATGTTACCTGAAAGTGCCACTAGATCATCTAGAGATAGACCTCTTTGAGCAAAGCTTTTTTGAAGTTGAGATATGTTGAAGGTAGGAGCTGGGAGTTGTATTGTTTCACTTGCTAATGATGTTCTTCCATCTTTTCTTCCTTAGGAACATCCCAGGATGGGCCTCCAGACTGTATAAAATAAGCTAGACCATGATCATGACATCAAACCATTAGATTAGTATAGAAATAATATTATTCTTGTTACTACCAGCACGACCGAATCTCTAGCCGCTAAAGCTAAGATATCAGCACACGAAACTATTCCTGGGCATGCAGATTCAACTGCTTTCTTCGCGTTATCAATGACATAAAACGAATGTAAAGAAACATTCGGTGGCCCGTCTTTTTCAGCTTTGTTATTTCCCTTAGAATCCAGCAAAACAGAAGCATCACACCCCTTCCAAAAACATCAAACCAAGTTAGTCACTAAACACAAAGTAATGCAACTCAAAACAGTGAATTCCCTTTTTTACCCTTATGAAGCAGTCATGAAAATGCATCCTTAGCAAAGCCGCAGGGACTTTTTTGTCATTTGTCGCCGCATCCCTGACCGCTTTTCTGACAAGGGATTCAACATTAGGGCATGTTTTGGCATAGTAGTTTAAGCTCAGTGATGTTGCAGAAGATAATAATGAGAGAATGAGTAGTGAGGTTAAGAATGCAGAGATGATAGCCATGGGTGTGTGAGGTCTACTTGCTTAATCACCCTGATGGTTCTGCATGGAGATCATGAAATTACTATTTATAGAAAGAGATGGAGATAGAGTGGGGTTAATAGAAAGAGATGGAGATAGAGTGGGGTTAGATTTGTTATAGTGGTTCATGTTTGGTATGATAACTAACTGATGGTGTATGTTTTGACATTGGAGTATGTTTGAAGCATCTAATTACAAGACAAATAACATTGTCAATTTTAAGTTTTCATCTTTAGGCATTTCACAACTTTATTTGGTGGGTTGTTTCCATTTTATTGAGGGACTAATTTTCTTTAAAATTTATCTTGATCTAATGATATCATGGGTACCAAAGATGTCTAAATACACATAAATGAGTCATATTAGATAGTATCTTTTGATTTACGAGTTAATAGCTAACTCTAAGGTTATATGGGGACACGGTATATGGAGTGGGGAATACCCGGGGAAAAATCGACCCCGGTTGGGAACACCACACCTTTGGTCCTGGGGTTTTCTTTAGCGACTTTGCTAGGTGAATTTTCACCGGGATCCACCAATCCCTACTTCCAAAATTTCGACTGATGGGCTTCGGTTTCAAAAAAAAAAAAAAAAAAAAAAAAAACACTATAAGTACACTACAAATTCCTTATATAAACTCATTACTTCTACTCTTTCTATAGACTTAAAATTATCTGCTACCTTTTAAAATTCTTTTACCCCACGAATCCTTTAGATTATAAAAATTCATGACTCGTTAAACTCGGAAAATAAAGATTGAAATATGCGTAAGTGTACTTTTGAGTTTTTGACTATGGTGGTTTCTTTATGAAGTGCAAGACAACGCCTCTTTATCAAGAATGTAATTTAATTATTTTTTAAAACATTATTATTTTTATCATTGTATACTTTTAAAAATATTATGTTATCTATTTAATATACATGCAACGAGACGATCGTAAAGAGGCTCATAAATGATTAGTGGCACGATACTTTGTTGATAATCATCCAACATTTCTCCTAGAAATGTTACTAAGAAGGTTCTTAATGGATAAAAGCCTATTTTAATGATCACCTGTCAATTGAAACAAATTTTGAGTTCTTTCGAATCACTTTAGATGTGCGAGGTCGTAAGAGTTTACTTCGCTACAAAAATGCACTTCCGCAATACTACAACTAGTATACGGAAATGTTTTAGATTCACTTGATGACAATTTAATAATGCCCGAGAGAACATCACATAGCTATGTGCAACACTTTTGTGATGTTGTTATTACTACTTATTCCAAGAATATCCTTGTAAACCGACGTACAACGATGTATAATTATTATACAATGCACATGTGCTTAGATTGTACGCATTGGGCTTGGAAATATGTCTAATCGATTGATGAGGGTAAGCCACGAGGATTGATCACAAGAATCTGATGATAATGCTTGAAAATGCTTAAAGCGGTGGTGTTTGTGAATTTGTGGATTTAGTATGCATTTTTTTGGGACTCCTGGAGCTAACAACAGCCTAAACGCCATTGACCAATCACATTTGTTCAGCAATGTTATTAGTGAAATTGTACCACTGATTCATTCGTGGTAAATGGTGTTGAATATAAATTTGGATACCATTTAGCCGATGGGTATATCCAAGCTCGGCAACAATAGTTAAAATGTTTTCGTTCTCACCGAAGAATGATCTCAAATGAAAAGGATTTAAAAGAGCTTAATAAGCGGCAAGAAAAGACATTGAACGAGAGTTTGAAGTCCTAAAAAGTAAATGACAAATATTTCAACAACCCACACAACAACTACATCGACAAAAAATTAGAAAAATCATATACATGTGTATCTTAAACAATATGATTTTGAGAGTAATTGTGTGGCATTATCTTCAAATTACATTGAAGATCCTTCAAATAATTAACCGGTAGAAATTATATGCTTTCACGCATACGATCACGCACAGGTCACGATAACCTTCGAGCGGATCTTATCGAGCATTTGGATTATTTGTATCAATCGAACCAAACAAAAATTAGTATTTTTTTGGATGTGTTTTTATTTTTCTAGATCTTAACTTATTTTTATTATTGTACTTTTGTTTTAATTAATGAAGTTTATTTTATTTTTTATTTCTATCTAATATTATTTTAAAATAATAAAATGTAAGTATAAATTAAAAAAAAGTAAATTGAAAAAAATATAGAAACAAAGAAAAATAAGGATGACACCATGTAAAATGAAAAAAAAACTTGAGGAAAGAAAGAAAAATTGATATGATGTTCATGTGTCACACGAAAAAAAGGGGACGTTTTCTATGGGCTTAAATTTATTTAAATGTAAACAACCTCAAGAATTATTTTACTGACAATTACACATTTTTATTAGAAAAATGTTCAAGTAAAAAGTCTTTTAAACATAAAAAAGTAAGAAGTAATCTCAACAATCAAGTTTTTAATCAATAGTTGAGATCAAATTGTAGGAAAAAGTTTGTTTGAGTGATATTTTATAAATAGTCACTTTTATTATTTTTTGCAAGTTTCTCCTATTTTTTTTAAACGTTAATAAATTTTATGTACGATATTATTTTATTGTAAAAATTACACCATTTTACCGAACGTTTTTTATATTTAAAATGAGTACAAGATTGTTATATAAAAGATAATAATTTTTTTACGTTTTTAAGCTCATATATCTTTATTGTACTTTAAGTGTAGTTTATTGTGTATTTTTATTAGTTGTGTTTTCTTGAATACTATCATGTCTTTAAAAATGATGAATTAAAAGAAATAATAATAGTGGAATAACACTATTGTGTATCTATATTCTCTAATACGTAAAAGACAATAATAAATTAATAACTAATTAATCTAATACATTAAAAATAATGACAAAATAATACAATATCTTATTGTGTCTTTTGATTGACATTATATTATCTTAAACACTATTAGTTTTAAAAAATATATTGGTGAAATAATATTATTATGTATTTATAATTGTAGAACACTATGATAGATGACAACAAGTTTATATAAAGTTATAAACTATAAGAAACAATGATAAAATAGCATATTATGTTATTTTTAACAATATGAGTTTTGAAAAATATAATAATGAAAGTATATCATTGTTCACTTCTAATTATAAGATATAATGATAGATAACAAATTTATATAATTTATAGAAATAAAGATAAAAAAATGATTCAAAACGTAAAACACAATGATGAAAACATATAACAAATGATGTAAAAATATATAACAAAATGAACTGATATTTTGAACATATAAAACACAACTAGCTGACGTATTTGACACATTAATAATCAAAATGCCATCCTTTTTAAAATAATAAAGGGACATGTATCAAGTTCACAATCCTTCTTAGACTTTTTTAATTAAATACCTTTTTTACTATAACACTATCCTTTTTATTATAATTAAAGTTAATATCATAAAAAATCCCTATACTTTTTATTTTCTATAGAAAAATCATTAAACCCTAATTTTTTTTATATTAAGGTTCCTATAAATTTGTTTAACATACAGTATTTGAGATTTTTTTTCAAAATTAATATTTAGCCTCTTAAAGTATTCAAAATACATATATTTATGATTTTATCTTTAAAAATTATATATTTACCCATTAAACTAGTCAATATTTGAGTGAATGACATTCAAGTGTTGGGGTGTGCAAAAAGATTTAAACCCGAAAACAAATATAACTTATCTGAAAATCTGAACAAAAAATATCCAAAAATTCAGATATCTGAATTTCCGGATTCAATAGTTTTTTTTAAAATTTTAGATATTTTATATATTTAACTTATATGAAATATATTTCTTAAAACTATAAAATATAAAATTAGTTAGAAATTTCATACTTTTTTCAGATATTAAAAAAGTGTGATGTCATAATTTTTTAATAATAATTACTTAATTTTTTTTAGAAGTTATTAAATAATACATATCCTAAATGAGCACCCCTATTCAAGTGTATACAAAATGTTGTTGTATATAGCTTTATTAACTAGCGTGGGGGTGGGGTGGGGGTGGGGGTGAGGGTGAGGTGGAGGGCTAAGAGCATTCACAGTAGGTTTTGTATATTTATATGAGTGTATTTTTATAATTTAAGGAATGGTTGTAAATGGTTGTGAGTGGAGGAGAGAGAAAAGTTACTGTTCATTTTGTATATTTGGGGAATCACTGTTCAACCCTTATAAATTTTTTAATATTTTTGAAAGTGGTTGTGAGTAGAAGAGAGAGAAAAAATAATGATAAAATTATAAAATAATATTATTTAATTGAGAAGGAGAGAGAAATAGTAGTGTTTTTAGTGTAATTATAAGGATAAAGATATGAAACCTGATGTGAATGCTCTAATAGTAAGACATGTGTTTCGCAACCAAAAGCTTATGAGCTTTAATGTTGCCTAATGAAAAACTAAAAATACTGTTAAAATATATATTTCTATATAAGATGTTAAAAACTCACACTAGAAGCCATAAAAATTGATGATGAGTAATGATTGTCTTAGTAAATAAAGCATATGAGCTCTAATCTTGTCCAATACACAAAAAAAAGACCCTTAAAATATATCTTTTTATAAGATGATAAAAACCCGTACTAAAAGCCATAAAAATTGATGATGAATAATGATTGTCTTGATAACTAATATCTATTATTGATTTGATTTTTTGTAATAACAAACTCACACGTATTTTAAATCTATTCAAATTTACGTTAGTTGTTCACAACTACTTAAACCCATAAATTATCTCTTGAAAGCTAGACACTTTAATTACAAGACTGCTGAGCGAAAGACATAAATTCTAAATTTATTGCCCCTTATAATAATAATTCCATTTTCTTTTCACATCCACCTTATCAACTAATTTTCAAACATATAAAAGGTTAAAATTTATCATGGTGTTTGTGACCCATACTAAACTTATCTTTATGTAATATGTATCATCTCTACCTAAAAGGAAAAAATAAAGACACCCCATGTTCTTAATATGATTACATTTTGATTTGTACTTTTGCTGATTTTTGATTTAATAAAGCGTCATTACGTGTAATTCTTTCTCGAGTAATTATTCTACTCTAAATCCGACATTTCACAAATAATAACCCAAAAGTCACCATAATAAATCAAACGTTACCACTTAGTTATTGCGCTTAATATACAATCATTACCATCTACCAACAATTTAAATAATTATATAATATTTTTAATTATTCTATTCTAAATCCATCACCGCTATGGTTAGTTGCCGACCGCTTTCACTGTTGCTCATACTAGCCATAAACGACTGCTCACACCACCTTGGAGAACCTCCTTTACGCATAGAAGACCCTTGCGGGATCACCACCTATTCTCTCTCCTCTTTTTCTCACGAGCGATGCTACCAATTTTCGCCCTTAACCACCACAAGACTCTTTGAAAGCCCTTGCTTAATCGTTTGCCTAGTAACACCACCAAGTGTTAGTCCCATTCGTATGTTCTCATGATCGTACGATTTCTCACCCTTGTTCATTTTCAACAAGATTTCTCACTCTCTTTCCTTATCAAATGATGAGACACAAATGGGAAGAAGGGGAGAGGTTTTGAAATTAAGTTAGGATTGAATTTTAGAGATTTGTGGGAGTCAAACTCTCACCCAAAATCCAAATTTAGATTTGTTTTATACACCCACTTTAACTATCCACATACTTAATTTAATTAAGTTTAATCATATACTCACACTTAATTAATAACATTTAATTTGTCATAAACTTTAGTTATTATAACATAATGAACTCACATACACACTATAATGAAATCAAGCATCTACACACATGTCACACATGCACACGTAACACACTTGTACACACTTGCTCACATTTTAACTAATCAAATTAATTAAATTTAATGACTTCTACAACCACATGCTACAATTCATCTCCAATAAAAAGGAATTGTGAATTCAATATTCACACAATGCATTCAGATTGATTTCCTTGCATATTGAATTGGTTTCCTTTCATTCTTGAGTTTTCCTTTTCAAAATCATGACTTGTTAGCCAAACATTTTGTATTCTTCATGGTCAAATACGAGAGTTCTATAAGTTGTGGTAACAGCCATCTCAAGATCAACGTTCATCTCAAGATCAACATTGGTAAAACTCTAGTTTTCACGTTTCTAGTATTTTGATTCTTTGTTTATCATTTATTCTTATTGTAATTCATTTTGTTATAATCCTTTTATGACCAACATGAGAACTAAGCTTACTAAAATACTAATTATATGTTAACCACCATCATCTATATCAGAATACTTAATAAATGATATATTACATGACACTAAAATGTCATACACGTACAAACCGACACACTAGATGTAAAAATATAAAAATTACAGTTTTGATGATAAATAATGATTTTGATCCTGAAAATTAGTTAAGGTATACTGTTAATATGAGTATTGATGATTTTTGAGACAAACAATATAAAATATATGATTTCTGAGAAACAAAAGTAAAAACACTACAAAATTTTCGACCATTAGTGACGACAATTGTCCTTCAACCATAAATTAACATAAAGAAGCATAATTTTGTGTTTAAACAACAAAAGAAGAAGGAAAAAAACTAAAAAGGTGTACCTTAGCAGCAGGTGGTGAAGGGCAAGGTCAGAAGGGGTAGCGAGGGAACAGGAGCAGGGTGGAGGTCGTCGGAGGTCGAGGGTGGTCAGAGGTCGGAAGGGCAAGATTGGAGGGAATAATGAGCAGGGAGGGAACAGGTCGTGGGTTAATGTTTCGAGCAATGTCGCTACTATTGCCTCTATACGATAAAACCTACGCCGTTAGATTTGCACACTGATCAACGGCCAGATCTAAATGAATTCACCTTGAAATGGATCGACTATCATTAGCGGCGACATGTCGCCACTAATTAGTCGCCGCTATTGGCCCTTGTCGCCGCTAATAGTGTCGCTGCTAATAGTAACATTTCTTGTAGTGAAACTAGAATTTTTACAAAATTTAAAAAGAGTCATAACTTGCTAGTAACATATAGCCAAAATAGATAAATCTTGAGTCTAAAATTAATTTCAAAGAGTTTACTTTTCAGACTAAGTAATCTCATCTTCAAATGCTGTCAAAAAAAGATTTAAAAGATAAATTAAATAGATGGCTAAAGCAAGAAAAATGCTAATTTTTATAATATTTAACATCAATAACGGTTAACTAACAGACATAAGGATCATATATGAAAAAGAAAGAAATGTTAGGGACTATATTTAAAGATTTTAAACTTTAAGAAACAAATCCAAAATTTTAACATAACCACAGTTTTTAGGGACTATATTCAACATCACCGACCGTTATTAGTACTGATATTCAGTTTTTAAACTAAACCAATTTCAGTAAGGGCATTTGTTTTCAATACCAAACTTGTTTTACTACTTAATTGGGTTTATTACTAGGTTCCAGTGATACCATGCTTCCCTTTGGCACTGAGCTTGGTTTTTGCTGATCTTTGGATTTGGTAGCACACCTCTTTATAATACCACCCTTGGGTGTTGGTCTTGACTTGTATTTAATACTAGACTTATACTTTACTACTGAATCATTATTAACACTGATATTCTTATTTAATATCAACCTTTTGTTTTTAATGTTTTATAACATTTACCCTTATGAGATTGTATACAGTTTGATTAAAAGGATTGAAAAAGCAATATCAACTTCAAACTGTTTGGTTCTTGCATGGGGGTGTAGCTATATGGAGATGCTACATTCTCATACCTAAGTCATGTTTTGAGTTTGCTATTGGTTTGTGCATCTAGCATCTTCTAGAGAATTAAAGAGTTAAACTTGATCTCGTAAACTTCTCAACATGAGTATTTTTTTATCTGCATTGTCTAATATTGCATAAGTGAGTTTCTCTTTAGTAAGTCATCAAATTAGGTTTCAAAATTAAGGAGTTCACGTTTTAGTAAAGATATCTCTTTTTGTAAGGCTTCAAATATCTTTGAATTTGAAACTTTCCACAATTTTTACACTCAGATTTTAAATCATCTAAAACTACTAATTGCTTTACTAGTTTCTTTTTATGCTCTTTGTAACTTTCCACCCTTCCTATGTATACTGGTATGCACATATTTTCTTTTATGTGATCTGGAATTTTTGAGATATTCACCATGAAAGTTTACAACTTGTGCTACTTGTTCAACCTGATGACTCTTGTCAATAGTTTCTTCAAAATCCATTTGTGGTTATTAGAGCTTGATGAAAGTCTTGGAAATTATAATCTGCCTCATATTCTATGCTGATGCCTTTAGTTTTCTATAGGAATATTATTATCGACCCTTTGATTGTTAGATATTGGGTATTTACATTAGCGAAGTGAGCCTGTTGGTTATAATTGTAACACCTAATCTTGCTTTTATCTAGTCCACACCTTGACTTGGATATGTTGCTTATAGAGGTTCTTGTTGGAATTTTGGACACAAAATAATTATATTTATGTATTTGTTATATAAATAATTATTTATTTATTGGTTTAAGTTCTCGTTTTGTAACGAATTATACCATGTCCAAACTGAAGCTAAAATGAATTAGATATCGATGCTCGAAGTTGAGTGGTCGGAATGAAGAAAGTGAAACTTGGGTGATTACAGGAGGAAATTGTTGAAATTTCTTGTATAATGCTAATAAAGCCATGTATTGATTAACATGGATGTTTTATGTTTTGACCAAGTCTTTTATTAAATATTATGAATGTTTATTATGATTTATAATTGACATTAAACATGTCATGAATGAAATAAGAGTTTTAATTTGATTTCATAAAACATTTCATAAATCAAATGGAAGTTTTGGTTGTGAATCATAAAACTCACATTAATGTGAATTCTTTAGCTTGAGTATATAAGAAATTTATTTTCTTTAGTGTCAACAAGTATTCATAGAAATTTAGAGATGAGCATTCTCTAAATTGTTCTTCCTACACCATCATCTTTAACCATTTTCCATATAACATCATAACACATATTTTACCCGGTGATCTCTCGGGCCCGAGGCACTCTCCGGCAGTACATACTGCTTTGGCTGTTGTACCCTGGGAGACTGACGCGTTGTCTTGAGTAGAGACGCGAAATCTATTTTAAGGGACCCGTGTCTAACATGATCCTCAGTCACAACCGTCAATCTTTTGTTTGTTAATTATTGCAGTCAAGAGGTATAGTAGAAGATTCGAACATGATGAATACTCAAGTCAAGAATACTATATGAAAACTAGTTGGAGTATACACTAAAGATGGATGTTCGAATCAAGTTTGGTACATAAATATTGTTATATTTATTTTTCTAGTCGTATTTGTAAACGGTATTGTACTCAGATTTTCCCATGGCTAACGAGAGTATCGTTATAATTACAATATTTTAATATAAAAATGAACCTACTTCTTACAGTTCTTCCTATTCAACCTTTTTCCTTTGAAAGTGATCATGACCATATAGTATTGTATATTAAGTTTCTATAGATCATCTGGATGGAAGCGATCCAAATCTTCTTTTGTGACACTATGAATATCCCTTGTGCTTAGAATCAGTGCTTCATTCCATCAACTAGAGTTTGAGAATCCTATGGAGCTTCTTGGATTTAAATATATTTCAGATGTTGGAGTGACAGTTTATGCCAAAATTTAGTAGTGGGATAAACATACAATGATGAGGAAGAACTATACTCATAAACTTGTTTTGAACAATTGATTGTTTGCTATTTTGGTTCATCTCAAGTTCATGTCTTGAGCATTCCATATAACTCCTTCAATTTGAGAATCTTCATATTAAGTGACTTTATGAAAAAGATGGTGTACATTCTCCATTTCATAGGAAGGGCTCTCAATAACTTTTTAAGAACTTCATCATTCTTATATATTTTTCATGTCATTTTCAATTCATTAAACAACTTCAAGAATCTTTCATAATATCGTGCATGTTTTCTCGTTTAATATGACAATTACTCAGACTGCTACACCAACGCAAACTTTCTATTAGCCTTAACCTTGTTTGTTCCTACATACTCGGTATAAAAAGCTTCCCATAATTTCTTAGCACTTGTACAAAGAGTAGAACTTTGATAAAGTTCATTGGTGAGAGTCATGGATATCACTCTTTTTCAAATATGTTAAATAGCTTATTCTCTTTATTAGAACATTTAGATACAAGTTGTCATATAAAACGGGAATTTCTTCATTCTAAGTTTCCACATAATGAAACCTCCTCTTCTCAATCTTGGAGAATTGATTATTACCCCAACCTAAGTATCCAGAAGTTGTTGCTTTTTTGCTATATGCCATTTTTCTCTATTGAAACTTTTGAATCTTTTTAATAATGAACTTGAACAGAAAGTGATCACTTTAATCACTAGATTAGATCCAACGCTTTAGTTCCACTTGTTAGGATTGATCGATCTTATTCCTATTTCAATTGTGTTAGTGAAATTGGTGTAGTTGGAATCAATCGCAATCTTTCATAGTTGAGTATTGCAATCAATGCGCAAAGTAAAATACAAAGAACTGAGAATAATGTTTAACCTCTAGGTTATTCAAAAGTCTCAAGAACTATTACAACTGTTACAGAAAATAAGACTAGATAAATATCTACAGAGGGGCTAATGAACTAAACACTATTCTATAGTTAATTAATTGATAAATGAAACAACATGTTTGCCTGATACACCAAATCGAAATCTAACTAGCTTATATATACTAGATAGATTCCAAATGATATTAGAAAATAATACAAATATTAAAGATCTTTGTATCACGAACAATATCTTTCGTATCTTAAATCATATATATAGCATGGAGATGGTCACTACATATCTAGACTCATACCAAAATATGTACTATAACAGATCAACTATTACGGATAAGTCTAGTTTATAAGTATACACACTTTATCAAAATAACACTTAATTTTATAACCACTTATTAAATGTTTATTTAAGGTCACAAGAGCAACACTCGTAGTCCAATAAGCCCACAATGCGCACATACCACAAATACCACATACTTTACAACCACATCACATTCCTAGTGATTACACACACACACACGTTACTGTAATTTCATATACGCTTATTTTTTGCATGGTAAACATCATTCTTCTAAAACGATTTAACATAATATGAAGTGCCTTTAATTAAAATAATTAAAGTGATATACACATCATTTGTTACAACTTATTCAAAATCACCTCAAAGTGGTTAATAATAAACTAGTTCTAAGTCCCGCGCTTTGCCGCATGTTTCTTTTGGGTTTAGTTTATAACGAAACTGTGATTCGTGTGTTGTTACGGTAAAAAATAACTAAAATAACGAAAGAGTAAGTGTCTCAAACAAAATCCTTTAAGAAAACTACAAATAAAAAAAATAGTTTAATTGATATTTTTAGGATTATTAAGAAATAACCTTATATATTTTGTAAACTTATATTTTTATAAATACTCTTCAAATATTTGTTGTTAATTGATAATAATTCTAAAAGCATCCAACTTTATATAATGTTAATTTTATATTATCTATTTTCTATTTTTTTACAAATAAGTACGATTTGTAGTTTAAGTATATATTTAATGCATTAGAGTCTAAATTTTGATTTTTTTTACATGAAATTGTTTTGTATTTGAGCTAAACAGAAAAAGAATGTGCTAACTTATAAACGAGAAGAAAAACTTAATGCAAGTTATCAAAGTTAAATGGTCATTGGTCAAAGTATATAATTATAATTTTCCCTTGTATTAACCGACCACTTAGATTAATATATATTAAAATATAATAATTAACCGATAACAAAAGACAAATGTCTAGAAAACTTATTCGTACTATCAAATATCTAACTACAAATATAATCATATTTGATTTAAAAATATACATCATGTAATTCCATTATACAATATTCTAAACACATGTTTCATGGACGATTAAAGGTTATCTTAAAATATTGTTAAAGTTGATCTCATTGTCTCTTCAAAATTTTCCACATGTTATTAATGTTCTAAAGATCTTAATTATTAATAAAAATATTTGAGGTATTCTAGACATATATTTGACGAGACATAATAACCACGAACTTGTTTAATTTTTAAAAAATTCAAAAAATCAAATCAATTATAATACTTAGACAATTCCCCACTCTATAAGTTTTGTAAAAATTAATCGTTCATTTTTGAATTTAGTAAAATTTGAACTTTTTAATATAGGAATTTGCTTTCTTCATCAAATTTGTGAAGAAACAACCAGGAACAAACCAAACAAAACACTAAATAACAGCATTATACATATTATGTATGACATATGAAAGATGCTAAACTAGTGTCAAAACATCAACCGAAAAACATCCACAAATATATCATATCGAAGAACTACATGAAAACCACCATTGGCGATCCAATACCAAATACGCACTACTCCATTGTAGCATCATGAATTGACTAAATGTGCAAGTCAAACTACAACTAGCAGCCAACACTAAAACAATCTAAGCAAAAGATATCTACTTGAAGAAGCAATTTTTTTAATAATTATCATCAAATTTGGTTCCTCTTAAGTATTGAAGTACACATTCAATTCAAAACAACGAGCGAACTCTACCTCTTCCACTTTGATAATTTATTTTTAGTTTTGTCTGATTATTCTTGTTACCTACATAGATAGTTTTGAGTTTTGTCTAATTATTCTCGTTATAATTATCAACTTTTTATTCTCGAAAAAAAGGTGAAAATGTGTTTTTCATTAAGTGAAAAAAATGATTTGTTTATCAACTTTTAGACAAATATAATTATATTTAGCTAATGTTAATATACTTAAATTTTTCTCGAATGAGAGCTTTGCAACTAATCAAACCTAAGCCAAAATAGAACTAAAATAAATGAGTAATCGATGCTAGAATTTGTGTGTTAAAAATTGTTACAAGTGTGTTTCTACTGAGATCAAAGTTTCCACCTAGGTAGTTTCTACTGAGGTTTAGAGCCGGATAGTAAATAATGTTTTAATTGACAATAAGGTTTATTTGACTCGAGCAGTATCGTGAACCGTTTCCCCTACTTCAAGTGCGTTTCAACCAAGTGAAAATGTGTATTGCAGAGATTTAATACAATTTAATTTTGTTCTAATTCCGTTGAATGTTTGGAGTGTTTTGGGTTCTTGATTTTGAGTATAAAAACATGGCTTTGTGAATTTTGTGGTATATATACACCGAAATCATTAGCAATTTAAAAACGCAAAAAGTAATTTCTAGCATTATTTTGTGGTATAGAGAGTTTTATTGTACAAAAATCTTTTTTTGTATTGTACTTTCTTTCAAATTGTAAAAGTATAATAAAAAACCTCATGATATTCATCTGATATTGTATTTTCTTTCAAATTGTAAAAATACCTAGTGTTTTTCTTTACTTTTTTGTATTGTAGTTGATAACTCGTGAAAATCTTTTTTTAGTTTTATTTATAGAGTAAATTGTCATTTTCGTCCCTGAGTTTTTAATTGTTTTGCCATTTTCATCCAAATATAATTTTTCTCCGTTCTGGCTCCCCAACTTTTTTTAAAATTGCCATTTTCGTCCACTCTCGTTAGTGCAAGTTAACTTGAGAGTTAAGTTTGATTTGAATCTAAAGCATGAGAGGGGTAATAACGTCCTTTTACCCTATACATGTTAAACTTTAACCTAAAAACACATGCAGGCTTTCAATTGAATCATCGATCGTTCGACTTTTCATTCCATATCACTGTTCCATTGCCAATCGATCAAAGCAAAATCGAGTCTGCAAAATTCTAGTGTTCGACCACTCAATCAAGTCTACCGTTTGACCATTTGATTGAGTCTGTCGTTCGACTATTCAGTCAAGTATACAATATCAATGGATGGTCGACATAGTTATACTTGGTCTTTATGAAAAAGTGGTGAAGATTATGATATGGCTGCAGCGTATGGTAAGTTATTTCCCATTTGAATATGAAATCTTTGTTGAAATCATAAAACTTTGTTAAAAATTATGTTAATTTTGCGTTTTAGGTCAAAACCGTAGCTATTTTACATTGAAGTTTCACCATGGGGGAGAGTTTAGCGAGTTTCCGGATACAATATATCACAATGGTATTGTTAATTTTATTGACATGGTTGATTCTCGTTGTTTCTCGCTTAGTATTGTTCATCATATGTTAGAGGAACTTGGTTATGCAAAAGAAGATGTAAAGAGAAAACATTTTAAAATTCCAGGAGAGGAATTGGATTTCGGTTTAAGACCATTAGCTAATGAAACTGATGTTAACATGTTGACAAAGTATGTTGAAAAGCATAAAGTTATTGAGGTGTATGTAGAGCATGTTAGAGATGGTGATAATTATGAAAATTTTGACTTCATAGTAGATAAAGATAACTTGGTTGAAGATGTTAATGTAGATATGGCTGAATTTAGAGCAATAGTTGACTATGAAGGTGAAGATCTTGTTATTGGTGAAGAGCTAGTAGATCATGAGCTTGACCTTGATGACTTTGATAGTCCAACTGATTCTAACAATGAACCCCCATTGGATACAGCATTAAGTAGCATTAGGAAGAAAAAGAAAAAATCTAAAGGATCTATCAATTGTCCTTTTTATCTTGGTCAAGCTTTTGGTAGTAGAGATGATATAAGGGCCATGGTCAAAAAACATGCAATAGATTGTAGAAGACAATTGTATATCACAAAGAATGACAAAGATAGATTTCGTGTGGTGTGTTTGGGAATAAATCCAAGTATGGTTAGGTGTGAAATTAATAAGGAAGGGACAAAACAGGGCTACATGGAAATGGGTACTTCAAAGTCTATAAAGTTCAAGTCTATAAAAAATATCCCCACACCCACTTGCCCTTGGATATTGCACATAACAAACCAAAAAAGAGAAGGGTCTTGGGTTGTTAAAACTTTAATTAATGAACACCATTGTCTACAGACCAGAGATGTTAAGTTATGCACCATAAGTTGGTTAGCCAAAGAGATTGAACCAACCATAAGAGTGAACCCTAGCATACCACTAAGAGCTCTTCAAGAGATGTTACAAGAGAAATTACAGGTTCAAGTCACATCTCAAAAGATTTTTAGAGCTAAGATGCTTGCAAATAAGATGATTCAAGGAGATTATAAGTCTCAATATGAAATCCTTAGGGACTATTATGAAGAGCTTATTAGATCTAATTCAGGTAACATTATATCTATTCCAACTGTGAATATTACTTTTGTTTAATTGATTGGTGTATTAGTATATCTAATTTATAACTTTCTTTAGGCATAACTGTGAAGATTGATGTTGAAAAAGAATGTAACTCAACTAGTCAAACAAGGCAGTTTAGGAGGATTTACATATGTTTAGGTGGTTTGAAGGTTGGTTTTAAAAAGAGTGGGAGAGAGCTCCTTGGACTGGATGGGTGTTTCATAAAAGGGCCTTATCCAGGTCAGATTTTAACTACAGTTGGAGTGGATGCAAACAATGGTATCTATCCTGTGGCTTATTCAATCGTTGAATCAGAAAGTGCAAGTTCCTGGACTTGGTTTTTAGAGTGTTTAAGAGATGATCTAGACCTCTCATCCAACTCTAATTTTACATTTATCAGTGATAGACAAAAGGTATGCATTTTGTAAGTAATTTCATACTTTTATATGTTATGCTTACTATTGTTTTTGTTTTTAATATAGGGCATCATACCTGCAATAAGTAAAGTGTTTCCAAGTGCTGAGCATAGATATTGTTTGAGACATATCCATGAGAACATGAAACAAAAATGGAGTGGGCAAGTATACAAAGATCTTGTTTGGAAGTGTGCAAGTGCAACCACAATACAAGGGTTTGATAGGGTTATGAATGAAGTTTTAAAACAAGATAAGGCAGCACACACTTGGTTGAAAGTGATTCCACCAAGACACTGGTCAAGAGCTCATGTCAGTTGTAAGTTGACTTTAATCATTTGTTATTTTATCATTTAATGTTAAATTTGTATCCAATGTAATATGATTTTAATCATATGCAGGTAGGGCCAAGTGTGATGTATTGTTGAACAATTTATGTGAGGTTTTCAATCGGCAACTAGTGGGAGGTAGGGACAAGCCTATCATCACTTGTCTAGAGTTCATTAGGGAGTACCTAATGAAAAGAATTGTTGTGGTACAAAAGATAATTGCAAAGTGTTCGGGACCTTTAGCGCCTGCTATTACCAAGATCTTTGAACAAATCAAGACTGATGCCACACATTACACTGTCATTTGGAATGGTGTGTCTAAGTATCAGGTTAGTGGTTCCGAACATGATCAATGTGTAGTTTTTATGGACGAAAGGAGTTGCTCATGTAGAAAATGGGATTTGACCGGGATACCATGCAAGCATGCGGTGGCATGTATTTGGAATATGGCAATGAATGGAATTGGTGATGGTATACCAGAGCAATGGGTTGATTAGGCTTATTGGTTAGAGACCTGGGAAAATGTTTATGCAAATACCGTAGACCCACTCAACGGAAAAAACTTGTGGACAAAATCTCAATGTCCAACTACCTTAACTGCTCCAAAACATCACATACAAGTTGGAAGGCCAACTAAAAAGAGGAAGAAGTCTGTCGGAGAGGTAATTCAGTTAAGCCAGTCAATTGCTAAAGGTGGAAAGATGCCAAAGAAGGGTTACTCGACTTGTGACAAGTGCAAGTGAAAAGGACACAACAAGAGAACTTGCAAGGGGGAGGGATTGGGAACACAAGTTGGTTCACAACCGACAAGTCAATCATCTGCTATGTAATAAGTAGTTTGGGTACTTTGGTATTTTAGAATTTTGGTTTGGGTGTTTTGGTACTTTGGTATTTTGGTACTTTTATCTTGGTGTTTTGGTACTTTTATCTTGGTGTTTAGGTACTTTCGCTCTTGATATTTTGGTATTTTTGTCAACTAATATTCTCATTTGATATGCAAACTAGTATTTTCATGATTGAATTGTGTTACAAGTTGCATAAAATTTTATCATTTGATTTGTAGCTTGGAGCTTATGACAGTTTGATACCATGGAACAACTAGGAAATATGGTTATTGATTATGTTTACAGTAGAATTTTACTCCATTGAATGTATATCTATTTTAGCATTATTTAACAACACTTCCATGAAGTTAAGCAGGCTGTGTGGACCATATGGTAATTTGATGCACAATGGTGTTTGCCCAGCAAAATGGTAATTTAATCCAGATCAAACCATTTTTTATAATGAATAATATGCATGCTAGCACAATGGTGTTTGCCCAGCACAATGGTGTTTGCCCAGCACAATGATAATCTAATCCATATAGTGCAAATTTTTATAACTATTGAATCCTTTCCATGACATTCTTAAATGCAGAACCAATACAAAATTGACATCCTCAAACACAAAACAATCTTGACTTTTTTCTTGATTAATTCATGACCAATTCATGTGACATTCTCAAATGCCATTCTCATACAACATGCATAATTGACCATAGAAAATGATTAATTCATTCATAGTTGACCATACAAAATTGACCATACAAAATGCAGAATCAATACATAATCAATTCATGAGCCAAAAAGTCAACATTTTCATATCGAGAAACAACAGTGGTCACAAGCTTCCAATTTCTTTCAATTTCAAGAACAACATAACCTAATGAATTCCATCTCAATGCTCAAATACAAAGAAAAAAAAGATGAAAAACAACCAACTATGTCCTACTACTACTTCAATAGCTTGTTCTCTTTTCCCATTCTTCTTTCAATTTCTTCACATCAATTAATTGAATTCAAGAGTCCACATATGATTTGAGCTGAACTTTGATACATTGGAGGGTCAACCCAACCTACAAACACACAGCTCCTCCCCTGTTATATCAATTTACAGTAATTAGGTAAAAAAATCCATCAATTGATGGTTCAACAATAGGGCGATGAGACTTACCCGAGTATCGCAACAATGAAATCAACGACCGGTGTTCGTAGGCATCCACAAGGTGCGCATTATGGTTCTCGATCTAGAAGAGCAGAGCAATTATTTAGGATTCATGGCAACAACGCAGTGGACTCGCATGTAATCGATCAGAGCAATTTCATATGAACTTCTTATGTTCTAGGGTTTTATAAGAGATAAAAAACAATTAATTTGTTATTATTAAATTAAAATATGTAAAAGACATTATTACCCTTGATTCAAATCAAACTTAACTCTCAAGTTAACTTGCACTAACGAGAGTGGACGAAAATGGCAATTTTTAAAAAAGTTGGGGAGCCATAAGGGAGAAAAATTATATTTGGATGAAAATGGCAAAACAATTAAAAACTCAGGGACGAAAATAGCAATTTCTTATTTATATGATTGATTTAACAAGTTTGTGTGTTGAAAACATTTCTTATTTTCTGTTCGGACTTAAAGTAGAATATCTTCTTTTTTCCAAAACAAAAACTAATTAGAAGAGAAAATTGTACATGGTATTTAAATAAATTTTACTATGCTTTGCTAAAATTTTGCAGTGTGCTAGAATTATATTACATATATCTACAATTATCAACTTGATGTACAGTGAATTACAACTGCTAAAGCAAGTTGCACAAGAGGTTAATTAATGCATATACAACTTCTTACTTCTTCTCTTGCGTAATGTACAAGGCATTTGATGCATGGAACTTCTTACACATTACCCTCCAAGTGTGGCTTTCTGCGTGATTTTCTATACACCCGTTTGTTTGTCTCTCTTCTCTTCCTCTTATTTCTTTCCCTTTTCTTCAAGAAGAAGAAAGTTGCCCTGAACTGAGGCGGTGATTTTTCAAACGTAGAGTCAAAACGATTTTCGATGTCTTCGTCTTCCAGATCCTTCCTTCATAATACAGGTACAAAAGGGACCCCCTTTGTTGATCCACCTGTCCATTCAATCTCCCCCATAATTCAGGTGTTGTTTGGCAGTCTTTTAATAGTTCATATGTCTGAATAATTAGAAACTTAATGGTTTGGATCGTTTGTTTCGCTAGCAAATATCTGAATGGTTCAGACATTTGCCTTTGAATGATTAAGCATTATATTAATGCTGAATGGTTAAGAGGTCTAATGCTGAATGGTTAATAACTCTTATCTGAATTGGCCAGACATTTGCCTTTGAATAGTTAAACGATATACTAGCTCTTAATGGTTCAGACATCTTAATGGTTCAGCACTTAATGGTTCAGACCTCTTATTAGTTCAGCATTTAATTATTCAGATATTGCCAAACAGTCCCTCACAACTCAACTTCAATCGATTGAAGCACAAACTTGTGTTTTTGTGTGTATTTTAGCCGTGCAAATTGATGGTTTGACTTAATTTTAGGATTTTATAATGTTGTATCGGAGTTGAGACGATTTTTTTATCAATAAGTTGGATTCAATAGTATTAAAGATATGAGTAAATTACACGGATAGTCTTTGGGGTATGCATTTATTGCAACTTTATTTCCAACTTTTAATAAATTACAGATAAGAACCTGAACTATGTAAGAAGTGCACACGGATGGTCCCTGACGCTAACAAAAGTTAAGTTTCTCTATTAGTTTTTTTAAAAGACCAAAATACACCTTGTTTTTAATCATCTTCTCCACATTCAACACCCACCACCGCCGCCTCCACCCTTAACCCATCGCCGCTGTTGCCACTACCCTCAACCCACCACCACCGTCGCCGCCTGCACCCTCAACCAACCACCAATGTTGCTGCAGCACCCTTAAGCCACCATCACCGTCGCTGCTCTACCCTCAACCCACCGCCATCGCTACCTTTACCCTCAACTCACCACCAACGTCGCCGCCTGCACCCTCAACCCACCACCAACATCGTCGCCTGCACCCTCAACCCACCTCGACAACCGCCTCTACCTTGAACCCACCACCAACATCGCCTCCTACACCCTCAACCACCACCACTTTCGCCGTCAACACCCTCAACCCACCACCACCGTCATTGCTTGCACCTTCAGATCTGAACAGAGAAAGAGAGGTGACGTTTAAGCTCGGTGGTCTTACAAGAGAGAGAGAGAGAGAGAAAGAAAGAGATAAAGAGAAGGGGGAAGAGAGAGAGAGAGAGAGAGAGAGAAAGAGAAAGAGAAAGATAAAGAGAAGGGGGAAGAGAGAGAGAGAGAGAGAGAGAGAGAAAGAGAGAGACTTAGACTAATAGTTAATTTCTCATATGGTGGTGGAGAGGTGGTTGTGGTGGTGGTGGTGATGGTGATGGTGATTAAGATGAAGATGAAGATTGATGAAGAAGATGAAGATAGATGAAGAAGATGAATATGGAAGAAGAAGATAGAGGGTTGGGGTGAGATGTGGTGGGTGAGGGTAAGTTTGGTTATATTTAAAAGTTATTATTTTTTAAATTTTGGGGTATGTTGGTAATTTTACGTTGACTTAACAGAGAAACTTAATCTCAGTTAGCGTCGGGTACTGCTGGTGTGCATATCATGCATAGTTCAGGCACTTATCTGTATTGTATTGAAAGTATGAACTAAAGTTGCAATTCGTGCATACCTCAGGGACTATCCATGTAATTTACTCTAAAGATATTTAATAGTATTTTAAGTTATAATTGGTAGGGAATATCTCTAATAACTAAAATTTTGGTTGGCTTGAATTGATTTTATTTTAAGGATTCTAGGATTAGGTCCACTGCTGCACATACAAACAAAAATTTTGATTTCTTTGTTCCAATTTTAACAAATATATCTTTGGCTTTTTACAAAATCAGTGTCGGTAATTTGGAAATTTATGCTCCAAGAGGATTCCAATAAGAGGTACCCTTCTTATGTAATTTGAGTATGTTTATCTTGGTAGTAGTCACTGTTTTTACTATTTTAAATGCTTTCGTTTACGTACATTCAAGTAAATGTTTTTACTATTCATAAGGCGCATGGGTCTCATCATCTAAATTTCTTTGTATAATATTTCATAACCCCTTTTAAAAGCAGAGATATAGAAAAGATGTTTGCTGAAGGTAATGGAGCTTAAATTTGCTAAATGTTTTCATACTAGATGAGTGATTTTCTAGTCAAAGAAGACAATGCGTTCATAATTTTTTTGTATATAGGGACCGATACTATTAGTTATAAGTGTTATGCACAACTCCTACCAAGTGATGATTTTATAAAGAGATGGTACTTAAATGTTTACATCCTTTGCATTTAAAATAAGCATGAAATGCATCAAGAAATACCCGTAGTGAAGCGCGGAGAAACTTTCTAGTTCTACACGTTATACAACTGTTTAAAAACAAAAGTGGTTGGGGGGGGGGGGGGGTTTGTTTTTCTCATTTTTTAACTATTATACTTTTAAAACTTTATAAAATGTCACTTTGACCCACTTAAGTTTTTTAAATTCCGGGTTTACCTCTGTATTATTTTACTTAAGAAACAAATGTCTTACGTTCGCATTCTATGTGCATATCGGTATAAATTTGAGTCCGTCTATGTTTTGACAAAAAAATTTGTTGACTTGGGTCAAATGTAAAACGTTTTTTTGCTTACTTTTATGTACGCTTTAAGTTAGTTATATTTTGACATAAATTTTGTTTGGAAATATGTCGGGACAATAATAATATATTTTCATTCGGTAAAAACCAAGTTGCTTTACGTTTCGATGTAAATTTAGTTTGTTAAAACAAGGCGGAAGGTTGTATTCAGTACTTAATCAAGCCGCATACAGCGCCGCTGCACGTGTTTTTTTTATATACGTTTTTAGTTGATCTACATTTCGATATAAATTTTACTTGGAAAATAGTAGGTCAAATATAATACGTTTTCGTTCAACTGTATAAATTCGAGTTAGTTTACCTTTTGACGCAAGTTTAGTTTGAAAACAAGTCAGGTCGATCGTAGTTTATACCTTATCACGCAACGTACGATGCCGACTCAACACACGGCGGGTAAAAAGCTAGTGTTTACTCAATTCTATATAGTTTTTAAGCAAAAGCTGCATTTTACTGTATTGTTTTATTGAAAACATCTCACACTTTCACAATTTGAGGGAAAAAAGTTACTGTTTGCACCGATTGTATCTTATTTCTTTGGAAGATTAATCATCACAACTCAGCATCCTCTCAATGGTCCAATTCAAAATGACTAATTTCTTAAAGAAATAAGATAAATAACAGACAAGACTTTGATTCTAACTGCCTTTTCTTCTCTCAAATGCACAATCATTATGTGTATATAAGAGTGGAAAAATTAAACCACTACTCTAGTATGCACTTTATTCGGCAAAAGAATAGTAAAAAATGTGGCCTCCTACTAGTTACATGCATAACTGCACCAACTGCCAAGAAGTTATCAAACACCCACTCCTTATTTCCTCCTGGATAATCCATTGCTCCATCGGGTTCGATAGCTAGGCTCGTAACATGATGTCTAATACATCATATTTTGATTGGAATGCTTAATAATTTTAGATGTATTTTGAAATATTGATTCAAAATAAAAGGTGAATATTGAAGAAAATGATTAAAATGATGATTTTGATCAAATTGAGAATGGATGAGGAGTCTAATTGATTAATATTGGTATGAAACTGTCTAAAATACCTCCAAAGATGTCTTGGAATCATTAATAGGCCATTTAGTTTGATAAATCATGACTAATTAGCATTTTCTTGCAATTGGTTCTTAGAATTTATTAGAGTTAATCTTTTTGATCTAAGTATTTAAAATGACTTTTGAAGTCTTCTAAAGATTGAAAAACTGAAGCTTTAAGCAATAAAAGCAAACGCATTAGAATTGATCACCATGTTCATTATGTTCGCGATTGTTCATTGGTAAGAGTTGAGAAAACCTAATTGAGATCCAACTTTCGCTGCTAATCAAACTTTACTATGCAACTCAATTAGGCTTCATCTCATTGTCCCAATATACTCTTTGAAAAGTAGATTGCATGCCTTTATATACGTTGATCACTAAAGATGCTTTGCGAGTCTAATTGCGTAGTTTAAGAAAATGTGCAATTTGTTCATCAATATTCATATCCATCTAGGAAAGGGTATGTTCATCGATTTGATCGTTACATACATGTAAGGAAGTGTATATATGAAATATGTGCTATTTGTTGCAATTTAGTAACATATTTGATGTAAAGCCAGATATCTTTATACTAATAAATAAAAATAAATCCGGACACTTGTCACCACTCTAGCCAATTTAATAATCGGTTTTTCCGCTTCTCTGTACTCTTAATTATATATGCTATAATAGTTATTTATTAATTAATAAATATTCATAATTAAAATTTTAAATATGTTAACATTAAATTTTTAAATATGTAATACATGAGTTTATTCAATCCGTATAATACACAATATTTAACACATAACTTTTTGTATTATTAATCATATAACAGTAAATTTATTTAGCCCGTATATTATACGGGATTGTAACCTATTATATATGTATATACTGAATTACGTACTCTTTCTCAAATTAGTGCAATTTGTTGCAATTTAGTAAGTACGTAACTAAGTGCATATATATTGACTATCTTAAATCCCGTGTGTTACACGGGTTAAAAAATAATTATAAAATATATTATTTAAAAATAAATAATATAGAAGAATGTGAAAATTAAAAAAATATGTTAGGAATGAAGTTACATATAAGATAAAAATGGAAAAAAACCTAACCGTTGTGGAAACTAATTACCAAAATATTGGATCGTTATTAAAATTAAGAATATGCTTATCATAATTTCATTTAAATTTTAAATTATATATATATATATATATATATATATATATATATATATATATATATAAGATTTCAGTTTTAAATTTAGAAAAACAATTAAAGAAAAATAGGAATTTATAAATTAATATTTTCATGTTTACATTGATTTCTGATTTAACATATAAATAAAAATAATACATAAATTGGCCATTTAATTTTTTCCATATTACTTAATTGACTTATATTAGTCGAATATATCATAAATAATTTATGTTTTTTTATTAATTAGTTATATAAAATTTGTAAATATTATGATAAAAAAATGAATGAAAAATATATGAAATAATAAATCTTGAAACATATTGATTTAAACACAAATGAACGAATAATTTGTAAAAGCGAAAATGCAAAAACTAAGGGTTATTTTTTATGCTACTTTTAAATGTTCAATACGCGTTGATTGAAATGCAATATTTTTAATCTTATGTACACATATTTATGTTATTAATATATAAATGTCAAATCTAATAAATTGTTAAAGAATACATTTGATAAAATATTATAACAAATTTAGTTGTAAACGTAAAGAAACATATTAACTTAAATTGTATAGTGATTGTATATAAAATTAAATTGTGAAAAACTAATTTCTTAACATTATGTTTGAAAATTTATATTTTATTTATTATAACTTTCGTTTAAGATCATTGTGCATATATTATAAAATGACTTTTTATTTTTCAAAAATAAATTATAAGTGTTGGAGTATACAAATAATTGTTTCCATTTGACATTTATTTGAATTTAAAATATAAATAAAATTAATTCAAATTTTAGAAACTTTTTATTTTAGAAAACAAATTAAGAGAAAATTGAAGAGTTTACAAAGAGAGTTTAATATGATAACAAGTGGCAATACTTGTTTAAAAATTTGACATGTGGCAAAGGGTGGTTAATATAATGACAAATGGCAAAACACTTTTCTTTTATTATATACTAGGTTAGTACCCCATGTATAACAATTAGTTGAATAAATAAAATATTAAATAGTTATTAACAAAAATTAAAAAAATTATAAAACCATCTTTTGATATAAGATATGATTGACATTACGTACGATTGATAAAAGGACGATATCATTTTTTAAACTTTTGTTTTATTTTTTTGTTTTTTTTCAAAAAAAGTTGGTTTTTAAACAACTTGTTTCAAAACAAACCTTTTAAAAAAAGTGTTATTTTTAATAATTTATTTATTATAATTTTGAAATTTAATTATTTTCGTTTCATAAGAATTTTTATTTTTTTTAAGCCACAGGTTTTATAGTATATTGTATTTTTTAAAAGTTTGATATTTTTTTTGAAACAATTTCTTATTTTATAAAAAAATTATTTCTTTACAAATTGCATTTATAGAAAGATTTATTTTTTTAATTTAATAAATTAATATTTTCAATATGAAAAGAATTAAATAATATTATTTGTATTTAATGGGATATTTATTAGGAGAGAGAAGCGGAAAAATAAAATTTAGGAGCTTTAGAATTGTGACAAGTGGAATACAAAAACATTCTTTTATTAATATAGATAGACTAGGATATAAACCCGTGTAAAACACGGGTTGTATAAATTCAAGATTATATTCTTAGTAATAGAGATTTTCATATTACATATTTATGAAATATTATATATTTTTAACATATATTCATTTTAAAATAATAAAATACTTTATAAAAATAATTATAGAAATCATTTAATATGAAAGAGAAAAAAAATTATTAAAAATAATTAAATACAATTTGTATAATTAATAGAAGAGAGAAGCGGGAAAAAAATGTTGAGGATGCGTGAGAGAGTGACCCGTGTCGCTTAAGATTTTTATTTATTAGTATATATAAAGATATAAAGACTAGGTTAGTACCCCGTGTATTACACGGGTTGAATATATAAATTATTAAATAATTAGTAAAAAATTTATGAATTATAAAACTATGCTTCAAGATAAAATATAATTATAATTACTTATAAATAGCTACTTCAAGTAAATAAACAATGAAATATTTTTCTTAAACTTTTGTTTTATAAAAAAATTATGGTTTGTAAATATTTTGTTTTAATTAAAATGATTTTTTTAAAAAGTTTGTTGTTTTTTTGTTTTTAAAAAGTGTGTTTTTAATTTAAAATAAATTTCAATTTATTAAATTATACATTTTTTGATTTGAAAATGGCATGAGTAATATTATTAGCATTCAATATTAGTTTTAATAATAGAGAGAAATGAGAAAGTTAGTATGATGAGTCTTACGATTAGGTCACGTATTATCTTATTTTTTTCCTTATTATTGATAGATTGATACACAAACAGACATATATATATATATAGATAGGCTATAAACCTATATATTAAACGAATTATAGTTAGTAATAAACACAAAGATTTATAGTATGATATTTTAATATAAGATATAAATTTTATATACGTAATAGTTCAAGAAAATAAAACAATTATATTATTTTTTAACTCTCTTATCTAAATAGTTTCACTTTTAAACATTCGTATTAAGATTATTTTATAAAAGAATTTATTTTTATAAAAATCTTGTTTATTAAAAACTCTATTTTGTAATTATTCTAGTTGTTTTAATAAGATTGTTTTTAGAAAAGTTCACATTTTTATATTTTTTTAAAAAAAGGAAGGATTTAAAATATTTTGTTTCAAAAAGGTTTAGTGTTTTTGAAAATTTCATATTATATAAAATTTTTTATTATTAGTTCTATTTTAATTAAGAAAATGTGATTTTTTATTTTTTTAATAAAATCTAACTTTAAAAAAGATACATTGATTTTCAAAAATTTAAATGATAGAGAGAAATATTGCAATTATTAAAATTAATCTTTAATAAGAGAGAGAAATTAGTTTTAATATTTAAATTACTATAATATCTTTTTAGAGTGAAAAATATGATGATAATGTGTAGAAGAATGACAAGTGGCAAAAAGATAGGTTAAAAGAATGACATGTGGCTTTAGAAACTTTGCTTTATTAAAATCTATAGATTTGATAGTTACATGAATGTCAGGAACTATATGATATTTCGCAAGTAACTTATTGAATTACTAAAGACTCTAAA
Organism: Flaveria robusta; assembly: GCA_025506415.1. Classification (NCBI taxonomy): domain Eukaryota; kingdom Viridiplantae; phylum Streptophyta; class Magnoliopsida; order Asterales; family Asteraceae; genus Flaveria; species Flaveria robusta. The sequence goes on along the minus strand of CM046466.1, from coordinate 14,865,380 downwards.
ACTGGTACCCTTTATTAAATAAATTAGTATCAATTTAATATAGCGTCTCAATTTAGACCAGAATTATTATAGTCTTAATTAATTTGAATATCTTGAGAACCGACCAAAAATAAATTGACCCTACAAACAAAGGACCTTCATTTATAAAGTTAAACAATCATTAACTAGTCTATTGGTTTTGTGTGTCATTTAATTAAAAGCAAACGCATTAGAATTGATCTCCATGTTCATTATGGTCGTGATTGTTCATTGGTAAAAGTTGAGAAAACCTAATTGAGATCCAACTTTCGCTGCTAATCAAACTTTACTAAACAACTCGATTGGGCTTCATCTCATTGTCCCAATATACTCTTTGAAAAGTTGATCGCATGCCTTTATATAGGTTGAATGCTAAAGATGCTCTGTGAGTCTAATTGCGTAATTTGAGAAAATATGCAATTTGTTCATCAATATTCATATCCATCTAGGAAAGGGTATGTTCATGGACTTGATCGTTACATACATGTAAGGAAGTGTATATATGAAATATGTGCAATTTGTTGCAATTTAGTAACATATTTGATGTGAAGCCAGATATATATATACTCATTTACTCTTTCTCAAATTAGTGCAATTTGTTGCAATTTAGTAAGTACGTAACTAAGTGCATATATATTGATTTGATAGTTACATGCATGTCAGGAACTATATGATATCTCACAAGTAACTTATTGAATTACTAAAGATTCTAAAACTAGTACCCTTTTTATTTATAATTAGCAATAATTTAATATAGCGTCTCAATTTAGACCAGAATTATTATAGTCTTATTTAATTTGAATATCTTGAGAACCGACCAAAAATAAATTGACCCTACAAACAAAGGACCTTCATTTATAGCGTTAAACAATCATTAACTAGTCTATTGGCTTTGTGTGTCATTTAATTAAAATACATTACATGTGATGGAGCCGAGATAAACATGATATTCGGTAGACCCACTACAGTTTAATTAATCCACAAATAGACAAATGGTCATAGTTTATTCATTAAAAATTTCATTTTAGCACGTTATAGATCATACGAGTTCGTATATATAAGAGTTTATGATCGAAAACCATAGAGATTGGCCTAGAAAGTTGGAAAGCAAAATGGTGAAATCCTTAAGTTTTGACAAAAATGGAGTGAAGAAAGGTGCATGGAGCAAAGAGGAAGATGACAAGTTACGAACCTACATTCAAAGATACGGCCATTGGAACTGGAGTTTACTTCCGAAGTTTGCTGGTCTGAACCACTTCCTAAGTTCTTGAATTAATATACTCAAATTACTTTTTGGTGTAGTAATTATTTGTTGCTTCTTGTTCTTAGGTTTGTCGCGAAGTGGTAAGAGCTGCCGGTTGCGATGGGTGAATTATCTTCGCCCCAACATGAAACATGGGAATTTTACAAAAGAAGAAGATGATATGATTGTTCATTTGCATAAAAAGCTTGGCAATAAGTATGTTGTATTTTCAATACAATATTCACTTGCTATTATACGTTTTTATGACTTCAATTATAACGGTGCTAAATTAAACTTGCGTTGGTGTATTCATAGATGGTCTACAATGGCTGCAAAGTTACCGGGAAGAAGTGACAATGAAATAAAAAACCGATGGAACACATGTTTGAAAAAACGAGCACATGATAACAACATTGTGCTAGAGACCGGACACATTGAAACCACAAGTCCTAATCGAGATAACCCAAAAGTAAGCCTAGATAAAGAACTCCAAATGGAAAGAGTAGCGAGTTTAGCGTCAGATTCATCATTGGGCTCTACAAGAACTGAGTCATCGACGTCATGGTTGATGGTGAACGACGAGTTTTGGACCGAACCCTTTTTACAAGACATCACCTCATCACTCGATAGCGTCTTATCACCTTTCAATGTTGTCGATAATTTGATCTCTCTATCTTCTTGCGACGATATATTGATTAACAATTATGAGTTTTCGTGGCCAATGTTGGATTCATATATTGAATCAAATACCGAGTTCATAAACTGTTGGTATAGTTATAGTTAAACATGTTAGGATCCAATAATACATGTTGATTATTTTATAAATAAATAAATAGATTTAACGTAGTATATACTACTTTTTGATCACTTATAAAGTATCTACCACGTGTTTTGTCTGCTTCAGTTTTATCATATAACAATAACACGTACCCAATAATTAGTGACAAATTATTCTACGTGTTTGTCTCTTTGGGTAGCCATATGCTTGTTTCAGTCATACGTGAAGGTTTATTATTTTACTCTTGATAGCTCCATTGCATGCATTCATACTTTTGTTCATCAATTTTTTAATAAAGAAAATCATCTAAATAACCATATAGTAACATTAATATTTATACATTAACCCTTGCTTTTATCAAGAATCTTTAGAATCCGCCCTATATATGGAAGTACCAAGAATCTGAAAATATAAAAAAAAACAAAATATTTTGATTAAGATCTTCAATGCACTCGAAAAAACATCAAAAACGCTAATGAAATCGGTCCACTAAAACCAACGATTTCTTAGTTGTTTAATCATAAGCGATCGACAAAGGGAAGCCATCTTTTGGTGGATTACGACGGTTCACAGTGGTCGCAGGTGTTGTCGGTAAATAAAGGTCGAAGAACGTTGTTTTAAAGATTGATGCAAAAATCATAAGCGATTGAGAGGATGTGGGAAAGTAAATTAGAAGGATACAGAAGTCAGTTTTGATTATTAAAGTTAAAAACACATTTTGTTTTAAAGATTGATGCAAAAATTAGAGAGAAATAATTGGTTTTAAAAGTTGACTCGAAAAGTTCAAACTAAGGATTTGAAGAAAATTTTTATAATTTAGTAAATTGGATTATTAATGATAGATATCATAAATCATAGGAGAATAACAGTTTAGAAATGGGTTAGGGGATTAAAAATCATTAACAAGGAGATTGATCGAGATCAATAGCAGAGAAGGAGGTTTGATTGTCAACAATAAAGAAACAGGATTGATTGTCACTAGTAAAACACGAGATTGATTAGCATTAGCGAAGCAGATTTGACTTTCAACAATAAGATAGGTTTGATCAGATCCAGGAGATCAAAGGAACTAGATTTGTTCTTTTGGCGAGAGAAATCTTACTAGTAGTGTAAAAAAAAACCCATTAGTGATCCAAATAAATAGTCCAGGAAAAAAAAGGAAGGACGTATGAGTTTGCATCAAAAATTGTGCAAAACTTCACAATATAGAGTGAGATCGATTGAATTATTAGGTTAAAAAAGTATGAGTGAGATCGCTTGTTATCCACTCAAATGCGTTTGAGCTTCTATTATGAATACGGAGAAGAATACATTCTAATTAAATGTTATAGCTCTCTCTCGAGCATTGGTATCATAGATATTTTCATCTTCAATGGTTCAAGTTGTATGCTTTTACTTACTATATGCATTTTGTTAATTTTCAAACAATTTTTAACACCCTAGAGTGTTTTATTATATGCATTTTGTTAATTTTCAAACAACAACAACAAAAACAAGAAGTTCTAGCGGGTAAGATGCTATAATTTCCTTTACTACACAACTCATCATTCCACCTTTATGGGTCATCACTATTAAGGATCTCCCCCTGATAAAAAGATAGGTCGTCTGGGGGTTGGCCACGATTCATTGCTGGGGAGACAGGTTTTAAACTAGCAGACCCTAGAAGTCAAAATAAGGTTAGGTTCTAAAGCAGCTATCCCGAAGTAACTGCATCTTCTAAAAAGGGCTTGGAAGAAGAAATAGAATCTCCTTTCTTTTTCCAGAAAAGGTCCATCCTTCAATATCATGATTGGGTCGACCAGGCCAGTGGAGAGTACATAGTACTACACCAAGCGAGACTCGTCTAAGGGTTCAAAACCTGTGACAGCAGATGTGGATGGTATTGAATGGTGGTTGGTGGTTCACACGTGAGGTTACCCGGATAGGTGGGAAGTTCCTATCGGTGGAGCTAAGACACCTTCAAAGTCAAGGAAGAGGAGGAGGAGGTAGAGGAGGAGGAGGATATACGAAATATGTATTTGTGCTTAAAGAAAAAAAAAATGAGTTTTCTAGTTTTTTTCAAGTGGGGATTTTCTCTTGATCCTCTCCTTACACACACACAATGAAACTTAAAAAATACAAAATCCACTTTGCTTACAAAGTGTACTAAGTGACGGGCCATAAGGCCATATCTTACTGTCCATAAAATCATAAATTTTATTTGAAATTTAAGTGTGGGAGTTACATTCTCATCATATTAGAAAATATCTTCCTCAAAATTCATAAGTGAAAGAGATATGAATACTTTTCAATCATCTTTGCTTTCATGTCCCATGTTAGCTCAAGACCGTGTTTGGAATCTCATTATGCCATCTTTGAAAGCCTTGAACATCACTTAAACTTAATATGAGTGAGATTTGCATGTTTATTCACTTTTTGACATGTCTATCCAAGAAATGAGGTGACTTTTAGGTGAAGGTTAACTTTTGTTTACTTGTATATCCTCTAGGCGTACTTTGAAATATCCATCTACCGAACATTTCCTTAAATTTTATATGTGAAATGTATCATGAATTCCGCTTACTTTATCAGGTAACTTTAGACAATAAGCCATTGGTCTAACTTTGAGATACAATCTCGAACGATCCTATTTTCCTTGGATCCAATTTTCCATGTTTTGTAAATCGGATAATTCCCTTTCAGGTAGATTCCTTTAACATGACCTAATCCCCAAAATTAAACTCCAACTGCCTTCTTTTTTATATTCGTAGTTCTTTTGTCTGTCTTTAATCATTCTCTAATTTGAACTATCTAACTATTTACTAATTGAACTAGTTCTGGACTAGCTATCTTGCCTACGCGATCTCAGTCCAACACACAGGAATTCAATATTTTCTCTCGTATAGATTTTCAAAAGGTGTCATCTTAATGCTATTGCTAGACGAGAATTCTTCCAAAGGTAATTGATCATCCTAGTATCCTCCAAAATCGATAACATAGGCTCTTACTATGTCTTCCATTGTTCGAATAGTACGCTCACATGGTCAGTCTGTTTGCAGGTGATAAGCCATATCAATTGAAATCAAAATCGATAAAAACAGGCTCTCACTATGTCTTCCACTGTTCGAATAGCACGCTCACATGGTAAGTCTGTTTGTAGGTGATAAGTCATACTTAATTGAAATCAAGTTCTTTTTTTTTTTTGGAAACATTACCAAAATTTTAAAGTAAATTAACTATCTTTTTTTGATAAATTAGAGATAGGTACTCCATGTCTTGATACGATTTACACAACATAAATGTTAGCGAGTTTCTCCAGCTTGTAATCTCGTATTGGGAGAAAGTGAGAGAATTTGTTAACATGTCTATAATTAACCATATGGCACTTTGTCTAAGCCTAGTTATTGGAAGTTGTTACAATAAAGTCCATTGTAATCATTTCTCACTTTTAAAATGGTATTTTGAAGATTTTAAGATAACCTTAAACATTTATCTATAGAATAGGTAATTGACTTTTTCATTCTTGCTCACCTATATTGACTTCTTAAGTTTAATACATCTAATTTATTCCATGGTAAATGGAATATTTCATCTTGTGCGTTGGTTAATATTACGCCTTAAAGTTTTCCATGCTTTAGGATCCAATTTGATTGTTAAACCATAGAATATCATCCTTGTTGGCGACTAATAACTTCTCCTTTCCACTCATTCATTCTTTCCTTGTATTTTGTTCTTATAGTGCTTCTGATTGTATTTTCTAAATTTCATCTATTATATTTACTTTTATGCCTAACCTTATCTCTCTTATGCATGGTGGTTTTATTGTTTCCTTCCGACTAAGTACATCAACCATTATATTTTCCTTTTCTGGATGGTATTGTATGTTATTGTTTTATCTGTTTAGAAATTTTATCCATCTTCTTTGCCTCATAGTTAACATCTTTCGATCAAACATGTAGTTTAACGTCTCATGCTCCATGTATAGTATACACTTTATCCTACATAAGTAATGCTTCCATATATTTAAGGCAAAACCAACGTACCAAGTTCCAACTCATGGGTGGTGTAAGTTTTATCATGTATCTTTAGCTATTAGGAGGCATGGGGAATTAATTTACCTTTTTGTATCAACACCATCCCATTCCGTAATGTGAACACTAACTCCAAGGCTTAATCATGGGAACTCAACAAATCAACTGTCAAAAACATATTGTTTACAAAAGAACAAATAAACATCATTATGGTGCCTTGAACTAGTCTATAATAAGTACAATTGTCTAATGTTTAGAACATAAAACTACAAATATACAACAATCAAATCTTCGAGCTACATCTAGTCACAAAATCACATAGGTCAAGCTCTTTGTAGTCTAAATAAGTCTCAATGTCCAAACCTAAAAATTATGTTAAAAAGGGTCAACAATAATGTAAGGATCGTCACACTAATCAGATCGATCTTGTAATTGTGAATGCGGAATGTAAACAATTACGGATTGAGAAGTAGAAGAATAGAAATAAAGAACACAATGTAAATAACTTCTCTTTGATTGCTCTCTGAATATGAATGATTACACAGAAGATACAAATTCAGGAAAATGAACAAAAGCTACTAAATACAAAGCAAACTACGTATTTATACTAAACTAGAATGTTCTCGCGCGAGATCAACTTCTCACGCGAGAAGCTAGTTCTCACGCGACAAGTAAGTTGTCGCGCGGCTTCTTTTACTTTTCGCTTGATCTTCAACTTGATTTGATTTTCCGAGCCTCTAGGTTCAACCTCTGCAATCTCCCCCTAGGTTCGGTAAATCAATTTTCTTTAAGAGTCCACGTCATCTACGTTGTAACTGCCCCCATATGCATACATCTTCTTATCCAGGGCCTTCGTAATCAACCAACCAAACTGTGCTGCTAGTAAATGTACAGATTCATCAGCTGCAATAGGACATTCCTACAACTTCATCAAATTTTCTTTTCCAAACTTTAGCAAATCCACAGGGTCGATGATACGGTATTCTTTATCAGCACATTTTATCAACGCATGACCCGTCTCCTTTTCACAACTCCACCCGATAAGCTTTGACAAGCTATTAACTAGCACTGGAGCGTGTATAAGGATCTTCCTCACATATCTTGGATGTCCATAAACTCGTATCTTCATTGGTTTCTGCGTGTTTGGATCGATACGGTTCTCATCTTCAATGACCTTTGATTTGGCTGTCTTAAAACCTTTGAAATTGGCCTTGCTCTGTCTCCAAATCATGTTTCTAATCCAATTTCCCTTTCCATAATTGCTTGGATTAATGAATGGAACACGACCCATAGCATATAAGTCTGATGCTCTAAGAGTATGAAAGTTGTGTTCATCTTGGAAGTATTCGATTGCTCCAGCCTTTCTTTTAATTACATACAACTTTTTTTCTTCATCATATGCCCAACTGATAATCGGCTCTGAATTTCCGTACCTTGTGAAAGGTTTGGAATGCCGAAGTGTATGCACATAAGTTGGCGGAGGAGGTGCAGCAACAGTAATATTACCAACCTGACAAACAGTCATTTGACCAGTTTGGTCTAATTTCTTGTCAGTGGCTTCTGAAGTGCTAGGCTCACCGATAATCTCCCCTTCTTCTAACAAATCTTCAGAAAATAAATCTTTCAAACTATTTTCAAAAATGTCAGTATATTCTATATCTTTTTCTAAATCATCAAAGGATCCAAAATCTGTATTTTCTTCCTCTTCTAATATATTTTGCTGAAATAAAAATAATTCCTTCTCATACTCAGCTTCAGTGGCAGGATCCAACGGTGTATAATCAACTGTATCATCAGAACTTGGTCCGGAGACATTAGCAGTTCCTGATGACTCAGAAGTACCAGTAGCAGCACCCGTATCTCCCCCTTGATCATCAGCATCATTTCCAACATCATCATCATCACCATTACCATCATTATCATCATCATCATCATCATCATCATCATCATCATTATCCTCATTATCATCCTCATCACTATAATCATAATCAACCATATCCAAATCATCATCATTTACTGGATTAGGGATAGGCATCATGTGTTCAGGTTCCACAAACGCTTCTCCAACATAAGATACATGTTGATCCTCAGCAGCCTGATTAGACACACCTGGACTTGGCTCTTGATCAATAACAACATTGTCTGTTGTCCCTTCTGTAGCAACAGGATCAACAACATGTTCTGTATCATGAACTTGTTCAACATTCTGATTAGGATCAGTAGTCCGCTGTCCACTAGATTCTCCAACTTCTGTGGTATGATGTGTAAACAAAGAAGATACACGAGAAGTGAGATCTCTTAGATTTTGTTCCATTATCTGAACATATGTAAGCATGAATTGCTGTTGACTTTCCAAGCTCTTTATTCTTTCATCTTTATCATTCAATCTTCTACATAAATCATCAATAACTTGAGTTTTCTCCAGCATCTCCCTTTCAATTGTACTAACTCTTTGCTCCAAGGTAACCCTGGTTGGAGAGAAAGTAGATGTTTCTGGATGAGTTCTTGGTTCTGGAGTAGTATTTATGAAGTCTGCATCTCCAAATAAATCGTCATGAGAAGATTGTCTGGGAGGAGTTCTCAGAATGTCATAAGTACCAACAGTAGTAGGCATAGAAGTAGATGTCACAGTTGTAGCTTCTGTGACTATCACTAGAGTAACGGCCTCACTAACTGTGACTGGAATATCAGTACTCCCAATATCAACAGTTGTCATAGTGGTCATTGGAGTCCGACGCTTTCTTAACACACCACGTCCTCTACCCCTACCACAAGAACTCTCTCCTGTCACCCTAGCCATTCTCTTCCTTCGACCTCGGGTCTGCACATGAATTTCGATAGGAACATAATCTGAATCATGTTCCTCAGCAGTACATTTTGACGGTGTTTCTCGTACTCTGGGACGTTCTTGTAGCACATATGGTACATTCCCTATCTGATCACTGTCTATTTCACTATCCTCTTCTTCATTTCTCTGTTCTTCACCCACTCCTTCTTCCTCTCTCAATTCTTCAGCTCTTAACCATTCATCAACTTCTTCTTCAGCTGATTTTTCACCAGAACGAGAACTCTCAGGTATTTCTTGTGTAGCACTAGAGGATGCACCAATTGTATCATCTCTATGAACCTGAGCAGTTTCAATCTGTGATTCAGCTCTATAACCATCAGCAAATCGACCAAGTTTAGCAAAGTGTGATCCATCCCAAGCATTTCCTCTTGCTCCCAAAAGATAAGTACAGATATCTTTCTTCATCACCATGACAGAATAAGTAGATGAATCAGATATAGCTAACTCAGGATGAGCGGCATTCACAATCATTTGAACAAATCTTGGATACATGATGAATTTCTTTCCCGGTGCAGTAATTACGTTCTTTTGCATCTCAGAAAATATGGCAGTAGAGATGCTGTATGGTAGATCATCAACGAGAGAAACCAACAGAGATCCAAATATAGCATTTAGACTGTCCATGCCAGCTTTTAGATTGCTAAGGCAATGGATTACCACGTAAAAGAGATATTTCCAGAATGGTGGCAGATACTTCTTCTCCAATGAAGGATAACGATGTGTATATCCCTTACGCACTAGGCAATCTTTAACAGCATCATCATCTATCTTCATCGGTGCTTGTGGAACATCTTCCAATAACAAAACACTATTAATCACTTCAGTTGTGATTACCACCTTCTTTCCTTTTACTGTGGCTGTTATACACAGATCACCATCAGTATCTATCTCGTTAGCAACAGTCTCCCAAAATTGATTTATCACATTAGTAAATATCCTTGGATTAGCAGATATAGCATGAGAAATTCGAGAAGACTTCAATCCTTCAATCAATGATCGGAATAACGCTTTATCATCTGATACTTCTCCCAAATATGCTACAGCGTTATGGTTTTTATTAAAAACCAACGGTCGAGCCATCAGCAAAAGTTGATGAAATTTTATAAGTACACAAAAAATCTTAAATTTCAGTGCATACAAATTAATTTCTAACACTTAGAAAAAATTTCAAAAAAATTCAACTTTTCGCGCGAAATGTTGAAATTTTTGCAAATTTAACACTTCTGAAAATTTGAACCTTTCGCGCGATAAGTTAAACTTTTCACATGATTTTTCAAATTCACACATTTTGAAACTTTTCGCACGAGAAGTACAATCCTATGCGAAAAGTACAACCTTTCGCATCTGATCCTATTCCCAAGACTTTTAGCACGTGAAAAGTTTGTGTAACTTCCAATTTTTTATACCATTTGATTTTCAACGAATTAAGAGTTCAAATATGTTCAATAACAGTCGCCGAAAGTATTATTAAGGTTCATTATAGTTTATTTCATCAACTTGTCAAGTTTTAATTCATTTTAAATTCGGTCAAGAACCAAATTCATTGAAATCAATCAAATTAACATCTAAATACCATATAACACTTGTCGGAATCTTAACACGACCCTATTAATAAATGAAAACCAGTTTAAATACTTTTCTACACTTAGAATTTTGAGAGATGTAATTTTCAGAACTTTTCGTGCGAATGAAGACTTTCGCACGAATTGTTCCTTTTAAAGAATTTGACTTCTCGCGCGATAAGTCAAATTTTCTCAAATTAACTTTTCGCACCCTTTAAACGTTTCGCATTTAAACTTTTCACGTTTAAAAACTTCTCGCGCTTAAAAACTTCTCGCATTTAAAAACTTCTCGCATTTAAAAAACTTTTATTTTGCTATGAAAAATGATTTTATTTAATTAAGTGTTTACAATTGTTTTAACACCCTTAAGTTTTGAATACCTGAAAAGCAAAATACATCTCAAAACATAACAAGGCATATTAATAAAACTATGTAAAAAACAAACTTATTGACACACAAGTTCTATTAGCTATTTATTTTTTTATAAATTTTCAAGTATAGGATCATATTTCTTTTAGAAATCAATCATTAACGATCTTCCAGCATTGAATTGATAAAGGACTGTTTATGTTGATTATCGATATAATGTGTCCTTTTAAACTTAGACTTCAAGATTAGTAAGACACATAAGTTGTGATTTTATCATGTTTTGGTTAAATTATATGATTTAAGTGTGTCCCACAATCAAAACTCCTGCAAAACACTTATCTAGCTTCAAGATACTATTGAGATTTCAAGTCACCCCAATTTGACTTAAACCTTTCACTTCTTATCAGCTTTATCAGTTTTTGTTATTTTCTTATATAATATCTATTAGAGCATAACTAGCGTGAGAACATGTTTCTGAGCACAGAATATTAACAAGTTGTAGGACTTATTAACAACCATCCGTCTTATGTTTTGACGTTTAGGACTTACATGTCAAGACGGACTTACATGCCCCATCTTTTGATTTTGCCTTCTGTGTCATAACATATTCTCAAAATCAAAAATATTTATCATATAGTATGTATGTCTATGACATATCTTTTATACATGTGCTCAAAAGCATCTTTTATTCCTATATGGCCTTTTGGCATCTTTTTGCTTAAAATATTTTTGACATTTGATTTTTTTTATTTGATTTGATTTTTTATTTATTTATTTGATATGCATATATAGATATATAACTGATATTAGCTGAGTCAGAAAGTAACTGGCTTGAGTATGACTAGACTATAACTCTCAATTTGTTTTAGCATAGAATCAGTGTATTCACAAGACCTTGATAAGTTACCCACTTCAGTCATTGTTGATTATTTTCAGTGTATCACAGACCATAGTGCTTTCCATTCTTGAAAGTCAAGCCTATCAATATATCAAACATAACACAAGTCAGTTTCTTGTATTCCTTCAGATGTAATGAATCGAAATCAAGAAATGTACTATCATTTCCTATATAATCTTGAAAATTTAATTTTTTCAAATTTTTACTCCTCCTAAGAATAAAATCTTTTTCAAAACTATTTAAATTTCTCCCCTTAAAATTATGATTATCTAGACAGAAAATTATAATTTTAAAACAAAAGAAAAAAATATTTTTGAAAAGGGTGTAAAAATAAGAGTTAACCAAAGTTAATCATTCCCAGAGATTAGACTAAAAAGTCAAATCTAAAATGATCAAATGCCTTAGTAAACAAATCAGCAATGTTGTTATCTGATGAAACAGATTCCAAATGAATAAGCTTCCTTACAAAGGAATCACGAATAAAATGTATGCGGATGTCAATGTGTTTTGTCTTTGAATGTTGAATCGGATTCTTCACTATGTTAGGAACCATAGTATTATCACAGAAGATGCAAGTGTCATAAATGTTAAGGCCATAATCAAAAAGTTGTTGCTGAATCCAGACAAGCTGAGAACAGCAGCTCGAAGCAGCCACATATTCAGCTTCTGCAGTAGAAGTAGACACTGTTTGTTGTTTCTTGCATTGCCAAGAAATGAGACGATTTCCTAAAAATTGACACCCACCTGTGGTTGATTTTCTGTCCAAGTTACATCCTACATAATCACTGTTAGTGTAAGCAAATAAATTGAATTCAGAGTTTTTAAGATACCAAAGACCAAGTGTTGGTTGACCCTTGAGATACTTAAAAATCCGCTTGACAGCTTTCATGTGAGATTCTTTCGGATTACTTTGATAACGTGCACACTGACAAACAGGGAACATAATGTCCGGCCTGCTCTCAATAAGATACATCAGGGATCCAATCATTGATCTATACATGTGTTGATCAACATCTTCTCCCGTGAGATCTGGAGATAAAGTAGGATGAGAAGACATAGGAGTTGGAGCAATCTTGGAGTCCTGAAATTTGTATTTATCAAGAATACTATGAATATATTTTTCTTGATGAATCAGTATTCCTGTATCATCTTGCTTAACTTGGATACCCAAGAAGAATGACATTTCTCCAAGAGAACTCATCTCAAATTTCTTCTTCATCACTGCCTCAAATTCCTTGCACAGTGAATCATTTGTAGATCCAAAAATTATATCATCAACATAAACTTGAACAAGAATAAGATCATCACCGGTCTTTCTTAAAAATAAAGTTTGATCAATAGCATCTCTTGAATAACCATTTGCAAGCAAATGTTTTGTCAAAGTAGCATACCAAGCACGGGGTGCTTGATGTAATCCATAAAGTGCTTTGTCCAACTTATACACATATTCAGGATGATCTGGATCTTCAAAACCAGGTGGTTGACAAATATAGGTTTCTTCTTTCATTTCTCCATACAAAAATGCTGTTTTGACATCCATCTGATAAACTATAAAGTTCTTGTATGAAGCATAAGCCAGAAAAATACGTATAGCCTCTAGTCTTGCAACAGGAGCATATACTTCTTCATAATCAAGACCTTCAATTTGATAGAATCCTTGAACAACAAGTCTGGCCTTGTTGCGGACAATCACATCTTTTTCATCCGTCTTGTACTTAAATATACATTTTTTCCAATTGGCAGCTTTCCTTTTGGAAGTTCACACAGATGCCAGACATTGAGCTTTTTGAATTGCATCAATTCGTCCTGCATGGCCTCTACCCAACTGTTCTCTTTTAATGCTATCTCAACATTCTTTGGGACAATCTGAGAGATGAAGCAAGAATACAGACAAGTATTTATGGCACCAGATTTGCTTCGAGTTTGAACTCCTTGTGATAATGGACCGATAATAGCTTCTGTTGGATGATTTTTGTGAATTCTTAACTGTGGGCTAACATTTTCAGAAATACCTTCTTCTAAATTATTAATGTGACCCACTGGTTCTTCAACAATATGTCCTCCTTCTGGTTGATAAACTATATCTTCCTCCAGATGATTATCATTATTAGATGATAAATCATCAAATCGAGCTTGAATAGTATCAATTGGATCAGTTTGAACAGAAGAAGTAGGAATATCATCAGAAACATGTGAAGATTGTTCAACAATGGGATTAGAAGATGTTTCTGTAGATTCAGAAACAGATGGAACAACTGAACTAGTTGTTGAAGGAGGTACATCAGAAGTTGTCATCTTTGGTTGAGATGAAATAATACCAACATCATCATTGAAAATATCCTGAATAGAAGAAGTCAAAGGAAGATTAGCTGTGGAAATAGTAGACGAACGATTAAACGTTTCAAATAATGAAGCATAATCATAGACCCATGAAGGTGCAGAGCCTACATCAGTTTTGTTAGACACATGCCAATCAATATCAAACGACTCAATTATTTGTTTTGATCTTTTACTATAAACCCTGTATGCAACTTTGTTAGCAGAATAACCAACAAAATAACATTCATCAGCTTTTTCATCAAATTTAGATTTTGAATTAGTTGTGTTTAACAAAGTACAAAAACAACCAAATGTTTTGAAATATTTGACTTTGGGTTTATGTTTATAAAAGATTTCATAAGGAGTCATATTTTGTTGTTTGTTGATAAGCACACGATTCTGAACATAACATGCAGTGTTAACAGCCTCAGCCCAGAAAAATGATGGTAATTTGGCTGCTGATAACATTGTCCTGGCAGCTTCAATTAGAGTTTTGTTTCGTCTTTCTGCAATTCCATTTTGTTGTGGAGTTCCTGCAGAACTAAATTGTCTAGCTATCCCCTTTGAATCACAGAATTCATTCAATGTTCGGTTGCAAAACTTAGTTCCAATGTCGCTTCGGATGCACTTTATTGTTTTGTCCGTCTAATTCTCTACGAGTGTCATGAATTTTATCAGCAGACGAGGAGTCTCATCTTTGGACGTGGACCAAATAAATCCATGTGTAATAACATAACCTCCATTATATGGTTTGATGTTTTGTAACAGAGATATGTTACCAGTCATATGCCTTGAACATCCACTGTCAACGTGACAAACACTGTTGATGCTGGGTCTAGGATGTTTCTGCATGAATAAGAGATTTATTCAGTTTTAGGAACCCAAGCCATGGTTGACCTGAGTACACCTTTTTCATCCAAATATGATACTGATTTCAGTGTCATATCTCTTTTATCATTAAAGATATAATCTTTAACAATTTCAGGTTCTGATGTTGATATTTTCACTTTCCATTCTTGAATTGGTTTAATCAATTTCTTGATAATGTTTTGTGTGGAAGATGAATTGTTATCTTTGGCAAATAAATTCTTTTTGATGAATTTATCTTTTTGCAAAACTGTATTCTGTGGAACCTTTTTGTTGTCAGCAAAAATGTTTGACTAACTTAAATTCCTTTTGAGTTTAGCATGTATAAAGAATTGTTTTCTATTATTTGCAATTGAATTATGAAATCTTTGTTTACTTGTTAAAGAACGTTGAAAATGACAATTTCTAGCCATGTGATTTGGCTTTCCACACACATAACAAATTTTATTATGATATACATTTTGAGCTCAAGTTTGTTTTTCAAACTGTTGATGATAACTTCTTTTGTTATCATAAAATCTGCCTTTATGATTTATTTGCTCAACAGATTCTTGTACACTCTCTCGTTTTTCCTTTTTATTTTGATTTGCATCAGATGTACATGAGGCTTTAAATGTTACTTTATCCTTGAGGATTGAATGAATTGGAGAGGTACTGGTTACTTTTGTACCTGAGCTACACACATCTTGTTTCACTTGATTAGAAATAATAGAAGACTTATTTTTAAAGAAACTTGCATTTGTTTCTTTAAAAATATACTCTTCTCTATTAATGTTGCCTTTAGAAACAAATCTGTTCTTAAAATCAGTTTTCAAGTCAGATAACGATGGTGAATTTCTTTTCTTTTCATTTATTTTGAAATTAATTTTGGAATTTAATTTTCTTTCCTTGTTTGACATTGTAGAACAATCAGTTGAAACATTCAAAACAGTCGCCTTTTCATTGATCAAATCTGATGAACTACATTGAGATTTCTCATTATAATTTTTATTTTCAAAATCTAAATCATCATCAATCCATTCTTCAACCAACCTATCTTTCTTTAATTTTTCTGCACAAAAATTGTCATGATTAATTTTAACTACAGTCTTTATAATTAGATCAACAGTCAATGGAACACTGACTGAAGATGTTAAGTCTGATTTTGGTTGAAAAGCTAAACCATAGGTCTCTTCATCATTGGTGTTAACTGATGAAGGTAATGAAGTATAATCATGATTAATCGGTGGTGCAATGTTAGAGTAACCAACTCCTCCTTTTCCACCACTGATTTTCTGTGTCAATTGAGACTTAATTATACCTTCAACCATATTTGAAGACAATTCAAACTTTTCAACAATTAGTTTCGAAAATAAGAGTTCACTATTTAATTTGTTAATTTCCAAAGCAAGTTCATTATTATGATTTGTCAAATCTTTTATGTTACAGTCTTTGTCATAAAGATTTAATTTTGACTGATAAACTGATTTGTTTAAACCATCTATTTTATCTTTGAAAGTTCTCTCATTAGTTTTATATTTTTGAATTTGATATTGAAGTTTTTCAACTTCAACAATCAATTGTTTATTGTGAGCTCTATATCTTTGAATCTTTTCAATACAATTAGTTGAACAGAGATTAGAATATACCTCTTTTGTTTCAGCTTTCTTCTCTGTCTCTTCATGGACCACATTTACCATGAAGGATTTTTGGTTGATCTTTACTGCTTCAGTTGCTGGAGTATTCTCAACAGCCTTTTCTTGATCATCACATGCAGTAGCTGGAGTAGTCTCAACAGCTTTTTCTTCAACATCATAACCAGTAGCTGGAGTAATCTCAACAGCTTTTTCTTGAACAGATTCAATTATCACATCAACTCTCTCAACAACTTTTTCTTTCATTTTCTCATCTTCAAATTCTTGTTCCTCAGCAAACACTCCACTCAACATATCTTTGGACACAAATTCTGTGAACAAATTATCTTCAGCAATCTCTTCTTCACTCTGGATTTCTAATAAAAAAGCAGTGGACATCTTGATATCCAAAGCTTTCATCTGTTCTGACCAATCATAATCCTCATTCGTTTGAGACACAAGAGCTTTGGTCTTAGATGTACTAGCTTGATCTTGCTTTGTCTCTACCTCCACTATAACCATCCTTTAACCTTGATTACTTTGATTGTTTCTAGCTTCAGTACACTCTCTTGCAAAATGACCAGTTTTATCACAATTATAACATCTTAGATTTGATTTGTCAAAACCTATCTTGCTTGAATTATTTAACCCAAAAACCTTTCTCCCAGTTCTTCTAGCAAAATTCTTAGCCCTGTAAACCACCATAGCCATCTGATATTTAATGTCATTTTCTTCAACATCATCCGGGTTGACTTGTTGTAAATCATCAACGAGGACATTTGGTGGACTAATTCTTCCTGCTAAGAAGGCTTCATAGCTGTTCATGAAAGAAGTGAAAAGAGCCAGATGCTCTTCAGCTCTTTGAATGGTTTGTTTGGTTGGCTGAGAATTCACAACAAAAGCTTGTTGGATTGGTTGAGTGTTTTGGGTTGATGAGTAAGTTTGATTGTAAGGTTGTGGTTGGACATAAGGATTTTGATGAATGATTGGATAATGAGATAATGATTGAGGTGAGGCTTGGTCTTTCACACTGGATTGTGCAGATGTTGATGGTTGTTGTAACTGACATAGCTGTGAGTAGCTAACATAGTAATTTGGGTTACTTGCCATCTTTGCATACATTGCTGTTGCCTCTGCACCCATGGTGTTGATGTAATTAGCAGCCATTTGCTTATCATCCATGTCATAAGATTTGATTGTAGAAATAAGATCACTTAAAGACAAGGTAAACAGATCCTTTGTCTTTTTGATGGTTGTGCAGTTGTTGTTCCAGCTGTAAGGTAGAGAATTAAGAAGCTTTTTGTTCACAGCTATGTTCTCTAATGTTATCCCTGCACTTTTCATTTTTGTGATCAATTTTACAAATCTAGACATTTGAGGCTCTAAAGTTTCACCAAGAACATGATTGAACATATTGAATTCTTGATTGAGTATATCCTTCCTGCTTTCTCTCATATCCTTATTTCCCATGATCTGTTCCTCCAAAGCATCAAACAAATCTTTTGCCTTTGTATAATCCTTAAACTTTTGAGCAATCTCAGTTGTGAGTGCCATAGTGATTGCTGCATAAGCTTTGTCATCAAGCTCCATTCTTTTAAGATCATCTTCATCCCAGAGATGTTCAGGTTTAGTAATCCATTCCTCTTTCTCATTCTTATACAAAGGAATGTATGGACCTTGCTTGATAGATCGCATCATCCAGGTTTCAGTGTAAACAACATGATTCAGAAAACGATACGCCCAATCTGGATAATCTTCTTCATTCAAAAGACGTGGAGGCTTTGTGCTTGTGCCTATCTCATTGTCAAGATTCAGAGTAGCTGTGATATTCTTCAAATTTGCCATAGTAAATTCTTCAAGCAAACTTTGAATTTAGAAAGAAATCAAAGTTCTCGCGCGAGTCTTCAGAAACTTTTCGCGCGGAAAGTTCAACCACAATAACTTTTCGCCTGTAACAAACTTTGTAACTGTCTCGTGCGAGAAATCAAGTTTTCGCGCGAAATAAGGGTTTTTCGCACGAAAAACAGAAGTTTTCGCCTGAATCAAATTTACCAAATCGAAACTTTTTCACCTTCAGTTTTAGTCCAAATTGATTAGATTTTGATTAATCAATTGTTTAATTAGTTAATTAAGTTCAAATTTGAACCTAATTGTCCCTAATTGATTCAATTACTAAAGTTTAAGCTCAAAAACATCATCAAACGTCCAATCTTCAAACTTATACTTTTCATCATCTTCAAATTTGATCAAAATTCGACTAAAACAACTTATATCTTCAAGAATGAAATAAATCGATGATCACGAACTTCTTCAAATCAGATTATTCCAACCTCAATTCAATCGATCTAGAGCATACAAGCTCTGATACCAATTGTAAGGATCGTCACACTAATCAGATCGATCTCGTAATTATGAATGCGGAATGTAAACAATTACGGAGTGAGAAGTAGAAGAATAGAAATGAAGAACACAATGTAAATAACTTCTCTTTGATTGCTCTCTGAATATGAATGATTACACAGAAGATACAAATTTAGGAAAATGAACAAAAGCTACTAAATACAAAGCAAACTACGTATATATACTAAACTAGAATGTTCTTGTGCGAGATCAACTTCTCACGCGAGAAGCTAGTTCTCACGCGACAAGTAAGTTGTCGTGCGGCTTCTTTTACTTTTCGCTTGATCTTCAACTTGATTTGATTTTTCGAGCCTCTAGGTTCAACCCCTACAAATAAATAGTTGGTGAGTTTCGTATGTTTGATGGTTCGATAAATTGTTAAGCAAAGTATGTTTTCAATCATATGCTTCACATGAGTTTATCATGCATGCATAAGTAAATGTATAAAATATATGTGTTGCTTGAAATTAAATCTTTGTACATGAAGTCCAGGATGTCCTTGATATATTCCAATTGTATGAAAAAGATACATGTGCATTCAAGTCATATGTAACTAGAATTGAATGTAAACATGAGTTTCACAACCAAATCTAGCGACGAATGACACAGAATTGTCGGATTATGATCACCCAATAGATGCACCTAACTAATGTTGGCTAAATCTAGATACCAACAACCAAGGGTGGGGTGTCAACCTAGTAGTACTACCAACACCTACCCATTAGCTCCAACCCGGAGTTAAATAGTTATGAAAATTAAAAACCACACAGATACTCATGTACATACAAAATTCATACTTACAACTCATAAACCACACTGGTCCAAAATGTATGTTACAATAAAAGAATATGTTTAAGTAAATATGATGTAAATGTAAAACTAATACATTTTGCATAATGTAAAAGTACAGAAAGCACAAAAACTAAGTAATCGACCACTAGTAAATATGATATGTATACAAAGTAAATGCACTTTTTATAAAACAATAGTATAGCATGTCCTAACACCGCCTCCCCCAAAGTAGTTAAAGTAGAAAAAATGTCACGAAGATTCACCTTGATTAGCAAACAACCAGACGAACCCAAATACGCGAATAATGAAACTACAAACAAATGTACAAGTTCGTATTACTATGCATTCAAAGGTAACTAGATTCTTTGATGTAATAAGCTTTATTAAAACCTTCATGATCAAGCATGTATTTTAGTTAACTAAGTTGTGAGGTCCTAAATTGAATAAATCGGATGTCTTATAACATAAAAGTCATTGTTAACCCCTAATTTAATTATTAACTCTTTTTAAATGGTTAGGTTACCGTCCCCAAGTTGGTAATTTTTGTAAAACATTTCAGCATACGTTGTTGTATGCGCACTTATCATGTGAGAACTATTTGAAGGTTGGAACAAGAATGAAACAAAGTGATTCCAGTAGCGTTTTAATTCAAACACATAAATTAATTTCTATTAAAATAATCACACCATTTTCTTAACACCCGCCTCCCAGGACAAACCTTGGGGAGTCTCGCACATCAGATATACAGAAAACATAAAAATTATTTGGTTCATAGAAAAAGTCTAAGTTAGATTAACATCGTAGCATACTGTACATCTATCATACTAGATAATAAATTACATTAATTTAACTATACTTGAGATTCAAATCTTTAGTAACGCTCTAGACCTCTATTTTCTCGTGAGCTAGCTCGTATCTTCATTTACTACAATCACCAGACATAAAAATAAAACATTTGAAACTCAGCATAAAGTTTGTGAGTTCATGAACATAGTAATATTCAAATTTCAAAACACATTATTATAGATTATTGCATCAAGTAGATACCACCACAGCAAACAAATAGGAATAGATTAAGCACATTATAAATTCATATAACCATGCTATGTATACAAAGTCCACTAGCTAAAGCAAAATCATACAAACAGCCTTCAAACATCTTATCAAGCATTGCGACATGTATCACAGATACTATTGATTGTCAATTCTTTAGTTATTACAAGTTATCAAAACATCACATCCCATTTTAGAAAATAGTTAAGAAGAACTGACTTGTTTAACAACTGCCCAACAGTTGATAATCATGTCTAGTACAATCTAGTAATATCTTATAATCCTAATGCAGTTTAAGTAATCCTAAGTTAGTTAATGGTACAACTAACTAGTTATTGTCATAATTGGGTATGTTATCAAGCATTTCACTTGTGAAATCTAGTTTATTGCAAGATTTATATTTTAACATTCAAGTTCTTGTCAACATACTTCAAATACAGATCATTTAAATATTACAAGCATAATTTTTATCATTATTTCATATATGAAACACATTTATTTTGATAACCAACTAGGATAAATCATGTAAAATTGATATGCTATCAACCAAAAACCATCTATGAACGATTATGGAAAAGAAATCAATAAGCAATTCATGATCATCTGATGTCGAACCCTATTGTGTAATTAAAGTAGTGTTGGCAAAGGAACCAACCATAGAATCTAGAGTTACAATTTGGGATATAATTTGAAGAATTCAAGTCTATTTATAGAAGGGGAGAAATCTATTTGTGATCTTGTCATGATAAATTCAACATAGCGAAGAACTTCGTGGCATCGATTGAAAAAAAAAATAAGAATAAAAAAGGAACAATAATAACAACAAAGACTAGAAAACCAAACCAATTACTGTAAATAACAAACACAATCCAAACAATCTTCATAAAGTTGCTAATGTTCTTAGAACTTTGATTAATCGGAACCAAACCAATTTTGAAGGCTCCAAATCAAAGGTTTTAAGTCATGGATGTGTAACTTCTGAATCATAAAGATGATCAATTTGAAACTTTAATCATGGTGTTCAAATTATTTAATGCCTAAATTACCCTTAATGAAAGATCTTGTTATCAACTGATCCAATGGCTGTAATCTGTTCACTGGTTACCTTTTCTTTGAGGTTACCCATTGCACCCCCCATAGGTATATACGTATATATACGTATATATACGTATATGTGTGTATATATGTATATATAGGATAGAGAACGTATATTAACCCTTATTTATTACGATAACATATTAATTAAACTAGTGATCCACAGCAAGGCACGCCATCAATGTAAGTTAGAGTTACAGTGGTAAAACCAGTGATACACATTTAATGTTAAAAAAATCTTTAAAAAATATAGCAATACTATACTCAAATTAAATACATTAAAATAATCTATTTAATGGTGTAGTTTGTATAAAAAATAAAATCATACAAAAAAGTTAAGATGATTTTAAAAATGGTGAAATTTTTTTAAAAAATGGAGGGAAATTTTAGAAATGGGGAGAAAGTTATTACATCAGTGTTGTACCGTGTTATAAAAGTCAGTTACTCTATATAATCATGGTGTAAATGTTTGTTACATTAGTGTTAATGGGATATCACAATAAAGGTCGGTTGAGAACCGTTCCTTCCCCTATATATATAGGGTAATGTTCAAATAAGAACCAAATATTATTACGAGAACTAGCGAAAATCTTTCAAGATCAATAAAAATTATTATTATTTTGTTATAATAACAATATTGCACGTATACATGATTATGATATTTATGCATATGAATAATATAGGGTTCTCATTTGAACCTTATCTTATATATATATATATATATATATATATATATATATATATATATATATATATATATATAAGATAGGGATCAAATGAAAACCATGATTATAATTAAAAATCATGAAACCACCACTACTCAATCACATAATTGATAATTGATTTAACCATTTAATTGTTTAAAGTATATTTGTTTAAACTTCAATATTATTTTTTGAGATCATTATATATTTTTTAGTTTAAATTCCAAAGAATGACAATGATGACGAATCGACTTACGTATACGTAAGTTGTATGAGTTACACGTATGCAACTCGTAGTTGTACACTTGGTAACACGTACTTACATATACATAACCCTTATATATACGTAACTCTTAGTTGCACACTTTGTAATACGTACTTACATATATGTAACCGTAGTTTTCATGGTTTTCATTTATAACATGGTTTTCAAGGGATCCCTCCCCTATATATATAGGCTTGGGGGTAAGGTTCAAATGAGAGACCTATATTATTGCAAGAACTTGCGAAAACCCTTCAAAATTAATAAAAAATATTATATTTTTGTTGTAATAACATTATTGCATATATTCAATATTACGATATTGTATGTATATGTGTAAATTCGTAAGTGTAGAAAAATTCCTATTGGTGTAAGTTTTACTTACAACTTCAAATATGTAAGCTTTTTTGTAAAACTTACACCAATGCAAACTTTATTACGCTTGTGAATTTACACATATACATAAAAGATCATAATCTTCTATATGTGTAATAATGATATATAAAACAAAATAAAAATGATATATATTGATTTTGACAGGTTTTCACAAGTTCTTGTAATAAAAGAGGGTTCTCATTTGAACCTTTTCCTAAGGTTGGTTTCAAATGAAAATTAAGAGAAATTATGTATATATATATATATATATGTGTATATAATACATATATATATATAGGGGAGGGTTCAATGGGGTACCCCAAAAAAAGGGAACTAAGGAACCATTTAGAATCGTTGGAACTGTTGATGGTGAGATTTGCAATTAAGGTGGTTTGGGAATAAAATTATTTTAAGAGGTAAGCATTGTCAACACGCCACCAAAATTGTGAACAAATTCATCAATACAAGATTAAATTTAATCCTTTCTCAAATCGATCGATCAATTATTCCATATTATTATTTTGATCGAAATCAAAATCAAATCTATCCCAACCCAATTTCACCACTAGCCTCTGAATCAATGTGATCATAGAAATCATTTGTACCAACAACAAAGATGACAACATCAACATTAGGATCTAACATCTTCAGCCATTGAGGCGTAAACAATAAGTTCGAGATGTATGATAACTAAATCATAACAAACACCATGGTTTATTTATGTTTCATATTAAATCAAGTGATTATCAGTGAAGGAAGAACGGGGGAAAGTGGCTAAGCGGAACGATTACAACAAACTACTTTGTGACAGTTTTAGAGTTGGAATCAAAAGTAGCACCTATTGATTAATTCTTTCTATCGATCTCTGAAATATCACCGCTCCACCGCATTGGAGTTGTTTTCATCTATCGTTGAATTGTTTTTCAAGTTGTCTTAACACGTGCATAAACTTCCAAACCAAGATTTTTCTTATGAATTTTTTCACATGTGAAATCAGAAATCATAAAACGTGAAGTTGATATGAAAATTGAAGATGTAATATAGTTAAATATTTAATAATTATTCATAAAAATTCATTTTGATTGCTTATTATGTTATGTTGCACTTGTGAAATATTAAAAACTAAATCTAATGTAAAATGATTTATGAATACTTAGAAATAATCTATAAATGACTTTAATAACATCCTTATCAACAAGTTTACTAGTTATGTGCTTGATTATAAGAAAATAAAATATAAATTTCATGTGGTTTTTATATCTCAAGACTCATATTTGTTATGTATATAAGATGCCGCACAAGTTATATTGCAAGATCTGTTAGAACTATAATATACACTCATTTAGCACTAAAAAGTGTTTATAGAGCAATAATGACGGGATTAAAACTTGAATGGAGTTAAAGCTTTTGTACCTAAAATCAAGCAAATGTTATTTTGTTTTTATGTTTATGTTTAAAGTTCTTAAATTTTATCCTTCTATGTCAATGGATTATAGAAAATGTTTTCATAACTTCCTTCTTTCGTAAAAAAAATGAAAAAAATTATAAAAAATAAAAAAAACTCTTGTTCTTTTACGAAATTCGTTTTACACATGATTAATACCGGATTTAAACATGCGTAAATTCGGTATTACACATTTGTATAACCAGATTTACACATATGTAAATAACGAGCTGATTATTTTTTAAAAAAAATGTATATCAATATGGTAGGCGTTGAAAAAATAAAAAATACTGAAATTAATGGTGAAGTTTTTTTTTGAAAAAATGATGTCGTGAAAAAAAGTTATAAAAGTTTTAACAAAAAGGAGAAAATAGCATGTGACTTGCATGTGATAAGAAATGTGTGGCTCATATTGTTTTTTAGAGTTTTTCATAAAAAAGATAGCTATCAAGATAACCCTACCATATAATATATATATACATATTTAAGGAAGGGAATAAATGTTAACCATATTTTATTGCGATAACCGTGTTAACTTTTAAAGATGAATCAAAATCATAATTTCTTTTGATGGAATAAAATCATTATACATATACAAATATATGTCTTTTATGCTTATGAATTTACACATATATATAAAAGAACATATATTTGTAAACGTGTAATGATGCTATTTCACAAAAAAATAATGATTTTGATTGATCTTGATGAAATTAACACGATTATCGTAATAAATGAGGGTTAACATTCGTTCCACACCATATATATATATATATATATATATATATATATATATATATATATATATAGGATAGAAAACTAATGTTAAATATTGTTTATTACGATAACTTATTAATCAAACTAGTGGTCCACAATAGGCCATGTTATCACTGTAAGTTAAAGTTACAGTGGTAAACTAATGGTCCACAATGAACGCTAAAATTTTTTTTTAAAAATTATAACAAGACTATACTCTAATTAAAGATATTAAAATAATCTATTTAATGGTGTAACTTTTATAAAAAAATAATCATATAAAAAAGTTAAGACTATTTTAGAAAAAAAGGGTAAATTTTTTTGAAAAATAGGTGAAAATTGTTATATCAGTGGTGTAACGTACGACTGGCATAACAAATCAGACACGACACGACAAGACACGAACACGATAAGTGCTAACACGAACACGACATGATAACTAATCGTGTCATTTTTTCCAGACACGAACACGAACCTGTTTGGAAATATGTTACATGATAAGACCTGTTAAGAGACACGATAAAAATCACACGTTTAGTGAAACAAAAATTGACTGAAATCCATCAAGATTCTAAATATACCGTAATCTTTAGCATGATAGTCCTTGATATTTTTGAAACAAAAGTCAACAAAAAGTTTATTTTTACCAATAACATAGTTTAATAAGGTAATATACGGAATACAAAGATGACTCAGGTGGAGGCTGGAGACTCGATCGGCGGTACTGTGATAGTCATATTTGATTGAAGCGATTGTGCAAGGGATAAGTTTTTTAAATTAAACATGAAAAATAATAACATATATCATAAATATATATATTAACTATTTTAATAAGCTAAAAATATAAACAGTTCTTAACATGTGCGTTAACAGGTTAACAAGTGTTTGATCTGTTAAGACACTATTTTTATCGTGTCTTTAACTTGTCGAACTGTTAACGACATGAAACTTGTTAAGCTCAAACACAAAACCTGTTAACTTCGTCTCGTGTTGTGTTAACATGTGCGTGTCAGAAATTACCAGCCCTAGTGTAACGTGTTGTAAAAATTAGTTACATTACATAATCGTGATATAAGTGTTTGTTGCATTACTGTTAATGGGTTATCGCAATAAAGGTGAGTTAATAAATAAACATTCCCCTATATATTATATGTATATATATAGCGTGCGTCAAGATAGAGCAGCGAACATATTGGGTACACTCATTGCAGTTTACTTAATCCACGAATAGACAAGTATATATATAGTACATGTAATTAATTTATTCATATGAAAAGTCCATTTGAGCACGTTCTGTGTTATACCATTTAGTATATATGAGCGTCCATGAAGCAAAAACCATAGATATCGACCTATAAAATGGATGGCAGAAAAATGGCGAAATCCTTAAGTTTCAACAAAAATGGAGTGAAGAAAGGTGCATGGAGCGCGGAGGAAGATGACAAGTTGCGAGCCTATATTGAAAGATACGGTCATTGGAACTGGGGTTTACTTCCGAAGTTTGCTGGTTTGAAACTCGTCAGAAATTCTTGAACCATATATCCAAATAAGTTTTTCGATGTACTTATTGGTCCTTAATTCTTGCTCTTAGGTTTGTCGAGGAGTGGGAAGAGTTGCAGGTTGCGATGGGTGAATTATCTACGTCCAAACATGAAACATGGTAATTTTACTAAAGAGGAAGACAATATGATCGTTGATTTGCACAAAAAGCTTGGCAACAAGTAAGTTGTATGCATGATTGCATGTGCTTATAGTATTAATGTTTTAGACTTTAGAAAGTGGCTGAATAAAACATATATTATTTCATTTATAGATGGTCTGCGATAGCGGCAAGGTTGCCTGGAAGAAGCGACAATGAAATAAAAAACCGATGGAACACACATTTGAAAAAGCGGGCACATGATGACAACATTGTGCAAGAAACCAAAACCCTTGAAGCCGTAGAACCTAATCAAGCTAATCCGAAAGAAAACCTAGATCAAGAACTCCAAAAGGAAGAAGCAGCGATTTTAACATCAGAAACGTTATCATGTTCTACACGTATTGAGTTATCATCACGTTGGTCGATGATGAACGACGAGTTTTGGACCGAACCGTTTTTACAAGACATAACATCATCAGTCGATAGCATCTTATCACCTTTGAGCGTTGGCGATAATTGGGTCTCTACATCTTCAAGCGAGGATATATTTATGAGTGATAAGTTTTCGTGGTCGATGTTAGATTCATATATTAGTGAATCGAACACTGAGTTCATAAACTGTTGGGATAATATTATTCAATAAATTAGTTATTAGGATCAATAGTCTTTGATCACTTATAAAATATTTACCACATGTTTGTATCTTTTAAATTTTCATCCTACAATAATGTGTTTGCGGCAATATGTTGTTGTCACATAATCATTGAGTTACTAGTGAATTTTCTTTATTTTTATTCTCCCTTCATGGCCAAACAAAGCCAATTAAAAAATTTTAATGAAAAAACCAATGATATATGTTTGAGAATCATAGACTACGTTATATCAATTTTTCATCTAACTCAAGCTAATCATGTCATCACTAAGATCATTCACAACCCATTAGTCATCTTTATCTATATAATTACACTAAAAATCATTACTTTTTTTATCTACTTTTCAACTTTATCATTACTTTGTCAATCTACTTTACTCACAACCACTTAAAATATATTAAAAACATTATACGTTTTTGAACAGTGTTTACTAAAAATACAAATTGAACAGTTAATTTTTCATATTATTTATTTACAACCACTTATAACCATACCATATAATATAGTGAATACACTCATATAATTATAGAGAACGGGTTATGAATGCTCTAAAATAAACAAATAAAAAGTTCAGATTTTTTTAGTTAAGTGATTTTGTAATATAACAACCACACAAAAATTATATAATATTATCTTTTAAAAAAGCAATATCATAAAGTTTACATGATATTACTATAAACAATCAAAATAATTATTCAGGTACGAAAACATATGGAGGGAAATGGGTTAGTTAAAATAATTTTTTATGCCATTTTCTTATTTTTGTTATTGTAAAATTCTCAAAATAAGTTGGTTAATATTGGATCGGGTTTTCGCTGACATTCTTTAGACTTAGTGTACACGATATTACTTTGTTTAGAAAAGGGATCGACCGGACAGCCTGATTAGTTGGACCGAAACCAGATTTTAATCTGGTCCGGCTTGGTGCTTAAAAGCATTTTGACTTTTGAACCGGCGGTCCGATCGGTCAAACTAGTGGTTGGATCGGGGGTCAGATACGTTGAACCGGGTTTTTTTATATATATTTTTTATTTTCAATACTTTTTACATACATTTATTAAAATAATATAATTTTATGTAGTTTTTATATCCGGACGAATCGTTTTAACTAGTGCACCGGTGAGACGTCCGATTTACTATTCGGTCTGGTTTTAAAAACATTGATAATCACTTGATGCAAATTCAAAAATACAATTTTTATAACATCATCTGATATTATTTCTTTGCATTGTAGCATAGTAAATTACGATAAAGATAAGATAAGTGTTTAAATAAAAAAAGTTTAAATTTAAAAGTGTAATAAGTAACCTTAATAATAAATATTCTTAATGTCACACCCCGAAAATCGCAACGAAAAGTCACGTGACTTGATGATAACGGAAGTTGGAATTTTACCAACGATCATAGTCAAACGTTAACAAATATCAAGTTGACTACTAGTAATTAGATTTATACATGCTTTTAGTTCCAAATAGAGTGAAATTAAACTTAATAACAACAAGTTTATTTTAGTTGTAGAAACAACAAGTTTCATTAAAAGCTTCACACATAAGTAGTTAATTGACACATTTGACCTTCCAAATGCATTTCCATTATTTCCCAATAGAGCGTACCTACAACTCTGAAAAGCATGAAAATTAACTGGTCTACATAAAGTTGGTGAGCCTTCAGGTTTTTAAACTTACAAACATTCATTTTTTGAAAACCATATGATGTACACGAGAAATAATATAATTATCATAGACTAGCTAGGTACTATGACTAATTTATGTAACACCCGGAAATTTTAAAAGAAGAGAAAAGTGAAGAAAAGGAAAGAATAGCAAAATAACCCAGGTTGAGGGATTAAAGTTGCACATGGGGCAAAGATTATTATTAATTTGTTCAAAAAGGTGGTCATGGCCGCCCATGACCTCCTGTACCATCTTTCCATCGGATTTTTGAGAGAGAAAGAGCAGAATTCTCTCGGGTTTTAGAGAGAAGAAGACGAAGAAGCTGATTTCAGGTGTTTGAACTCATAAGCATTAGGGTTTGAAGAAGTCTTACTTGAAAATTGCAAGAGGTGAGTTCTAGATTCCCGTTTTTAAATGTTTTAACCTGTTTTGGGGCTGGAAATGTATGTTTTAACGTTTTTATTAAAGTTGGGTGTGTACCCGTATGTATATGTGTGTGCCCGGTTGGGTGGGTGTATGTTCGGGATGATTTTTCGTTGTGTTCATGTTGTATGCTTGTTTTGATGCTTAGTACGCTAGAAATTAGGCTTAGAACAGGTTAGAATGATGATTTGGGGACTGAAAATGATGTTAGTTAGAAAACAGTTGGCCATGCGCCCCAATAGTGTCCATGCGCCTAGAATTATGCCCAGACGCCTAAATATGCCCATACGCCCGACTGCCCAAACGCCTAAGTGCCCATGCACCTAAATCAGGCTCATGCGCCTGCATAGTACCCATACGCCTAGAAACATTCCCATGCGCCTAAGTAAGGCTCGTGCGCCCCAATAGTGCCCATGCGCCTAAGTCACCCATGCGCCTACGTATTCATGTGCCCGCATAGTGCTCGTGCACCTGCATAGTGTCCATGCGCCCAATGCCTTAGAAAATATTCTAAAATTTTAGGAAAAAGAGATTTTTTTGGCTATGACTTGAAATGTTTCCGGGGGCGATGTATGATGATTTATAATGTTGAATGTGATGTTATATGATGATGTTATGCATGTTTATGGCCTGTTTTCTTTATGTTCCTTATTTCGTATTATTACGTGGCTTTACGTGGTGTGATTATGTTAATAAACGTAAAGTATTATCTTAACGAAGCGAAAGATCTAAGATAATGAAAGTGGAAAAGAATGAATGAACGAATGAAAGTCTTGCAAGCAAAATGTAAGGAGGTTCACAACTCATTTAGAGTTGTCAGCTCAACTGTGTGTCATACAGCGTGCGATTTTGGCTGACCCATGAGGGTTCACACACAGGGGAGTTAGTCTTGGTGACTGCTCCATACGTGCGATATGGGATCCTTGTCGCTAAACCCTAGATTAGACGGCTTCGTGCCCAAGAGGGGGGTTTAGCATAAGACAGGATCTAGATAGAAGTGAAAGATAATGTAAAGTGCGAAAGGTACGAAATGAACGATGACGGAAGATAATAAATATTACTTTAATGTATGTACGATGTATGATCATGTGCGAAAGTATGAAAATGTTTCAACGAATGGAAGGTAATATAAATATCTTTATAAAACTAGAACTCACTCAGCAACGCTGACTTTTATGCATTTTCAGTTGGCAGGTAATGGTTGCTGAGGATGGCACGGGGTGAAGCTACTTGGCAAGATTCTGGATGGCATCCATTTTATGTTGAAACTGATGTTTTTGTGTTATAATGCAACCGTATGAAGTTTTGTAATGTTAACAATGTTGTATTAATTCGCAAAAGTAATTATTAATGCATGAAATGGTTTTTGTTAAATTATTCCGCTGCAATGATTTATGAAATGTAATATGTTTTAATTATCATGTGCGATGAGTGTCCAACTGTGAGTGTCCCGGGAACGGGGCCTTACAAGTTGGTAACAGAGCCCAAGTTTAAGAGAAATGGGTAAATATCTTTAAAAAAAAAAGCCTAAACTTAAACTGAAAATGAGACAAAAGGAAGGATGCCAGCCCAAGTAGCTACGTGCCATCAGGTATTTCTCTAATGTTAATTGGTATTATTTGCGCATGTTATCTGCTTTATGTGCTTTTAGTAGATTTGGGTACTGATTTAGTCAGGATAGGAAATGCTCGGGATATGAAAAGTAAAGTAAGTGGCTAATCACAACTGGCCACTGTAATTAGGGACTTACTATACTTGATATAATCTGAGCTATTACCTTGAATGACCGTGTTGGTGTTTAGAGGATGGCTGGTGGTAGATCTTCGAAAGCTTCTAGAGGTGGAGGTCGTGGTGGACGTGGTGCTGGACCGCGTGCCACAAGAGGCGGGGCTAAGGCTGCGAAAAGGGCATCTGAAGAGCCCGAGACTCATCACCAGGAAGGTGGTGATGAGAGTGCCAATCTGAGGGCCTCGATGAAGGAGGCTGTTGTTGAAAAAGTTCATCAGGTCATGCAGACGATCCTGCCGTCTGTGGTGGTCGAAGTGATTAGAGCTGTACGGGAGGATGAGAAGAAGGAAAAGAAGAAGACCTCCGAGAGAGGAGAAATGGAGCAACCGGAGACTGAGACGGTTGTCCCAAGTGACGAGGAGGAGGAAGAAGTGGTGCCAGAAGCAGCTCGGGGCTGTAATTATGGGGCATTCCAAAGATGCAAGCCCCCGACTTTTGATGGTAATGGCAACGCTGCTGCTGCTCATCGATAGGTGAGAGAGATGGAAGATGTACTTGATAGCAGCGAGTGCAGGGAGGACCAGAAGGTGAAGTTTGCCACTCATTCATTCGTGGACTCGGCTTTATGTTGGTGGGACAATCTTGTCCAGGCCGAGGGTAGCAGGGCAATTGGGAAGATGAAGTGGAGTGAGTTGAAAAAGTTGGTGATTGAGGAGTTCTGTCCTCACAGGGAACTTGATAAGATTGAGAGAGAGTTCCTACAGTTGGAGGCGGGAACCATGACGCACCAACAGTACACCACTAAGTTTAACGAGATGGCGCGACTGGTGCCAGATCAGGTGACACCTGTGTCACGAAAGATAAAGAGGTGCATCCAGGGTTTACCGACGGATATTCGCAGGCACATGATCGCCGCCCGGCCAAGCACGTTTAGGTCGATGGTTGATCTGGCGGGAAGGTTGTATGATGAACGGGAGGTGGCAGTGGTTGAAGTGAGCAAGAAGGGTGGTGGTGGTGATCAAAACTGGAATGGGAAGCGGTTTGGACATGGTGGTGTTGCTCCAAACAACAAGGTTGCAAGGGTAGATGACCGGCGGGTAGCCGCACCCGGTGCGGGGGTAAGGAGGTGTGGTAAATATGGAAGGGAGCATACGAGGGAGTGCAGATGGGGATCGAACGTCTGCTTCAAGTGTGGGAAGCCCGGTCACATGGCAAGGGAGTGTGGGGTTGCAAGATGTTATAACTGTGGTGAAGAGGGCCATCTGAGTAGGGACTGCAAGAAGCTGAGGGCTGAGAGTTTCGGGGCAAAGAAGAAGGCCGGGAGTGAAGGGCAGAAGGCGAGCGCTAGAGCTTTCACGATGACCAGGGAGGAGGCTAGGACGGACCCCGATATTGTGTCAGGTACGTTTCTAGTAAACCAAACTCTTGCTTCTGTGTTATTTGATTCTGGTGCTAGTAGGAGTTTTATTTCTGCTGCTTTCTGTGCTAATTTGCCCGTTAGAAGTAGGAGTATTGATAAGCCCTTCGAAGTAGAAACTACCATAGGTAAGTCTACCAGGATCTCTGATCTGATAGAAGGTTATGACATAGAACTAGAAGGTCATAGGTTTCATGCTAGGCTGTTTGTGATGACCTTAGGCGGGTTTAATGTAGTCCTAGGGATGGACTGGTTAGCGGCCTATGAAGCGAATATTGTGTGCCGCAAGAAGATGATCCGACTGACAGCGCCTGACGGGAGTTCGGTGACGATCTACGGTGATCGAGTTACTACAATTCCGAAGGTAATTTCGATGGCGGTGGCGGAGAAGTGCATGGGGCGTGGATGTAGTGCCTACCTGGCTTATGTGAAGGATGTGGACACATCAACACCACAATTGTCCGACGTACCGGTTGTGTGTGACTTTCCCGATGTGTTTCCAGAAGATTTACCAGGTGTGCCACCGGATCGTGAGATCAAGTTCTAGATTGATTTGATACCTGGTGCTCAGCCTGTTGCCAAGACACCGTATCGATTGGCTCCAACAGAGATGAAGGAACTGATGGTTCAATTGCAAGAGCTGTTGGATAAAGGGTTTATTCGACCGAGTATCTCTCCCTTGGGTGCTCCGGTCTTGTTTGTAAAGAAGAAAGACGGTAGCATGAGGATGTGTATCGACTACCGTGAGTTAAACAAGTTGACGGTGAAGAACCGATATCCATTACCCAGAATCGATGACTTGTTTGATCAGCTCCAAGGTGCCAGTTGGTTCTCGAGGATAGATCTTCGATCGGGTTATCATCAGCTGAAGGTGAAGGAGCGGGATATTCCTAAAATAGCTTTTCGCACGCGTTATGGACACTACGAGTTTCTCGTTATGTCTTTTGGTTTAACAAACGCGCCAGCTCCTTTTATAGATTTGATGAATCGAGTGTGCCGGCCGATGTTGGATAAATCGGTGATTGTGTTTATCGATGATATCCTGATTTATTCGAGGAGCGAGGAGGAGCATGTCGGTCACATTCGTGAGGTGTTAGAGACGCTTAGAAGGGAGAAGTTGTACGCCAAATTCTCCAAGTGCGCGTTCTGGTTACGCGAAGTTCAGTTTTTGGGTCACGTGGTGAATCCCGAAGGAATCATGGTCGACCCAGCTAAAGTAGAAGCTGTGATGCAATGGAAGTCTCCAAAGACGCCATCCGAGATTTGGAGTTTCTTGGGATTGGCGGGCTATTATAGAAGATTCATCCAAGAATTCTCCAAGATAGCTTCTCGTTGACCAAATTGACCCGTAAGGACGTGAAATTTGTATGGGGTCAAGAGCAAGAAAAGGCTTTTGAGGAGCTAAAGGTGAGGTTGACGCAAGCTCCAGTCTTGTCATTACCCGAAGGAAGCGAAGATTTGGTGGTTTATTCAGATGCTTCTTATTTGGGGTTGGGTTGCGTGTTGATGCAGCGAGGGAAGGTTATAGCCTACGCATCCCGACAGCTGAAAGTTCATGAGGTTAATTACCCTACTCATGATTTGGAGCTAGTGGCTGTGGTCTTTGCATTGAAGATTTGGAGGCACTACTTATGGGACGAAGTGCACTATCTTCACCGACCACAAGATCTTGAAGTACTTCTTCGAGCAGAAAGATTTGAATATGAGGCAGAGGCGATGGTTGGAGCTCATTAAGGGTTATGATTGCGAGATCCATTACCATCCAGGCAAAGCCAACGTAGTGGCGGATGCCCTTAGCCGAAAGGAGAGACCTGAACCGATCCGGGTGAAGGCTTACCAATTGGTTATGACCTCCGATGTTATGAAGCAGGTCAAGGAGTTTCAAGATGAGGCGTTGAAAGAAGAACGCGTTAACTCCGAAAGGATGAGTGGTCTAGTCACGGAATTGGGTGAAAACACTTTCGGTGTTAGAACCTGATTTGGGCGAATGTGGATTCCTCGTTATGGAGATTTACGTGGGAAGATCATGGACGAGGCTCATAAGACTCGATACTTCATTCATCCCGGTGCTACAAAGATGTATCATGATATGAAGAAAGATTATTGGTGGCCCGGTATGAAGTGCGACGTGACGGAGTACGTGAGTAAGTGCCTTACTTGCCTACAAGTGAAGGCGGAGCATCAGAAGCCATACGGGAAGATCCAACCTTTGGATATACCCGAGTGGAAGTGGGAGCATATCACCATGGATTTTATTACGAAGCTGCCGCGAACGGCAAGGGGGTATGATGCCATATGGGTGATATTCGACCGTCTGACGAAGAGTGCTTACTTTCTATCGATCCGTGAAACGTATTCGTCTGAGAGGTTAGCGAATCTATTCATCAAGAAGATTGTAACTCGTCACGGTGTACCGGTGTCTATCGTGTCTGACCGTGACACCCTGTTTACATCCAAGTTTTGGAAGAGATTTCATGATGGGATAGGGACGAGGTTACATATCAGTACGGCTTATCATCCTCAAATGGATGGTCAATCAGAAAGAACTATTCAGACACTTGAGGATATGCTTCGGGCATGCGTCATTGACTTCGGAGGAAGTTGGGACGAACACTTACCGTTAGCTGAATTCTCATACAACAACAGTTATCATGCCAGCATTGGTATGCCACCCTATGAGATGCTATACGGTCGGAGGTGTAGGACACCCGTATGTTGGAGTGATATTGGTTAGAAGGAATTAGGGAGCATTGAAGTGATCGAGGCTACGACTGAGAAACTGGAAAAGATCAAAGCCTTTATGAAGGCAGCCAAAGATAGGCAAAAGTAGTATGCCGATAAGAGACGTAGACCGATAGAATTTAAGGTGGGCGATAGAGTCATGTTGAAGGTTTCACCTTGGAAGGGTATCATTCGGTTTAGAAAGCGGGGCAA
The DNA here is from genome assembly GCA_025506415.1 of Flaveria robusta. Taxonomy (NCBI): domain Eukaryota; kingdom Viridiplantae; phylum Streptophyta; class Magnoliopsida; order Asterales; family Asteraceae; genus Flaveria; species Flaveria robusta. The sequence goes on along the minus strand of CM046466.1, from coordinate 14,829,504 downwards.
GTTGAGCTCGAGGTACATAGGGCCTTTCTGAATCATTGCTCGAGTAGGAGAGGTGGCCTATAGATTGGAGTTGCCTGATGAGTTAAGTGGAATTCACCCGACATTCCATGTATCTCATTTGAGAAAGTGCCTAGCTGATGAAGACATGGTGGTACCACTGGAAGACATTGAGGTTGACGAGCGGCTCAATTATATGGAGCAACCAGTGGCTATCATTGACAGGAAAGAGAAGAGGCTAAGGAATAAAGTGGTTCCCTTGGTGCGGGTACAGTGGAAACATAGAAAGGGATCCGAGTCTACATGGGAACCTGAGTAGGAGATGAGACAGCATTATCCTCAGCTGTTCGAAGAGTGACAGGTTTCGGGGACGAAACCTATGTAAGGGGGGTGGACTTGTAACCCTCGGAAATTTTAAAAGAAAGGAGAAAGGGAAGAAAAAGAAAGAAAGCAATATAGTCCAAGTTAAGGGGTTAAAGATGTACAAGGGACAAAGTTGATATTAATTTGTTCAAAAGAAGGTGTGGCCGCCCACACCCATGTTCCATCAACTTTCATTCGGATTTTAGAGAGAGAAAGAGCAGAATTCTCTCGGTTCTAGAGAGAGGAAGAAGAAGAAGTCGAAATTTAGGTTAGTTTTCTGATTATTAGGGTGTTCTTGGCTGATTTTAAGCCTTTGGGTATGTGCTTATGTGTTTGTGTGTGCTCGGTTGTGTGTTTTGGTGTTTTTAGGTGTTTGAACTCATAAGCATTCGGGTTTGAAGGAAGTCTTACTCGGAAGTTGCAAGAGGTGAGTTCTAGATCCCCGTTTTTTTATGTTTTAACCGATTTTGGGGCTGGAAATGCATGTTTTAACGTTTTTATAAAATTTGGGTATGTACCCGTATGTATGTGTGTGTGCTCTGTTGGGAGGGTGTATGTTCGGGATGATTTATGATTATGTTCATGATTTTATGTTTGTTAGATGCTTAGTATGCTAAAAACTAGGCTAGAACAGGTTAGATTGATGATTTTGGGTCTGAGAATGAGGTTAGTTAGAAAACAGTTGGCCATGCGCCTAAGTGCTCATGCGCCTAAGATCATGCACCCAAATAGTACCCAAACGCCCAAGGTCCATGCGCACAAATAGTGCCCATGCGCCTAGAATTATGCCCAGGCGCCTAAGTCTGCCCGTACGCCCAACTGCCCAAACACCTAATTGTCCATGCGCCTAAACCAGGCTCATGCGCCTGCATAGTACCCATGCCCCCAGAAATCTGCCGATGCGCCTAAGTAAGGCTCGTGCGCCCGAATAGTGCCCATGCGCCTGTGTCGCCCATGCGCTTAAGTATTCATGCGCCCGCATAGTGCTAGTGCGCCCGCATAGTGTCCATGCGCCTAATGCCTTAGAAAATATTCTAGAATTTTAGGAAAAACAGATTTTTAGGCTATGACTTGGGATGTTTTCGGGGATGATCGTATGATGACTTTATGCATGTTTATGGCATGTTTTCTTTATGTTTCTTATTTCGTATTATTGCGTGGCTTTACGTGGTGTGGTTATGTTAATGAACGTAAAGTATTATCTTAACGAAGCGAAAGATCTAAGATAATGAAAGTGAAACATAAAGAATGAATGAATGAAAGTCTTGCAAGCAAAATGTAAGGAGGTTCACAACTCCTTGAGAGTTGTCAGCTCAACTGTGTGTCATACAGCGTGCGATCTTGGCTGCCCCATGAGGGTTCACACACAGGGGAATCAGTCTTGGTGACTGTTCCATACGTGCGAAACGGGGTCCTTGTCGCTAAACCATAGATTAGTTGGCTTCGTGCCCAAGAGGGGGGTTTAGTATATGACAGGACCTAGATAGAAGTGAAAGATAATGTAACGTGCGAAATGTACGAAACGTGCGATATGATCGAAATGAACGATGACGGAAGATAATAAATATTACCTTGATGTATGTATGATGTATGATCATGTACGAAAGTATGAAAAGGTTATAACGAATGAAAGGTAATATATTTTTATAAAACTAGAACTCACTCAGCAACGCTGACTTTTATGCATTTTCAGTTGGCAGGTAATGGTTGCTGAGGATGGCACGGGATGAAGCTACTTGGCAAAGATTTTGGATGGCATCCATTTTATGTTACAATGATGTTTTTGTGTTATAATGCCATCGAACGATGTTTTGTAATGTTGTAATATTTGACAAAAGCAAATATTAATATATGAGATGGCTTTTTGATAAAGTATTCCGCTGCAATGTTTTTAGTAGATGTTACTGAGTTTTTAAATGCTATGTGCGATAAATATCCAACTGTGAGTGTCCCAGAAACGGGGCCTTACACAAAAGCGCAAATAGTCACAAAACACATATGGATCTATTAACATTCATTAATATAGTCATTATAACTCAGTGTTAATAGTACAGAACCCAATCATTAATATAGTCATTATAACTCAGTGTTAATAGTAATTTCATTTGATTCTATTTGACCATAAAACTCATTATGTTCCTTACCACTAATGTTACATGGTATTCCTTACCCACTATATAGGTGTTGATGGGTCCCTTCCATTAATGACTTCCTCTAATGTGATACCTCACATGTAAAGCCCTCATATCTATCGATTCCACATATTATCATACTTGATAATCAAATTTAAGACGGTTGTGTGTGTGTGTGTGATAACAACGAACATTAAATAAACTCAAACGGATATTATTAATCAAATGATTACAATACCAAAGGAGTTTACATCGTTAAGCTCAATCCACCCGAGGTGAGCTCCCCTTGGACGGCCTATCACACATTATTTTGCTCTCTCACATTCAAATCACTTTTACATGATGAATACACATAATGAAATACAAAGAAAAAACATCTATATATATTATCCAGATGTTCTCGCACAACAACATGATGTTGTCACGCGGTAACTCCAAGTTCTCGCGCAATGAGATTTTATCCATTATCTTGGAGCTCTCGCATCCTTGTATTTCTTGCATAATTTGAGTTTTTGCTTTTCACTTGATATTGTAATCCATATATGCCAGGTCCTTACAATTTCCCCTTATGGATTATGATATCAAGGATGTTTGACTTCGGTCACACATCTTCATGAATTATCTGATTCTTGGTTATCTTTCATTTTAGTCTTCCCCCTCAGGTGTAACAACCTCCTAATGTATAACTTCAAAAAGGATATCATGTCTGAATCAAGATTAAACCATTCTATCTTGATTAGTTAGACTTAAGTTGTATTAGGCATATGAAATAGAGATCCAACTTCCATTCCAGATTCCCGAACAACCAGATTTTTTAATCTGATGACAAGATTCTTTGATAACAAACTAGATCATCTAAAGCATTTTTTCCCCTATGTACGATAAAGTAAGTTCATATTTTCAGAGTAGGAATACCAAACAACCTTGATTTTTCAATTACTTCAATCGTTCATTCATTGTCTCCATTAGTAAGATAAAATAAGCCCACATTGTCAAGTTTCAATTCACAAACGAGTAGTTAAATGTTTTAAATATAGAATTATGAACTTGTTCAAACATCACAAAAACCCCTATTTAAGTATCAAACTTCAAATCATCCAGCATCTTCCAAATATAGGCATAAACACTTGTTTCGAAACCTTCAAATAATAACAAGTTTTTACATTTGGATCATGTTCTCGCATTTTGTAATTTTTTTGCAAAAATTAAAGTCAGTCATAATTTTTGAATAGGTGATGAAGTTTTCACATGGTAAAGTTTATGCATGAGAAAATTTTTGCAAATGATGGTTACTTCTACGAAAATTTTGCATGAAAAGTTTTCTCATGAAAAATTTTCTCATGAAAAGTTTTCTCATAAAAAATTTTCTCATAAAAAGTTTTCTAATGAAAAGTTTTCTCATGAATGTTCTCGCATGAAAGTTCTTGCTAAATACGGTTATTTTAGCAAAGTTTTTGCATGATGCAGTTATTCCCATGAAAACTTCAACCCAAATTGACTTTTATGAGTTTAAATCACAGCTATGGTCTCAAATCTTCGTTTTCCACCATCAAAAGTCGAAGATACCAAGCGTAATGATGTAATAAAGCCGATTTCATGTGTGTTCACCCTCGGTTTCACCTTCTTCTCCTTCGAAACCGGTGTAAAATCGATCAAAACCTTTAGATCTTGAACCTCCATGTTTAACGTTTTAAAACGAATGATCACGGTTTAAAAATCCGTGTATCAAGAGCAACACCGTGCCCTGATACCTAATGTAAAGTCCTCATATCCATCGATTCCACATATTGTTGCACTTGATACTCAAATTTAAGATGGATGTGTGTGTGGTGTGATAACAACGAACACTAAATAAACTCAGACATATATTATTAATCAAATGATTACAATACCAAAGGAGTTTACATCGTTAAGGTCGATCCACCCGAGGTGAGCTCCCCTACCTTCAGAGCTCTTTTACAAAATAAACACACATAATGAAATACAAAAAAACATATATATATACTATCCAGATGTTCTCTCTCGACAACATGAGGTTGTTGTGCGGTAACTCCAAGTTCTCGCGTGATGAGATTTTATCCATCATCTTGGAGTTCTCGCATTGTTGTATTTCTCGCATAATTTGAGTTTTTGCTTTTTACTTAATATTGTAATCCATATAGGCTAGGTCCTTACATCACATAACGTCAAATGGCTTAAACATTCAATTTAATTCATTTTCATAAAACTTTCTTTTTACATAACTTATGATGGTATCTTTGGTAAAATCACTTTTTATGAATAACTCAATATTAACGCATAGAAACAATCACAAATATAAAAACTAAACCTCATATCAAAAGAGTATATGCATCGAAAGTTGATACATATCGAAACTAGACACACACTTAAAGTTAGGCATTTGAATCCTCCCCAGTTAAAACTTGCTCCAATTGAAAGTCCTATTAAAAACTAATAAAAACTTTTTTATTGAAAGAAATTAACTTTCTTTTCAACAATAAGCTCTCTATTAAACAAATAAGCTTTCTATTGAACAACTATACTTTCTATTGAACAAGTAAACTTTATATTGCACAACCTAACTTTCTATTGAATAACTAAACCTTCTATTGAACAACCAAACATTCTATTGAGTAGATAAATTTTTTATTAAGCAAATAACTTTCTAATGAACATCTTCATCCACATTCAACCTGTTTATCCTTTGAATACTTATTTAGATTAAAAAAAAAAGTATGAATTTAGTATGTAAGCCACCCAAAGTAAATAAAAGAGGACATAGAACTCATATGGAACAATCAATTCCTTTAACCTCTTGGGTTGCAAATTAGAAGGTCCAAAAACCCTAGTTTGCCTACTTGATTTCCTAAATCATTTCGTTTATGCTATTAAACTACTTGATTTTCCTAAACTGATTGAACAAATTGTAGAGGTCAGCCTAGAGGCTTGGAAAATTAAAATCCAGATCATGCAAAACCTTCATGGTGTATACGAAAACTTGACTATAATGAGAACATCAGATGGGGGCGTAAACATTGAGGATGGGGGAAAATGTTTTATTGTAGTATAAATATAAGTTCTGGTTTGTTATTTGTAACATTATCATTTTCTTATTTTGCAAAGCTTGTAAGCAATCTATGTTTAACGAGAGAATCCTTTATTTATTTGATTGTGCATTAGATATTGACTTGTGTGATTCTGTTTACTATTCCAATCATCATTTATTCTGTATTTAAAGGATTGAGACCGGTTTTTTTGTAATCCTATCTATGAGAATTCTAGAACTTACACAAACACTATAGAATGGCCATAAACAACAATCCTTTACCTTCAATCAAATGAAACGCATCAAAAAAAGGTTTCATTCTTGTACTTGTCTTGAATTTATAATGAGAGGGGTATGTGGGTGAGGCTATAGCCCTAAATGTGGGGGGGATAGGGTGAGATTTTTGTACACCCCCCCCCCCCCCCCCCCGCCCCCCCACCCACCCAAAAAACTAATAGTGATTAAATCCTCATTTTACGCGTTCAGCATTTTTCTTTTTCTTTCTACACGTAAGCTCGTTTTATATATTTTCATACAAAGTTACAATAAGACCCCCAAATTGTTTTTGAGATGTTAAATGCTAGAAATTCGCGATGAGATTAAAGAGGAATATGGAAGAAAAAAAGACGACTTGAAAGCTATGCGAACTAATATTGAAATATTAACAAATAACGAGAAACTTGGAAGCTGTATGATTGAGGAAGGTTATGTAACAACTATGTGTTGGAGATCAAGAGTTTTAAAAATAAGCTTAATGTTTTCATTACTCTTTATAAATGTAACTGACACTTTATGTTAACTATATTACTATTTTAGTTTGAATAAGTATGGCAAACACCACTGTAGGAAAAATTGCATTTTGAGTAGAAAAAGTTTCATTATTGTTATTAAACTATAGAAAAAATCATATATAGTATTTTTAAAAGCTGCATTTCCGAATAAAAAAAAAATTGCATTTGATTAGTAAATGTTACATTTCCAGAAAAATATTGCATTATCTAAGAGGTTGCATTAGGTTTAATGCATCTACTTTTAATGCAGCCCTAAAAAAATTGAACTAGAACTAGGACAACATTCTCAATGTTTAATAAAATCTTTTTTAATGCTTAATGCAACAATTACGAGGGCTGCATTAACTTTATCTCTTGTAACGACTTAAAATAACTATAAATGTATGTAACCAATAAATAATAAACAGTAAGAGTTTCGCTCGAGTTTTAGACATAAACACTTTTATTTTATAGGACGTAAGCTTAAGTTCTAGCAATCTCATGTTGGATTGGTTAATAAAACTAGTTTCACCCTCTTTCTATATATTTTGATATAAACCTTATAAAATGAATAAAATCCAAAACTATGAGTTTACCTCTTTTGACAAATGGTTTAGGTAAGTTGAAAATCCGTAGCAAAATCTGAAAATAATGTCGGGTCCTACTATTTGCACCATGGTATTTACTTATGCCATCTGATTGATGTAACCGGCTTTTTTTTGTTGCAATTCCACGTGGAAGGGGAAGAAGTACTTGTTAATTCGGACATGTACCAACATATCAATGTTTTCAGAACCGAATCGTAGTTGAATCGGACGTCTTACTGAATTAGTGGTCGGACCGGTCGAAACGAATTTAAAAACCGGATAACGTAATAATTATATATATATATATATATATATATATATATATATATATATATTATAGTTATATATATAATTCAATATAAGTAATTTATGTGTTTATTTTATAGTTATATATAAAACTCAACAATAATTATACATCCAACACTGAAATTAATCATCCAACCTGCCCGTTAAACCCATAAAATAAAAAAAAATGGAAAATCCGGTCCGAACCTGTTCCCGGTTGCCGGTTCAACCGCCGAACCGGTTCGAACCGGCCGGTTCAATTAGAAAGAAGCGATTTGGGGTGGATCGGACAGGTGGCCCCGTCGAATCCCGGTCGGACCGGCCGATCCGATCTGTTCGTGAAAACAGTGCAACATATACTAAACTTAATTTTACTAGAGTAACTTTATTTTCTTAATTTATTACTCTAATAAGATATGTTTGAAAAATTAACTTCTTTGAACAAGAATGAAGGTTTCAGTATATGTTAATTTAATCTAAGTTTGTTATTCTATAAAAGTTTCATTTATCTTTTTGAAGTTTCGCATATTATTAACAAGGTTAGTACCCCGTGTATTACACATGAATTATAAAACTTTGCTTAAAGATAAAATATGATTACAACTACTTATAAATAGCTACTTTAAGTAAATAAACAATAATATATTTTTCTTAAACTTTTGTTTTATAAAAAATGTATGGTTTGTAAATATTTTGTTTTAAGTAAAATGATTTTTTTTAAAGTTCGTTGCTTTTTTGTTTTTAAAAAGTGTGTTTTTAATTTAAAATAAATAGATTTTCAATTTATTAAATTATACATTTTTTAATTTGAAAATGGTATGAGTAATATTATTAGTATTCAATATTAGTTTTAGTAATAGAGAGAAATAAGAAAGTTAGTATGATGAGGCTTACGATTGCGTTACGTATTATTTTATTTTTTCTTTACAAACAGACAGATAGATATATAGATAGATAGGCTAGAAACCTATTTATTAAACGAGTTATAGTTGGTAATAAACATAAAGATTTACAGTACGATATTTTAATATAAGATATGAATTTTATATACGTAATAGTTCAAGAAAATAAAATAATTATATTATTTTTTTAACTATCTTATCTAAATAGTTTTATTTTTAAATATTCGTATTAAGATTCTTTTATAAAAGAATTTATTTTTATAAAATCTTGTTTATTAAAAACTCTAGTTTGTATTTATTCCGATTGTTTTAATAAGATTGTTTTTAATAAAGTTCACATTTTTTATATATATTTTTTTAAAAAAGGACGGATTTAAAATATTTTATTTCAAAAATGTTAGTGTTTTTAAAAATTTCATATTGTATAAAGTTTTTTTATTATTAGTTTTATTTTAATTAAAAAAATATGATTTTTTATTTTCTTAATAAAATCTAACTTTAAAAAGATACATTGATTTTAAAAAATTTAGATGAGAGAGAGAAATATTACAATTAATAAAATTAATCTTTTATAAGAGAGAGAAATTAGTTTTAATATTTAAATTACTATAATACCCTTTTGGAAAGACAAATAAGGTGATAATGTTTAGAAGAATGACAAGTGACAAAAAGGTAGGTCAAGATAATGACATGTGCCTTTAGAAAGCTTAATTTATTAAAACCTATAGATGTTATTTTTACAATTTGTGAGTTTACATTAACTTTTTAAGATTAATATTTTCTTGTTTTAATGTGTGAGTTGTAATTAACGTGTTTACCAGTTATATATCAAGCGTTGCAAAATGAGAACAAAGTTATATATAAATTAGGAGCATTTACATATTTCCCCTTCCTAAACTCTTTAATTACATATTTACCCAAGTTAAAAAATTAATTACATATTTCCCCTTTTTAAAACATATATATTACATATTTACCCATTTTATTAAAATTAATTATTGAATGATTATTGAATTCATAATTTTACTAAGTTATTTTTACGCATTTCTCTTCTTAAGAACATTAAACACATATTTTCTCGAGTTTGAGTTTTCTATATAAATAAAAGCTATATAATTATAACTCCAAATACAAAAGTTCATTTCAAAACAATAATCACCGTAATCCAAGTTATATCTTCAAATACAAAACACAATTGCCAAAGGTTCAAACAATTATAATAAAAAAAATATTAAAATGTAAAATTTTTTTAATAAAACAAGATAAAATAGTCACTTGATAGGTTAATAAAATGAATAAATATGCAATATATGTGTATTAGGAAGGTGAAATATGTAATTAATTTTATGCCTTGGTGAAATATTTAATTTAAGGTCTTAGGAAGAAAAAATATGTAAAAATTCTTATAAATTAATTGATAGAAAAAATATTAATTATAAAAAATTTTACATCAAGTGGTGCCATAAGTATGAATTAAGTTGCCATTAGATTTGCCCCTCACCAAGGTTTTAGTTTTTAGTGATTTTATAGGGTACCAGAAGAAGAAGGCACGTGGCGCTACCATAGCCGATGTTAAATTTAATAAGGTGAAAACTCCATCCACATTCTTCTTTTTTCTTTTTGTTTGTTTTTTAACGGCAACTCCATCCACATTCTAATTTTCTTTTTCGAACGGCAACTCCATCCACATTCTAATGAAACTTGAAAAGTAAGTGAATTACTTTTTTTGCTGTTAAAAAATTAAAAAAAAAAAGTGAATTACTTTTTAAAATTGTTTTTGCCCACCTCACAAATATAGACGAATCAGCATGTCCTTTATAGCAAACGTCTATTTTATAGTTTAAAATTACTTTCGTACCGATAGTCACGAAATACCCACTCATCTTTCTAATTTAATAAAGTAGTAAATGGTACGGACACGTGACATCATAACATTTATTCTCACTAAAATTTTTATGTTTTTTCTCCTATTAAATAATCACTCTAATTACTAATAATATTATTTAACTTTTTTTATATTAAAAATAGGTTTATAATAAGTTAAAATAAATCTTTTTATTAATTTTATTTTAAAAAATATATATTTTTATAAAATAAAAAATTTTTCTAAGACATCAATCTTTTTTAAAAGTATGAAATATTTTTTTTAAATATAAACCAGAAATTATTAAAATTAAAAGTTATAATAAAAAAAATTAATACTGATATTTTTTAATACGGGTTGTTTTAATTAAAACATTTAACTTTTTTTGAAAAAATAATTTAATAACAATCATTAGCATTGGCATTCACCATGGTTCAAAATGGACAACCAAAAACATAATAATAGTTCCAATAATAAGTGTAGTAAAATTAAAGTATAAAACGTTTCAAAATACAATGTTGTGCCATAAGTATGAATAATAACAAACCTAATTAAATTAATACGTACATACTTTTTTTATTTGGTTTTTTAGTCCGACGATAGTTAGTTTGCATCATTAAGTTAGATCACATAGTTACCACATAAGAGTAGAATGTAAAAAAAATCCACGTAACATAATTAAAAAAACAAATCGCATGTTAGAAAAATATGATTAGTAAAATGTTAAAACCAACGAGTAAAACTCAAACAAGTTATACATATGTTTATCATCATTTTTTAAAGCTAATCATAGAAAGAAATAATTATAATATGTGGTTTATCAATAAAAAAACTCAATACATTCAACTTTCAACATAATACAATATAGTGCCATAAGTATGAATCTCTATACTAATAAATAAAAATAAATACGTACACTTGTCACAATTTTATGACACCTAATAATTGGTTTTCCCGCTTCTCTCTTCTCTTAAATATAAATTCTATAGTAGCTATTCATTAATTAACTAGTTTTAGTAAACCTGTATATTACGCGGGTTAAAAAATAAAATATTAAATAAAATAAAAATTTATTAATTATTAAACTATATTTTTAAAATAAGATATGATTAAAATTATGTGTTACTGAAGACTATAAGTAATAAAATAATAATATCAACTCTTTAAATTTTTGTTTTTTCAAAAAAAAAAAACAACATTATGATTCAATAGAAACAGTTTTAAATATATATTTTTTAAAATTTCCTTGTATAGCTCCAAATTTTAATTATTTTTAGTTTATAAAAATTTTTCTTTTAAAAATATAAATTTTAAAATATTTTCTATGTTTTAAAATTTTAATGTTTTGAAAAAAGTTTTTATGTTATAAACATTTATTTCTCTAAAAATAACATTAATAAATAGACCTTTTTTTAATTTATTAAAAACTATTTTTAATCTAAATAAAATAAAATTATGAATCCAAGGATCGCAATCAGAAATTATTAGTATTAGATTGAGTTCTAATAGCGATCGCAGAATTATCACTATTAGTTGTTTGATTAATTGAATATGTAATAACAAACGTAATTGAATATTCAAATGAAGAACAGAACAATAAATTGCAATGAGTGAATGAACACGATTTGATTCAAATGTATTTAATTAAAAAAACACTGATTAATGATTACAAAAGAATTCAAACAGTAATTGCTAACAATGATGATGTTTGTTGATGATTTTGGTGTAATTGATGTGACGGTTGCTAGGGTTTTCGTAATCGTATTGATTGACGTATATTGTTAGGTATTCAGCCCCTCGAAAGTGTGAGCCTATACGTTGTATTTATAGGCTCAGGGATTTACTGCTAGGTTACAGTAAATCTCTTGGAATCAGTAACTTACTTATCGTGATAGGTAAGTTACTCAGAGAATGTTATGATGTAACATTCTCTGACTGAGATAAAGTCATCCGTAGAAGTTGACTTTATGACATCACTCAGTGATTGACTTGTTGACTTGATGTACTTGGTGAAGTACAATCAAGTGTTGGTCTTCCGTAGAAGTTTTGCTTTCCGTAGGAATTTTGTCTTCCGTAGGAGTTTTGCCTTCCGCAGGAGTCTTCACTTGAACTTCATTGGAATTCAAGTTGTTCATCCGTAGATCTTTGATCTTCAATCCCTTGATCTTCATCCACACTAAATTGTTCTTCCGCAGAAGATCTTCGGATGTACTTTGTGTAAGAACATTATCTACGGAAGAACACAAATGTTCATCTGCAGATATTTCTTACACTTAGTCAAATTCTCATGAAATTTGACTAATTATGATGTTCATCCTGCAATCACATATATAAATCAACATAGTTATGGGTTAACCTATATATATAATGCATACAAAATTGATTAATTCAAAAGAACTTATTACAAAAGATTGATTAAAGTGCTAAGCCTATACAAAAGATCTATACCTATTGTTCCTAGATCTAACAAAAATAATATTATTAATAATTATTATAATTATTTAATAGAAAAGAGAAACATAAAATTTTTTAGTGAGAAAAAATATGAAAATAACATTAACAAAAAGACATCTTTCCTAATTTACTAAAAATTTATTTGTAATCTAAAAAAGAATTAAAATTATTTAATCTTTATTAATTTAGGTAATTATTTAAATGAGAGAGAGGAGGGAAAAATAAAATTAGGGGGTCTAGAAATATGACAAGTGTCCCCCAAGTTACTATTTTAGTATTATATATAGATAACTATCCATAATTAGAATTTCAAATATGTTTAATTCAAAATTTCAAATGTGCAATATATGGATTTATTCAATCCGTATAATACACAATATTTAAGACATAACTTTTTATATTATTAACCATTTAACAGTAAATTGATTTAGCCCATGTATTATATGATATTGTAAACTAGTTAAGTTATATATAAATTAAGTTATAATAAGAAAGTTTTATAAGTGATATTTTTTAATACGCTTCGTTTTAAATAAAATAATAATTTTTTTTGGAAAAAAAACTTAATCACAAGAGTTTACAAAGTTGATATAATTGTTTTCGTGCTTACAGTTACTACTCATACGTATTTTCAATCATATGTTATCTTAAAATATCATTTTATAATTAATAAATTTTTATTACATTTAATAATTTTTTTTATTTAAACTGTGTAACAAATAAGTTTACTAAAAATAGTATTATACATAAAAATTTGTTCTAAGTACACCCACTACATTGTTTTTCACTCTATCTCTTTCTATACATATACACATATATTGATATATATATATATACATGGAGAGTGATCACTACAATAAAACTGGGCATTTGCTACCGTAATTTCGATCGCAAAATAGTTGCGATTGGCCTGTTCAGACCGTTTTGCGACCGAACTTTTGGTGGTGAAAATACACATCTCAGCTGCTTTATTGCAACCATTTTGCGACCACTGCTATACTTGCGATTGAATGTTGCAACTACTACAGCCATTGCAAATTCTACAACTACTTTGCTACCACCTGGTTTGCGACCTGTTTCCAACCAACCTTTTTGCGACCAAACCTTTTGCGACCGTTGCATTTTGCAACCGATAAGTGATCGCAAGTTTGCGACCGATCAGCGACCACAAGTTTGTGACTGATTTGCGACAACCCCTTTTGTGACTTTTTTTGGTAGCAATGCGGTCGCAAATTTCTTTTTAAAAAGCATAAAAAATATATTTTCTTGTTTTTTACAGACAAATATTTACAAAATCATATAAGAATTAATGAAAACACAAAACAAACTAAAGTTTGTGTCAAAGATGTATAATATTAGCAAAATATTATTTGAGTTTTCTATACATATCAAACTATAAAATTCTATTAATTGAAAATTAACCAAATGTCTATCTACACTATATAGACTTCTAACCAAGACTGCACCTTGAACCATCCAATAGCCATCTTTCATTGCCATCTTTGACCATTTATCACCCCTCCAATAAGGTCACAAGTACACAAATAAAAAATAAGTTTGTTATTTATAGAAATAAGATAACTATATAACATGAGAAAATGCATTAATAAAATACAAAAGGTTTAGCAAGAATAATGAATAGTTAGAGATCACATGAGGTGTAAACACAATGAAAGAAAGCACCAAAGGTTACCATGACAAATCATTATACCATCATGCAAGATAGGAGATCACCTAAAATCATCGTAGAATGAGAAAGCGAACCCTTTTTTAGTCTGAACGACGTTTGTTTTCATCATTAAGTTAGGTCACATAGTTATCACATAAGAGTAGATATGTAAGTAAAACATCCACGTAACATAATTAAAAAATAGATCACATATTAGAAAAATATGATTAGTAAAATGTTAAAACCGATGAGTAAAATCTCAAACAAGTTATACGTATTTTTATCATCATTTTTTAGAGCTAATCTTAGAAAGAAATAATTATAATATACGGTTTATCAATAAAAAAAGTCAATACATTCAACTTTCAACATGAAACAAAATAATAACAAAATGCATATTGATTCGTAACAAAATCATTAGCATTAGCATTGACATATGGTTCAAAATGGACAACCAAAAACCATAATGTAAGGACCTAGCCTTTATGGATTACAATATCAAGTGAAAAGCAAAAACTTAAAGCATACGAGAAATACAAGGAAGCGAGAACTCCAAGAAGATGGATAAAAATCTAATCGTGCGAAAACTTGGAGTTGCCGCGCGAGAACTTAATGTTCTCGCTCGAGAACATCTGGATAGTATATATAGATGTTTTTCTTTTGTATTTTATTATATGTGTTCATTTGTAAAGGTGCTCTGAGAGTGAGAGAGCAGAGAGATGTGTGATTGGCCACGCGAGGGGAGCTCACCTCGGGTGGATCGAGCTTAAACGATGTAAACTCCTTTGGTATTGTAATCGTTTGATTAATAATATTCGATTGAGTTTGTTTGAAGTTCGTTGATATCACACACACACACATCCGTCTTAATTTGAATATCAAGTGCAACATATGTGGAATCGATCGTGACGAGGGCCTTACATTTGGTATCAGAGCAAGGTGTTGCTCTTGATACACGGATTTTCATTCCGCGATCATCCGTTTAAGACGTTAAACATGGAGGTTGAAGATCTAAGTTTAGATCAAGTTTGGACTGGTTTCGAAGGAGAAGAAGGTGAAACCGAGGGTGAACACACATGAAATCGGCTTTGTTACATCATTACGCTCGGTATCTTCAACTTTTGGTGGAAAACAAAGATCTTAGAACGTAGCAGTGATTCAAAATCATAAAAGTCGATTTTGGTTGAAGTTTTCGCGGGAGTAACTGCATCGTGTGAGAACTTTGCAAAAATAACCGTATTTTACGAGAACTTTTTCATGAGAGAACTTTTCATGAGAGAACTTTTCCACGTGAAAACTTTTCCATGTGAAAACTTTCATGCGAAAACTTTCATGCGAAAACTTTCCATGTGAGAACTTTCCATGTGACAACTTTCCATGTGAGAACTTTTCATGTGAGAACTTTTCATGAGAAAACTTTTCATGAGAAAAGTTTATGCAAAATCTTCGCAGCAGTAACCGTCATTTGTGGAAATTTTCTCATGCTAAAACTTCACCATGTTACTTAAACAAGGGGTTTTTGTGATGTTTGATCAAGTTCAAGATTCTATATCTACAACATTTGATTCGGGTCGTTCGTGAATTGAAACTTGACAATGTGGGCTTATCTTATCTTACTGATGGAGACAATGATCGAACGTGTTGATTAAGTGAAGAATCAAGATTGTTTAGTATTCTTGCTCTAAAAATATGGGCTTATTACATCTTATTTAGGGGGAGAATACTTTAGATGATCTAGTTAGTCGTCACAGAATCTTGTCATCGGATTGAAGAATCGGGTTCTTCGGGAATCCAAAATGAAAGTTGGATCCCTCTGTCATATGCCTAATACATCTTAAGTTGTAAGTAATCAAGATAGATTAGTTTAATCTTGATTCAGACGTGATATTCTTTATGAAGCTATACATTAGGAGGAGGTTAAAGCTGAGGGGGAAGACTGAAGTGACTGAAGTCAAACATAGCTTGATATCATAATCCATAGGGGGAAATTGTAAGGACCTAGCCTTTATGGATTACAATATCAAGTGAAAAGCAAAAACTTAAATCATACGAGAAATACAAGGAAGCGAGAACTCCAAGAAGATGGACAAAAATCTAATCGTGCGAAAACTTAGAGTTGCCGCGCGAGAACTTGATGTTCTCGCGTGAGAACATCTGGATAGTATATATAGATGTTTTTCTTTTGTATTTTATTACGTGTGTTCATTTGTAAAGGTGCTCTGAGAGTGAGAGAGCAGAGAGATGTGTGATAGGCCACCCGAGGGGAGCTCACCTCGGGTGGATCGAGCTTAAACGATGTAAACTCCTTTGGTATTGTAATCGTTTGATTAATAATATTCGATTGAGTTTGTTTGAAGTTCGTTGATATCACACACACACACATCCGTCTTAATTTGAATATCAAGTGCAACATATGTGGAATCGATCGTGACGAGGACCTTACACATAATAGTTCCAATCATAAGTGTATTAAAATCAAAATATAAAACATTTCAAAACACTTAATCAACTAATTTAAACTTATTATTGGCCCATGTAAGTTCTATAATTACGTGCTTTGTTGCCATACTTACTACAAATGATAATTGTGTTTTTCTGTTACAATCTTTCATTTTTTTTCATAAGTTGGTGGTGGAGTGATTGTTGTTGGGACTTTGGATCATTCAATTGGTTTGTGATAGGTTGGTGGAGTGATTGTTGTTGGGACTTTGGCCATAATAAACTTAACATTGACGGGGTAAACCTTGAAACGGTAAAAGTTTTTGTGTCCCAACATATAAACAGGTGATATCTAAGTTTTTAGTTATGCAACTTGTTAAATATTTCTAGTCATATCCTAAATTGTTGTCATTTCATGCTTGAATGAAATCCTAATATATCAGTCTCAAGGTTTTATTAATAAGAATATATAAACTTTGTTTTTACTCCTTGGTCGCAAGGTTTTAGTGATCATATTTTACTAATGCGTAGATTGGTTTTTGGATTGAACATGTCAACTAAAGGTTCTTTGTTACTCATCTATTATCATATGATAACCAAGTTACCTGATTTAGTGATGAAAACTAACAATAGTAAGACAAAATGACCATAGGTGAAACAAATCATATACATTAAGCTTATCAAGTTTAATTAGTAAAGATAAAGGTTGAAGCATGAAATTAGTTACATAGATAAAAATTCTTTTATGTAATTTACCCTATATTATATTTACCAACATCTATGTACATATTATACGTATATAGTACAACTATCCACCTTTTTTAAAATTTTATTTTAAATTAAATACTTTTATATTTTTTTGGTAATTTAGCTCCTATAATTTTTGACTTTTGACTTTATTACCTATAATTTTCGTCTTAAACAAATTTTTCGTTTTACATTTCAGTCTAAATTTTGGTACTTAGACGTTGTAACATGCACGTGTGGTTCAATATTGCTACGTCTTTTTTTTCCCGTTTAATGGTCTCGTTGCAATGTGCGGGTCCTAAATCGACGTAGTTATTGTTTAATGTTTTACATTTCACATGCGTGGTTCAACGTTTTTACATCTACTTTTCATGTGGTTTATTTTTTTCGTTCTTATTTATTTTTAGTACGAGTTTTTACAGTGTTGGTAGTCGCTAACAGTGGTGTGCATTTGTGCTACTTAGCATGGTTTTACTTCCCCCCCCCCTACAACGCGGGGGCTTAATTCTAGTTTTAATTGGTTTATCAAATTGGTATTGATGTACTATAATTTATTTGATGATTACTAGATACATTAAACCCATGCGATGAATCACGCTTGCGAATCTTGTGATGCACGTTTTGTCGATGATATCAATGTGGTTAAGTATATAAACTACTTATGAAGTCGTAAAGACTTGGATCTCGAGGTTGATATATATATATATATATATATATATATATTATATTATATACTATAATATATATATATATATATATATTACATGCATACTATATTAATATATAGGGTTAATGGATTTAAATACTCCCAACTATTGGGAATTGGCCGCTGCCACCCCCAAGTATCATTTTGGCGAATATAACTTTCAAGTAAACACTTTGGTGTCTGTAGCACCCGCCGTTTGTCAAAACCCTAACAAATAATATAATATATATGACACAATGAACGTATATGACACAATGAGCTGATTTATTTATCACAATGACCAAAATAAATCAGCTCATTTGTTAGGGTTTTGACAAACGACGGGTGATACAGACACCGAAGTGTTTACTTGGTAGTTATATTCACCAAAATGATACTTGGGGGTGGCAGCGGCCAATTCTCAATAGTTAGTAGTATTTAAATCCATTAACCCTAATATATATATTGGTCGAGCAAATTGGTCATTTGAAAAAACTCTTAATTTTAAGAGTTGTACAACTCTTAAAGCATAATGTACAACTCATAAATCTTACAATTCCCCTTCAAACAAGGATCTTTGAAACCCTAACTCCATTTCAAATGTATTGCCCGTTCCCTCTCTCTCACTATAAGGTGAACATCCAAGGTACACATCCAGAATTTTGTCGTCCTTTACATGGTTGTATATCTCATATATCTCCTTTCCATCTTCTTCTACTCGCATAAATCAAAAGCTTTTGTTAGATTCAGCGTTGGCTACGGTGTTCATTGTGTTGATGCTTGTTGTTCATATGTTGGATGTAGCTTACATCAAAGGTCTGGTTTGAGTTTATGGTGGGTTTATAATTATTTTATAAAATAGTTATTTTTCGTCTATAAAATTTACTTTTTTAAAACATTATTTTTAAATATTTTGTATTTTTAAAAAAGTTTGATGTTTTAATAAAAAAATTTCTCTAGTTTACTAAAATGGTAAATGATAGAGACACATCGCAGCATCATAATCATCATTACCAAAATTTTCCGTTTCTCTCTCTTATTTAATAGTTATTATAATTACTAATAATTCCATTTAATTTTTTACAGACTAAAAATACCTTTTAATAAATTAAAAAAAGTTCTTTTTATTAATGTTATTTATAAGAAAATATTTTTTATAAAATAAGAATTTTTTTAAAAAAATAGAGTTTTTTAAAAAAACAAAGAATTTTAAAATTTTAAAATATTTATAAATAAAAGATAATTAAAATTGGAAGTTATAATAATGAAATTTTTCTAAAAAGGTTTGTTTTGAAACAAAATGTTTACTTAAAAAAAAAAGCTTAAAAGTTGATATCATTGTTTTATATCTTATATTTCTACTAATACGTAATTTCACTTATATCTTATCTTAGAATATAATTTTATAATTAATAAAAATTTACTCTATTTATTATTTTATTTATTTAAACCCGCATGGGTTACTAAAGCTAGTTTTATTTTATAAAAAGCTATTTCTTTAGGATAAACATTATTAAAAAGATCTATTTTTTAATCTAATAAAAAGCCATTTTAATCTAATAAAAAAATTAAATAATAATATTAATAATAGTTAATGTGATTATTTAATAAAAAAATGAGAAAAATTGTGTGATGAAAAATGTGGTGCTATCACGTAGCCACCCGATTACCCTTTTATTAGAGGTGAGGAGAACATTTAATATTTTATATTATCAAATAGATTTTTTACCCTCATATGATATAACTGTAAATAAAAATAAGTTTATACATAACTTTGACTCCAAAAATATAAGGTAATGATCAAATGTTAACGCTCCATTATTGCAATAACCGTGTTAACTTCTAAAGATCAATCAAAATCATTATTTTTTTGTGGAGTAACATGATTACACATATATAAACATATGTGTAAATTTATAAGCGTAAAAAAGTTACGACTTACGACTAGTGTAAGTTATTTACACCACGTAAATATTTACAAATAAGTAAGTAACTTACACTAGTCGTAACTTTTTTACGCTTATTAATTTACACATACACATAATAGAACATATATTTGTATATATGTAATGATGTTATTACACAAAAATAAATAATGATTTGGATTGATCTTCAAATGTTAAAACAGTTATTGCAATAATGAAGGGTTAACATTTGATTCTTGCATACGTAATTTCAGTTATATCTTATCTTAGAATATTATTTTATAATAAATAAAATATTATTTTATTAAATATTAAATTTATTTAAACCCGCACGGATTACTAAAGCTAGTTTTATTTTATAAAAAGCTATTTATTTAGAATTAACATTATTAAAAAGATTTATTTTTAATCTAATTAAAAACTTTTTTAATCTAATAAAAAATTTAATAATATTATTAATAATTAATGTGATTATTTAATAAATAAATAAGAGAAATTGTGTGAAGAAGAATGTGGTGCTATCACGTAGCCACCTAATTACTCTTTTATTAGAGATGAAGAGAACATTTAATATTTTATATTATCAAATAAATTTTATACCCTCATATGATATAACTGTAAATAAAAATAAGTTTATGCATATCTTTGAATCCAAAAATATGTACACAAAATTATAACTTTTTAGACAAAAGTTCGGAAAACAAATGGATTTGAAAGTGCTTTATACAAAGCCTATGGTTTTCTAGACCTATCATGGTGACCTTTTATATGCTTTTTTCTAGTCTTCCATTCATATTGGTATACGATTTTCTTAATAAGCAAGCTTCAAATTAAAAAAAGGAAGAAGAAAAACTAATTATTTTATAAAGATAATTATTTTACTGAAAAATACTACATAATAAAATAATACTGTTAATAATATATAATAAGATGCCCTATTCATTTATATAGTGATGATATCAACCTTTATCAACTTTAAGTTATAACTAGGGGAGGTCATAAAAAGTTTGGTACTAATTGATTTTTCTGGGAACCGTAACATCAATCGCTTTTAATATGTCCGTAATATCAATTCTTTTTAGTTTATTTGTAATCTTTTGAAAGGCAAATCGTAAAACTTCTTAGACAATAAATTTGTATAAAACTAGTAACAGACCTCGCGCTTTGCAATGGGTTTCACGTTGTTTATTCTTTAAACTAATTAATTTATGGTATATTCATTTGGGTTTTCATGTTGTTTACAAATATGTTGGTTATTGGTAAAATTTATGTCTAAAAAAACCATGTGTTGGTTAGCCCAAGAATCAACAATCCAACCATCAAATTGAGATGAAAAAATATTCGTAAAACCATAAATACTTTTTGAGAAAACGTTTTCTGAAGTAACACTACAAGAGTTACCTCCAACGCTTTGAATACTTTTAACAGTTTTTTCATATAACAATTCAAGAAACCTTAAAATTTGTTCACTAATAAAAGTACGAGTAAAAGTAGTAACATGCACGGTTGTTGATGGACTAGGGTCAATTTTAGTAATTATTGAATTAAAAGACATTGGATTTCTTATATTTTGATTATTATATTGTCCAGACTTGGGCTTATAACCTTGTGGATATCCCACAACTTCAAAGCACCAGGTTTGTTGCAATAAGAGCATTTCAGGTTTGGGTAGTTTCTCAATTAAGTCATTTTTTCTTTTTAAAAAATTGTTGTATTAGAGACAAACCTAACATTTTGAGTTTTTGAGGTGGGATGAGTTCCAATAAGATTCCTCCCTAGAGATAATAGAAAAGGCGGTTTGATAATAAGAAAAGGATCTCTAGTCAACAAGTTAGTTATCACTAGCTGATATAGATCATCAAGGCCCATAAAAAACTACATCAATTTTATCAATTGATTAAAATCATTATAATCCTTCCATTCCCTACAAGTACATGTTGGAATTTGTACCATTTCGTCAAACTGTTTCCACATCATGCTTAACTTGTGATAATATCCAGAAACAAATATACCATTTTGATAAATTGAATTCAACTTTTGAAAGAGACTAAAAACAATGAATACATGGACTTTGTCATGGATAACCTTTCAATCCCTCTAGACTTCAGATGCTAATCAACAATATACTTGCCCCACATATAACTCCTCACAAACAAACTTAAGAATCCACGTAAGAACAAATGAGTTGCATATTTCCTTTTGTGAACCAAGCGCATCATTCGTCGTGGATTTAACACAAGATCCATCAACAAAAGTAAGTTTATTTTTAACTTGAGGAGCCATTTTGAGTACCGGTTAGGAAAAGATCAATGCAACAGTATCACAGGTGTTGGAGAGAAAACAAGCAAACACTTATAAGATCAAATAGGGAACCGGCTATAGAAAACAAAGAACTAAAGTAAAGAACACAAACAGGAACAAGGCAGTTGGTTTTCATGGATGCTTTATATTGATCTCAAGTGTTCAACCAAAGTTACAAGGCTTAGTCCCTAAGTACTGATACATGAAACACTTTATACTACAACCTACAGCCGGCCATACTTTGAAATCCAGCTAGAAACATTAATCTAGACAACAAGATCAATGTAGAGTCAAAAGGCAGATTGCCTTTTACTTGTGACTATGACATGCAATAGCTCACATCCTAATGTATTACTAAAAGGATAAAAGTACAGAAGTAGAAAGTTACAGACAAGATACCTTAATCTATAGTTGACAAAAGTATGGAACTTTTCACCAACTTATCTAAGTTGGTGACTAGCAGAGATAGCAGTGGAAGTTAGTTCAGCTTTTGTCAAAAGGTGATCAGAAGAAGCATGTGTTCTCTGTATTCGGAAGAAACCAGTCTTTGCCTTCAGAAGACGTTGTCTTTGAAGCTTCGGAAGACTTTTTCTTTGGCTTCAGAAAATATGGACTTTTGGCTTTGGAAGAATATACTTAGCATAATTCACTGAGTTGTATAAAATCTTTCAAGGTAACTTCCTTGTACTTCAGTGTTGCAGGCTGAGAGCTCTTTGGTTTCAGCAACCTCTAAGTGTAATCCTTACATAGTTTCATAGCATTTTCCCAAACCGTATGATTTTTAGTTCCTTTGAGTTTAGTGTTCATAATGATCAAGGAGCTTGAGTCACTTGGATGAAGATGTAGAAGATTACTAATATCTAACTTACTTATTAGAGTTTTAGTTATCATAATTGGTCTAGTGTTAGTTGGACTTCTAGAGTTGGACTTCTAGTTTAGCCATTTTATCAACAACTTAGAGAATCAATCAACTGAAAATGTTTCACACAAGCACACGCATAGAAATTGATCAAGGCCAATACCAGATTTTTGTAGCATTCAAGATGGCAGATCAAGAATTAGCCAAGATCAATGATGCAGTCAGATAGATAAAGATTTTAAATGAGTGAATGCATATAATAACGTGACAAAAAATAAATTGACACAACTATGCAATATGAAGAATGCACACAAAGATCAGGGCATGGGTCTCCCTAATATATCATAATTGGGTACAACAAACCAGCTGAGATATGCCTAGGCAAAACAAATAGTGATAATAGTAATAATGTAAGAAAGATAATAAGGTAAGGGAGGAAATATTCTCAAAGAGAATGCCTACGCAAGATTATTAGAATATCTATGACTCGTAACCTTCAAGAGTTACTAAGTCATAGAATATATATAAGTTGATATGTGCCTCAAGAATATCATAAATGGGTCTAAGACTTATACCCTTCTAGGGTTATAGAGCCGTGGACAAATGCACCCCAAGCAGATCCTTCCTTAATAAGCGTATAATGAAAGGGTTTTGAGATACAATCATCGTAAAAGAAGACCCAAAGCTTATAACAACACATTTTCAAGCAAGCCTTAGGATTTGTAAAAAAACCCTAATTTGATGATCGCCATTAAAGGTATAACCCTAGAATCAACAAATCAAAGTCTAATGCTCTGATACCAAAAATATAGATAAAACACCATAAACTATAAACCCCAAACCAACTGAATCAAAACAAAACAAATGAATGAAACAATTTCTATGAATCAAGTAACAAACATGGCTAAGATTCATAGATCATCAAAGTGATGATCTGTGTAAGAAAATAAAGATAAAGATCAACAAGCTGATCTAGAAAATACAAAGCACAAAAGTGTATCGAAGAACTAGCGAGACAAAGTGTGAGTAAACATGAGTTTCTGATCTCTAATCTTGAAGACTCCATTTATTTTCAAAGACCCATACAACAACTCAAAGCTCGAATGCAACACGTGACCTTCGTGTCATCTAGAGAAGAAACAAGTAGAAACCCATATCACCACAAAACTCTTGAACCCGATCAAAACTAAAATAACAATAAAGCAAGCAAAAAATAAAATAAAAATAAAAAAGTATAAACTATTTTTGGATTATAAAGTTATACTATAAATTCTTTATATTTTTAACAGTTTGGTTGTCTGTTTTTTCATGAAAAATAAAATGATGTTTTAGGAACCTTAGCTATCTCTTTCCCGATCTATTGTTGAGTTTCCTCTGCAATGATTTAGATGTATCGGCATAGGAATTTTCATTTTCATTTTGGTAGCTATAATAGCTACTTTCCTCTCTACTGCCGGTCATTAATTAACTAAGGGCTAGCAATTTCTGACACGAACCTGTTAACACGACACGACATGACACGGCATGAAGTTAACAAGTTTCGTGTTTGACCTAAACAGGTTTCGTGTATTAAACAGATCGACCTGTTAAGACATGATAAATTTCGTGTCTAAACAAGTTAAATACCTGTTAACCGGTTAAGATCTGTTAAGAAAGTTGTTTATAATTATAATTTTAAAAATGATTAAATATACATAATATTTAAACAAAACACTAACTTCAAACTCCAATCCCCCACTTCCCCCCACAGTCCACTTTGACACTTCCCTTCTTTGTTCCCTTCCCCCATTCCACAAATAGTTGTCGCCGGCACATCCATCATCACCGGCACATCCATGATCGCCAACGCTTTCACCATACACAGAAAAACCGCTAGAACGTCCATCATCGCTGGCGCTCGAGTTTCTCAAGATCCTTCATCGGCGTCAGTCCCTTCGCATTCCGTCTGTCCGACACAATCTCGGTTGAATCCCACTGCCACCATAGTCGACTAACCAAGCACCATCACCACCATTGTTTGATCTAGTAAAGATTTCATATTGCTAACTTGCTGTTAATCATTTGAATCTGTTTGTTGTTCGACTTAGTACTCAGATTGTTGAAATTTTAGTTATTTTGGTTTCATTAAACAAGTTTCTAACACATGTGATATTACATGTGTTTAAACATGTCATTTCATGTAACTTGTTTCTTAACAGGTTTGTGTTCGTGTGCAGGACCGGTTGGGAAGGTCAATGTAATAATTTCCCACGATGTTTGAAGAGTGAACTTTATGTATAACACTTACATGATCAAATAGGGAACCGACTATTTGGAAACTAAGAACTTAAAGTAAAAGAACACAAGCAGATATGGTTTTCAAGAATGCTATATATTGCTCTCAAGTTCTATTATAAAGTTGCAAGTGATCAAGTGATAAATCAGAAATACAAGACCCTAAGATACTTTATACTACATCCTACAGCCAGCCATACTTTGAAAGCCAGGTGGATACACTAATCTAGACAACAAGATCAATGTAAAGTCAAAAGGCAGATTGCCTTTTGACATGAGACTATGACATGCCATAGCTCACATCCTAATATATTACAAAAAGGATAAAAGGTACAAAGTAGAAAGTTACAGACACCGGACCATAATCTAAAGTTTACTAAAGCATGGACCTTTTCACCAACTTGTGAAAGTTGGTGAGTCTTTAGAGTGACAGCGGAAAGTTGGTCAGCTTCTGAAAAAGTAGATCAGAGAAAGCATGTCTTCTCTGTACTCGGAAGAAATCATTCTTCTGTCTTGTTGTGTTCGGAAGACTTTGTCTTCTAAGCTTCGAAAGACTTCATCTTTGGCTTTGGAAGATTTTATTCTTGGCTTCGGAAGATTTTACACTTAGACTATTTTTTTTTTCTTATGAGGAGTGTAAAACTTTCGAAGTAACTTCTGTAATGCACATGCATGCAAGCAATAAGCTCTTTGGCTATTTTGGTTGCATCAGCCTTTCAGGTATACCTTACAAACTCCCCCTAGGTTGATGCGACCAAAACAGAGAATGATACTCAGAAATTGACAGTGCTCATTAGGATCAAGACCATTTCTTTATTCATCAATTGGTCAGGATCTTTTAAACTATCATAGTATCTTCTCATGTCATAAAGTTCACATAGAGGGAGATCAAACATGTTTTGCTAGAGATAGACATCTTAACATCCTTGATCTCTGATGACATACCATATTACCATCTGTCTAGATTTGTTGCAAAGCTCCAGGACAGAATGGGTCTTCCAATTGCAAGAGGCTCTGCTTGAGATGCAGTTAGTTAAGCAGCCTCTTCTTAAGCAACCTTAATTTGTTCTGACTTATTCTAAGGTGCAGAGGTGGATGCCTTGGACTTCTTCTTTTTCTTTTTGTCCCTTCTGATGCCTTGTGGACCTGGTTGAGTTTGTTTTAGTGGTGTCTCAGCTAACTTGCCCTTGAGATCGGTGATCTCAAGTTGCTGGTCATGGACCCTTCTCTACAAGGCAATCACTTGAGATTCCAAGTGACTAACATTAGAAACTAAATAGGTGCATGTTTGTTGCAGTTGTTGCACCTTTAGTTGCAGACTCTCCTTATCTTCAGATGAAAAATCATAGGGGATGAAAGAATTGGACCAAGGTTTTCTTCCTCATCACTAGCATATTGTTCTTGGCTACTAGATTTCCCCTGCTTCATGACAACTTCAGTGGAAGTGTCAAGAGGCTGGGTTGCCATGGTTGAGGTCTTAAAGATGTAATCACTTGCTGAAGTGAGAGCCTCTTCCATATGGACCTCCTGAACTTGTTTAGGGAGATCCACCTCAGTTTGGGATGGATGATGTGGGCTGGACATAGGAGAAGCAGGAGCACTCATCTCTCCTTGAGCAAGGGTGGAGAAGAAAGACTCATGGTACTCACTGAATCCAATGTCTTCATCATCATAGAAATCCAGGTTGGGAATTGGTTGGTTGAGATCCAAAGGCTAGGGGTGGTAACTGTCCCCTGAAATTTGTTCACTTGAGTTTTGAGACTCAGAGTGAAGGCTTAAGGTTGTTGAGGTTATGAGCTCATCAGGCTGAGCATGAGAAACCTCAGCACTGATCATTTGTGAGATGGGAGTGGTTTGCTCCTAAGGAGAAGTAGGAGCTCCAGTGTCCACTTCTTCCTACATGGTTGGTGATATGGGGCCTGCACAGTCTGAGTAGCATGTGCAGGGTTTGTTTGGATTTTTTTTTATAGGTGATGGTTATTTGAGGCTGAGAGGGTGGCAGAGAGATAACAAGTGTGGGTTCAACACTAACTGGTGCTGCTAGGTTGTCACCTTAAGCAATGAGCTCTAACATTTATTGGACAAAGGTTATTTCTAACCCAAAGAATCCCACAGTAGTTTTTCTCATTATTTTAAAGATGTCAGGCTTCATCTGCCCAAGTTAGCAAGCAAATTTGTATAAATGAATTGTGAATACCTGAACTTGACCCCCGAACCATTCCATGGACTATGTAGAAAAGGTTTTCAGGAATTTAATCCCATTCTCCATGCTTGTTGGATAGGCTGTGAAAGACCACATGGAGGAGGTATTTCTATTGGGAGGAGACCTTTCCCTTCTTGAAGGTTCTTACTAAGTAGTTCCCCTCATAGCCCATCTGACCAAAGGAATGGTTAACAGCAGATTTTGAAAAGGACAAGTCACCTTCTATATCATCCAGCATGAGATGAGTGTTTATGGAGATTGTTTTGAGAGACATTAAATGCCAGAAGTTTTATCTAAGAGTAAAACTTTCTAAACTAATTTGCTTCGAAAAAAATTTGTTCTTTAATTGGTAATTTACTTATTTGAGTTGAGGATATAAGTTTCTTTCGAAGTTAATTTTAATGCCCTTCAAAAAGAAATTATACTTCAAATTATTTTAAATCTAAGAAATATCAGTTAGAAAAATTTCTTTCAAAATAACTGGCTTATATGAGTGAAGAAATAGACAATATTAATGACTCGCAATTTAGGAAATAATTTTGAAATTAATTTAAGAAAATCTACTCAAAGTTAATCATCCCAATAGCTGATATTAGATACTTAAATCTCTGATCATCAAATGCTTTAGTAAACAAATCAGCATATTGTTTATTTGTGTTGATTTTGACCAGTTTTATCAAGCATTTCTCAAAATTATCCCTTATCAAATGATAACTGATATTGATTTGCTTTGTCTTGGAGTGCTGCAGAGGATTCTCTGTAATAGAGATAACACTGTTGT
The DNA here is from genome assembly GCA_025506415.1 of Flaveria robusta. Lineage (NCBI taxonomy): Eukaryota > Viridiplantae > Streptophyta > Magnoliopsida > Asterales > Asteraceae > Flaveria > Flaveria robusta. The sequence goes on along the minus strand of CM046466.1, from coordinate 14,801,221 downwards.
TGTCTATGTGGATGGGAGTCTTCTTGAAGTTAAATCCATAGTCCAGCATCTGATTCTGAATCCAAAGCACTTGAGCACAGCAGCTTGCAGCAGCAATGTATTCAGCTTCAACAGTTGATGCAGACACACACAGGTGTTTTTTGCATTGCCATGAGACTATCCTTCCACCAAAGAACTGACATCCCCCTAATGTAGACTTTGCACTCATATTGCAGCCACCATAATCATTATCTATATATGCATAAAGATTGAAGTCAGAACACTTTGGATACCAAAGTCCCAATTTGGGAGCACCTTTGAGATATCTAAGTATCCTTTTGACAGCAACTAGGTGTGACATCTTGGGGTTGACTTTATATCTTGCACAAATACATGTGACAAACATGATATCAGGCCTACTGGCTGTGAGGTACATGAGAGAGCAAATCATTGCCCTGTAGAGGTGTTCATCAAAACACTCCCCCTCAAGGTCAGGACCTAGAGAGTGGTTTCTTACTATGGGAGTCCTAGCAACCTTGTAGTCAGTAAGATGAAATTTGGTCCGTATATCTTGTACATATGTGGACTGGTTTATAAAGATACCATTGTCCACCTGCTTCGCTTAAATTCCTAGAAAGAAATTGAGTTCACCCATGACACTCATTTCAAATCTATTCTTCATCAGCTTCTTAAACTCTTTGCGGAGACTTGGATTAGGTGACCCAAAGATGATGTCATCTACGTAAACTTGAACCAAAATTAATTCATTCCCTATTCCTTTAAGGAAAAGTGTACTGTCACTGGTACCTCTCTTAAAATTATGTTGGATAAGGTATTGTGGCAGTGTCTCATACCACTTCCTTGGAGCCTAATGCAGCCCATAAAGAGCTTTGTCAAGCTTGCAGACATAATTAGGATGATCTGGATTTGCAAAACTAGGTGGTTGTTTAACATACACTTCCTCTTCAATCACACCATATAGAAAAGCACACTTGACATCAAGCTGGTAGACTTTGAAATCCTTAGATGCGTCTTGCTACTGGAGCAAAGACATGAGTGTAGTCAATCCCTTCTTCTTGAGTGTACCCTTGAACAACTAGTCTAGCTTTGTTTTTTATGACAAGTCCTTTATCATCCTTCTTGTTCCTAAAAACCCAATTTGTTCCTATAGTAGTCTTCTCATGAGGAAGAGGACATAGGTTCCAAACCTTCTATCTTTTGAAATGAAGCAGCTCCTCCTTCATTGCTTCAACCCAACTTCCATCCTTAGAAGCCTCATCAATCTTCTTAGGCTCTATCTGAGACAAGAAACAAGAGTGTAGACAAACATTTTTATCATGGATTTGTCCTCTTGTTCTCACTCCTGTCCTTTTCTTGGGGGCTCCGAGCAGAATATGCTCATGAGGAATGACCACCCTGGGCTTGAGAACAATGCACTCATGTTTAGTGAAGAATATGATATGCTTCTAGTCATAAAATTAAGATACACTCAGAAGATTGTACTCAAACTCTTTGACAAAGTTTACCTTTTCAATGCTGAGCTTACCATTTGTGACCTTGTTCCTTCTAGTGATGTAACCACCAGATTCTCCTCCAAAAGCAACTGGCCCTCCATCAAACTTTTCAAAGTTTTGAAGCAAGGAGCCATTGCCTGTCATGTGCCTAGAACAGCCACTATCAATGATCGATACATTCCTTTTGGTCTTCAACTGTTTCTGCACAAAAAGAGATGGTTAGTTACATTTGGAGACCCAAGCCTTGCTTGTCTTGGGTTCATTTATATTAACAGAAGATAAATCAATAGTTATGGATCCTATGTTTAAGCATTGAGGATCTTGAGCTGTTGATGATGAGAAAACTTCAGTCACTTGGCCTTTCTTTGTCTTCCATACCATCTTGGACAGACTAGACTTGGCCTTCAATGCTTAAGAAGTTCTTACAAATTCAGAATTTTTGCAGACTGAAACTTCGGAAGTTTTTGCATCCACTGCAGATTTCAGTACTTTGGAAGCATTCCTTTCTTTCGAGACCAAAATATCTTCCGAAGGCAATTTTCCACTTATCTTCTGAGCCTTCTTTTTGGAGCTTCCGAGGGAAAGAGACTTTGCTTCTAAAGCTGTCTTCTTCTTCTTTATCTTAGAAGTGTTCTTGGTCATGTTGACAGTACTTTTGGAATTATAGATACAATCCTTAGGAAGATGAGAAGTACTGCCACACATGATGCATGTAGTTGAGCTGCTTCTGAGAGACTTCTTCGAAGAGGCTGGTTGAGCTAGATCACTTTTTAATTCCTTCTTCACCTTTGCAGATGATGCAGCAGGCTTGTTAAGGATAGGCTTACTTTTGGAACTGGATGGTTCAGACAGTGCAGTAGTGATGCACCTTTTATCAACCTTCCTTTTTTGACAAGGATAGTTTGAAGTTGAACTAGGACTCCTAGTACTAGAATCCATAGTCAAGTTTGCAGTCTTCACCACCTCAAACTAAGCAGATATGAATACTTGCTTCTGCTTCAAGTCAAAGGTGGCCTTGATCTCTTGAGCTTTCTTGGCTTTCCTCTTTGCATTACTGATCAAGTTCTTTCTTGCGAACTTGGCCATCTTTTTCTATTTCTTCTTTCCAGGAGAATGGTGTCCCTCATCAGATTGTACCTTCTCACTTAGTTCAGGTTGATCCTTCACCATCTCCTCTTCATTATCATCATCTACATCTTTCTCTTGAACTGGATCTTCTAGAGGAAGCTCATCTTCACAAGTTCCACACCTTAGCTGTCTTACAGATAATAGAGTGTGTGGAGGAGCTATTTCACTAGATCTCAGTCCCTGCCTGTTCTGATAAGACACTTTGGCACGCAGAGATGAAGATATGATGTTCTTGAAGGTTTTCTCTTCAAGAGCATATTTTTCTACCCTGGCTTTGCTGATCACAAGCTCAGCCTGACATTCAGTTAATTTAGCAATGAGATCTTTGATTTGAGTCCTGTATTGTGTGCTCTTGTTAAAGTGTAGAAATTGTTTTATCTAAATCTTCTATTTTAAGTTTATAATCATTTTCTGCTCTTTTAATATCAGCTTTTAAAATATTCAAAGACTCAAGATCAGATCTCACTTCTAAGTAGTAGGACATATATATGCTAACTTTAGTAATGCACTCAGGTGTACAAAGATGCTCTGTTACCTTAGGTTCTTCATTGTCAGCTATCAAAGCATGGTTTGTAGAAGCATCTTCAACCAAGAAACTCCAATCAAAGCCTCCTTCTTCAACAGCTACTACAGCCTGTTGCTTGGGCTTATCAGCTTTTGGAGCTCCATCAGTGTAGTTTGGTCTGGATTGTGCCTGGCCACCATTTGTTCTTGGTGCCTTGCACTCTCTAGCAAAGTGTCCCATTTGGTTATAGTTGTAACACTTCACTTTGCTTTTATCTAGCCCAAACTTGCCATTGGATACATTGCTGGGAAACTTCCTCCTTGTCCTTTGGTAGAACTTCTTGGCTCTGTGAGTGAGGAGAGCCATCTGCTACACAATCTCCATGTACTCCAGATCATCTGGATGAATGTAGTCTAAGTCTTTCAAAGTAAAGAGAAAGTTGCCTGAACTTTCATCAGAAGACACAAATGCTTGAGAAAAGCTTGTCTCTTGGAATGGGCTTCCTTGGATGTAGCTCACCCTTGGTGTCTTCGGGAAGGTAATGAAAGGGCCTTTTTATGAGTTGTCAGGGTAGCTGAAAAGATGATGCTGAAGTTCTCTACTATCCCTTTCAACCACATGGAGGGCAGAACTCTTGTGGGTACAGGATGTGCTATGAGATGGATTTTGCATTTTATCTCCATCTGGTAACCGCTCAGAATACCATACAGCTAGTAAGGGTAAGAGTTGAGAGGTTCTTAGTTCTTTTAATAGCCACATAGTAGTGAGTCCATTCTCTGGTAAGAGAGAACATGAACTTCCTCATAATATCCCTATTCTCCAGTTTGACACCAGTATCCACCAGAGTGTCCACAATCTCAACATATCTGAAATACTGCTGAGTCATGGTTTCACGAGTCTTGAAGGTGAAGTTCTCAAACTGCTGCTTCATAAGGTCTTTCTTGTTCTCCTTGGCTTCCTCAAACCCCTCATACATCAGCTTTAGTGCATCCCAGAGATGCTTGCCAGCTTTACACTTCTTGAAGCCTCTGTAGATAGAGTTAGGAAGAGCAGTTTGAAGAGCGGTCATGGCCTTCTGATCTACATCTATTCTCTTCCAATCTTCATCAGAATAGTTAGCCACATCCTTTGGTATCATTTCACCAGCAGCAGTTGCTGAAGGTGTGCATGGAACATGAGGTCCAGAGACAACAAATCTCCACATCCTGCTGTCTTGAGACTTGATGAACCCTTCCATTCTTTGGCACCAAATATCAAAGTAATCAGGAGTGATCAGTGGAGACTTTGTCATTATGCCGGTTTCCATATCAGCTTTGGAGAGAGCTGCCATTTGAGCAAGTAAGTGTTTTGTGAAACTGAGCAGATTTAAGATGGTAAGATCTTACAATCAAAAGCCTGGAAAGCTCTGATACCAATTGCATGACCAGTTGGGGAGGTCAATGGAACAATTTCATAGGGTGTTTGGAGAGTGAACTTTAATAACACTTACAAGATCAAATAGAGAAAAAACTTTATATAAACTAAGAACTTAAAGTAAAAAAACACTAGCAGAAATGGTTTTCAAGAATGTTGTATATGCTCTCAAGTTCTATTACAAAGTTACAAAGTGATCAAGTGATAATTCAAAATACAAGACCTGAGATACTTTATACTACATCCTATAGCCGGCCAAAATTTGAAGGCCAACTGGATACACTGATCTAGACAACAAAATCAATGTAAGGTCAAAAAGGCAGGCATGTGACTATGACATGCCATAGCTCACATCCTAATGTATTACAAAGCGGATAAAAGTACAAAGTAGAAAGTTATAGACACCTAGACCATAATCTACAGTTTACTAAAGCATGGACATTTTCACCAACTTATGCAAGTTGACGAGTATTCAGAGTGGCAGCGGAAAGTTGGTCAGCTTTTTATGTCTTCTCTGTACTCGGAAGAAATCACTCTTCTGTCTTGTTGGCTTCGAAAGACTTTGTCTTCTAAGTTTCGGAAGACTTCTTCTTTGGTTTCGAAAGATCTTGGTCTTGGCTTTGGAAGATTTTACACTTAGATAGTTTTCTTATGAGAAGTGTAAAACTTCCGAAGTAACTTCTGCAATGCACATGCATGCAAGCTGGAAGCTCTTTGGCTACTTTGGTTGTATCAACCTTTCAAGTATTCCTTACACGCTAGGTTTCAAGCAAGTGAAGGTATTTGAGTTTCATTTGATCATTACGTTCCAATTTAGTCCTTGTCTAGAATTCCACCAATCCTAGACTATAGTAATATGGCTTTGTTTCATCCTCTTTACCTCTCGGTCCATGATCTCTGCAGGTTTCTCAACAAAATGAAGTTGATCATCGATCTTAACCACATCGATTGGTATGACTAAGGTTTCATCTAACAAGCACTTTTTTCAAATTTGATACGTGAAAAGTTTCTTGAACACCACTAATTTTTAAAAAATTGTATAAAGTTTCTTTTAAAATGTTTATAGATCATTTTCTTTCTTATCTTTTATGATTAATAAACTAACTACTAACATGATAATCAAATGGTACTCATCACTCATGAACATTCTATAATTCATATACGTATTATGACATAATTCATAAAACAACACACAAGACTTTGATTCACGTAATCACATAATAATAATCATAACTATTAATCAAGTTAATATTAGTTAAAACAGTATTAATTGTTTGATAAGTCACCAATGTTCAAAGACAACTAGGGTGTGCTTGTGTAACGCGTATGGAAGACTTAACCAACTAACAGAGTTTTGGTAACGAAAAATTACCGGAAGTCATAAAGTTTAACTACATAAAGAAAATATTGGAACGAGGGGACATCACAGTAAATAATATTCACATAGCTAAGAGTTTATTGGATCCCTTTACTAAGACTATGCCTCAAACTAAACATGAAGAGCATGCTCATAAAATAGGGCTTAGAGTTACTAGACAGTGGGTTTGATCTATATTAATTAGTATTTGGAGCTTCTGAAAATAAATTTACATTGAATGTTTATTATTTTATGGTTAAAGGCTTTATAAACATATGTTTTTGCTTTTGAATTTTTGGTACGTTTAAGAATCCTTGCACAATATATTTAAAATGTCCATAGTTGATCAGATTCATGGGAATGAGTTTGAAGAAAGACTGTATTAAAAAGTTGATTGGTTCACTCAAATGAAAACTCAAGGAGTTAAGAATCAATATTCATAGATATGCATTAAAGAATGATATCAAATGTAACTTGCTTTGACAACCCAAGACACATATTTATACTAACTTTAACTCAAGATTGTTCTTTGATCTTATCTAGCATTGTTTCATATAAAGACATTTATAAGGGTGATGTTGGGAATAAGTCCAAGCTTAAGTGAGAGTTGCAGGTTTTCATAATAATTCTACGCTTCTATGAAAATAAGAATTGGATATTCGGGCGCCTTCGTTAATCTGAACTGGTGTGAAATGCATAGGCATGCTCAAACTAAGAGTAGTTTGTTAGACAACTTTAAATTAAAGACGGGAACCAAAATGATTGAATAATATATAAGAATGAAATGAAATCAATGTCTTATGTTCAATGGATATCATATACATTAAGGATAAAGAGATACGGTTACCATAGTTATATACTTGATTAAGTAAAAAAGTTACTTAAACACAAGTGATAAGTTGACGACTGCAAAATGTCATACCATGATAGGGGTAGTGAGATGCAGTCATGCGTCCAACACTATTTACGTTGAGGTAATTAGTCAATGGATCGTCCAAGTTGGAGTCTACTAGATATTAGATGCTCAACCATCGATAATAACCACGTTACAATCGAGGTAAGATTCAAATAGCTACATTTAATACAATAACAAAATATTACGTCTAATTATTACATGCTATAGTTCACAAGACACATATTAAATTAATAGTGTTTGATTATTTAGAGAAATAATCAATAGTTAATTATTTATTGCAATAATTAATTGATTAAAGAATTAAACGTTTTAAACTTTAAAACTTAAACGTTTAAATATTTACTAGTGGAAATGCTCGCGCCTTGCGGCGGTACGACTCTTGTGTGATTTTTTGGGAATTCGATTTTAGTTAGTATCGGCTCAGTGCGTTATGATGTAAATTAAAAAATCAAAATATAATTATTGAAAAAATTGAATGAAATAAAACAATTACGTATATTAAAAAAGTTTTTAAGACAAGTATATTATCCCAACAAGATTAGTAAAAGCATAGGTAGTATTTGTGGTCCGAAATCACTTGTTACCTAAATTTTAGGAGGGTTTCGTTTTATGAATGTAAGTTAGAGTTTTATGAATGTAAGTTAGAGTTTTATGATCATCGGATGCAGCTTTCGGTGGTGATTTGCATAGACAGGAGAAAGTTAATAAAGAAATTATCACAACAAATTACCATCTTGATTGTTATTCAGCTTTTAACAACCAGCAACGTAAAGAGGAAGAGGGATTAGTGCTCAATCGCAGTGAATGAACGGAATTGGAAGAAAATAGCGGTTTTGTTTGGCCACGTGTATATGTTTTAGCATTTGTATTATAAGCATCATATATTATACTTTATTATAAGGGTATAAATGAAATAAAATGATTAATTTTTTGAAATTTAAGCATGACTTTTCATATGAGTGTCTTAATTCATATGTAAAATTATCATTCAATCCTTCTTTCACTTTTATTATAAAAGATATAGATAAATATTAAAATTATTAAACTCACAATATGTCCTTAGAAAAATATTAGTATTATAGTTATTATAAACATGAAGATATATATATATATATATAAGTTATATACTTCAATATTTAAATAAAATAATACTTAATTTAAATAATATTTAGTTATAAAAATATAATTAGTAAATATAAATTTAAATATCAATTTATAGTATCATAAATAAAATAAAATTTAATGAAGTGAATTAAATAATATCATATTATTAAATAATGTATTAAAAATATTTATTAAATACATAAAAGAGATAAGGGATGTCAAGGTATATAAAATTTAATTGATAAATTTACCATAATGCCCGTAAAATCTTAAAATCTTAATCAGTTTTCTATTCTACACCTTTTAAATGTCTTGCAATCCTTTGTACATGCTGATTCAAAACTTGTATGCTTGGCAAAATTAAATCTCTATCCACAGAGATTTATTATAAAGTAGTATATATATATATATATATATATATATATATATATATATAAGTATTTAAATAAAATAATAGTTAATTTAAATAGTATTTAGTTAAAAAAATATGATTAGTAATTATAAATTTAAATAACAATTTAATTATTATAAATAAAATAAACTTTATTTTTAAAAGTATGATTAGTAATTATAAATTTAAATGTCAATTTATATTATTATAAATAAAATAAAACTAAATGAAGTGAATTAAATAATATCACATTATTAAATAATGTATTAATAATGTGTATTAAATAATATAATAATTAGAAGAAGTTAATTAAATGGGGGCAAAAGTAGAATTATGCATAAAATACTTGTACTCTATGCTTAAAATGTTGTATAAGTATCTTACACTTTAAATGAAATTAGCATATTATCCTTCTAATATGTATTATATAGTAGTATAGATGAGTTTATTTATTTAGATTTAAATTAAAAAGCACAAAATATGTTGTTGATAATCAATCATTAATTGTCATGGTGATTAAATGTAAATTATCCGAGGGGTTAAAAGGTAAATAATAAGATTATAACAAAACATTAGAGGAACCCTAGTTTCCCTATCCCTTGTTGTCGCAACATAGCAAATTCCCCCTCATCTCGGTTTGTCATAAACTGCCAAACACCATAATCGCCGCCATCGCAAGCTGCCATTGTTGTCATTAGTTATTGTCTAGTGTTGCAATCATTGTAAGTTTAATAACAAAGTCACAACTTTAATGATACATTTTAAGTATAAAAATATACGGTATGCTACATTTTGAGTTTCCAACAATTTGTGACATAAAAGAATGTATTTGGTATATATAAATATGACAATTTCATTTCACTACATATAAGTATAAAAAAGTTCGGTATGATATGTTTTAAGAGAATTAATATGGTACATATATCGTTCTTGGTGTTAAATAGATTTTGTTTGTGGATTTGCATATCAAATTTGACACTAACATCAAAATAACCTAAAAACTTTGTTAGACAAATGAACTCAAACACTTGAATTTTCGCAAGTTAATATGATAGCGAACCTTTTAAGTTGGAATTTTATTTTTTTTTTTTTTACATATTAATCCCCTAAAACTATAAATGTACAATAAAAATATAAATGTATATTAGATATTATGATTGCTAGTTTCAATATTAAGTTACAACTTTTTGCATAAAATACTTATTCAGTTAGTTAAAATTATAACAATAAACATATTTTATTTGAAATTAATATAACAATAAATATATTCATTTAAAAAATAATATAAATAAAAAGCTAAAGCATGTCAACCTTCGAATATACATTATCAATCCAATCACAATCCATAAATCTAATTTGGCTTGAATACATCGTAAAGAAAACCCAAATCTACAAAAATTTATAATGATTTAATTTTATTTTTTAAACTGTAACATCCACACTATCTAGAACGGAATAAACAAAACCACATAATTTAAGATATATTCTCAATTCAACGACTTTGAACCCATAATATTAGATTAAGATGAAACAACACTCTAAATCATACTTATTTATCACTACACGCACCCCACTCGTATAATGGTTCCATACCATGACAAAAGTTTTTATTACAACCCCTATTATTATCCTACAAAACTACAAAATAACCGAGTTTGTAGAGCCTACAAAAACCCGTTTGCATTTGCTGGCTTCCATCCATCTATGATTGTTGGTCTTGTAACTTTCGTTCCTTTTACTCTCACAAAACCACCCAAAGACACTGATTGTTTGATTTGAAGAAAAAAGTGTAAATAATAAAAAAAGTTAATTTCAATTTCGTTCCCTAAGTTTTGATAAAAGTAAACATTTTCCTTTAAAAGTTTTAAAACATTAATTGCAGTCCAAAAGTTTAATTATTTGTATCAATTTCAGTCCAAAAGTTTTATTTTTTGTATTCAAGTTGAAATAACTTATGAAACTTTTGGATTAAATTGAAACAACTTATGAAACATTTGAAGGTAAATTGATATTTTTATTATTTTAAAAGAAAATAATTATTTTAATCAAACCTCAAGTAGCAAAATCGAATTTAACTCTAATAAAAATCTATACTAATAAATAAAAATATTAAATGACACATGTCATTCTCCTATATCTTCTTAATATTTTTTCCCGACTCTCTCTCCTATTAATTATATAAATTTTCTTAATTGTTTTTTATTTTTATTTTTATCTCTCTCCTATAGTCCTATTAAATGATTTTTATAATTATTTTTGTTAAGTATTTTATATTTTAAAATAAATATAGTTAAAAATTATATAATATTTCATATGTAATAAGAAAATCTCTATTACGAAAACTATAGCTTTAAATTTTACCAACTCGTGTATTACACGAGGTTATAAACTAGTATCTAATAAAAATGAAAAGAAAACCCTTCTCTTCACTCTCCTCAGGTATCTTTATCTTCCCATTTCTTCTTGCACTCTTTCTCTCTCCATCTTCAATCTTCTAACAAGAAAGGATCCCACAAAGATATACACACAGATTCATATATTTATGTTGAAAGTTTGGATTGATCTACAGATCTAAACCATCTGAACCCACATGGGTTTGCTCTAATCTCTTTCGGATCTCCATCATTTCATTGATTGATTCAGTAGCTTACCAGAAAGCATACATTGGAAATAAACCCTAATTTCAACTGTAGGTCTTCAATCTTCTTTCTTCAGGTGTTGATTGTTTGATTGACCTTGTTTGACCTTTAATTTTGCATACCCTTTTGAAGATCCAGCTTAATTAGGCTATGATTTTAAGCTTTATGTTGTTGTTTAAGAGTAGGATGTTTTGTTGATTCATACTGTTTGTGCATATAGGTTTTGATTGTTTATGGTATGCAGGTATTTGGGGATCAAAAAAGATTATAACTTGTGTGGAGATTTAGTGTTGTATAGTGTTCTTTGCATCCAGTTGTGGATGTTGAGAATTTGGTTGTAAGCTGTGGTGAGAATTGAGATGAGGGATGTTATCAACATTGATAAACTTTCTAAAGGCCTGTTGGCTACCATCAGACCGGTTTTCTTATTCGGGTTCTGATGCAACCGGCCGGCAGGATGGTCTTCTGTGGTATAAAGATATCGGTCAACACTTGGCCGGTGAGTTCTCAATGGCAGTGGTTCAAGCCAATATGTTGCTTGAGGATCAAAGCCAGATTGAATCAGGCCCCTTGAGCTTTCTTGATTCAGGTCCATACGGGACGTTTATTGGAGTTTATGATGGTCATGGTGGGCCGGAAACCTCGCGTTATATCAATGATAATTTTTTTCAGAACCTCAAAAGTGAGTCAATTGAACCTGTGCTAACAACCAGTTGTTATCCTGTTAAATTTGATTTGAATTTCATAATCTGAAATGTGGTTTCTTTTCTGATTTTGTAGGGTTTAGTACAGAACAACAGACGATGTCGTTGGAGGTTATACAAAAAGCGTTTCAAGCAACAGAAGAAGGGTTTTTGTCGATTGTTGCTAGGCAATGGACGGTGAAACCGCAATTGGCTGCTGTTGGATCTTGTTGTTTGGTTAGTGTGATTTGTAATGGGACACTTTACATTGCGAATGCTGGTGATTCACGTGCTGTTTTGGGGAGAGTGGTTAAGGCTACTGGGGAGATTATTGCAATTCAATTGTCAACGGAACATAATGCAAGCATAGAGTCTGTTAGGCAAGAACTTCATAGTTTGCATCCTGATGATCCTCAAATTGTAGTTTTGAAACATAATGTGTGGCGTGTGAAGGGCCTCATACAGGTATTGGTCTTGCCTCTTGATTAATGAATATGTTAAGACACTAGTTCCAATAATGTGTTTGTATGTCTGGTAAAACCGCAACTAAGAGGGTGAAATTTTGTTACACGTATTCAGTTGGCAATACACAAATGTTGATTCAAGTTTAAGACTTGTAGTTCATTATGAGCAAGCTTCAACCACTTGACTAAGCTGGGTGACCTGAGTATTACTATTTAGGATCAAACAAAAGGTTATACTAAGCAACATGACTTTAGTACTGATTGTCAACTTAGACTTGAAAATCCGTTGGTTATTCACATACCATATCCATAGGATGGAACTTTTGCACCCACTTGAGCTATATGAAGGTGGCATTCGAGCCGAGACCCCTAAACTTAAGTCGGTATCCAACTCTTGAGCAAAGCCTAACTCATTGGTCAAAAAGGGTTCGGGTTGAAACAACTCATTTTTAGTATGCATCGAAATATGCCGAGTCTGTTGGCCTCCAGTCCTCCATATACTATTTCTTCATTTTATTTGTTTTCTAATAGATGATTGATGTGGTATCTATGATAACCTGAACAATATTATTTCAGTAAAATTCTACACATTTGAATCAAGCACTATAGGTGGTTGCATACCACTTGTAAACCTGTTGATTCATTTGACCACTTTCTTTGGAGTTATTTTTTTTCTTTTCTTTAATTGTTTGACCCTTCTGGTTTTCTGAGACAAAACACAACCTCACAGATCCATTAGTAAGGAAACGTGTTGTAATTGTCACCTTTTCCTTCTATGCTCAATGTATGAATCTATTGACTAATGTTGTCTTCTCAATAATTGTTTCTTCATTTTTTGTATCTCCATTTTGGTTTCGTTAATTTCTGATCTTTTATCCTCATTTGTCAATAATACTAAACACTATCATTTATAATCCCCATTAGCACACCCCATCATAATATTTGCTTCTGTTAATCACTGGAACCATAATGCATTATATAATCACCTTGGTTTAAAAACGATGCCTGAGGCGCTAGGCGTCGGAGGTGTTTTGGAAATCGCTTCAACGGATAGGAGGCGGCACTATCGTGAAGCGACTTGAGGCTGTCACTTTTTGCCCGAGTTGACGCTGTTTATTGACATGCTGTAATATTTTTTTTATTGTTATATTATTAAATTGTGTGTATTTCTTTTATTATCTTGTTTTTGGGTGTTTAAGGATTAATAAAGTAGAAAATATTTCCTGGAACTAATTTGTAAGTATGTTATGAATTTCTGGGGCCTCACGTACACAAGGCTAGCGCCTTTGTCTCATTCCATAATTTCTAGGATCATAAGTGCCTCGGAGGGTCTAGCAGCTTTTTTAAAACAAAGATCATCACTTTCTTTTACATTTAAATTTTCAAAATAATAATATCATGTTGTTTTCTGACAATTTTCGTCATAACACGGGCTACTATATTTTAAAATTGTGTTGCAGATATCTAGATCTATAGGTGATGTATACCTTAAAAAAGCAGAATTTAACAGGGAACCCTTAGTTGCAAAATTTCGGCTTCGTGACCCTATTCGAAGGCCAATACTGAGTGCAGATCCATCTGTATCTATGCATGAAATTCAACCAGAAGACCGGTTTCTCATATTGGCATCTGATGGTCTTTGGGAGCATCTTAGCAATCAGGAAGCTGTTGATATAGTGCAAAATCACCCTAATAATGTAAGCATCATTTTTCATTAAATTTGTCATCTATCTATTTTTGTATGTGTGTGTAGCCTTTGCAACAAGCTCATTTTTTTCTTTTTTCTTTTTTCTTTTTTCTTTTATTGATTAGGTTATAATAGATTTCCATCTGTATCACTCACTCCTTTCGGAAATTAGTGCTACCTATTTTCTTTTTTATGTAAGTGGAAAAATTGCCGGGTGGGGTCGTGGGTAAAGCGGTCCACACTTTTTAGGGTCCAACTAGTTAAAGTTTAAGGACTGGCCAAAGTGGGTCGGGTTAGATTGTATTGGCCTGTCAGTACCGGCTTTGTCCATTTTTTATTTTATAAATGATTGATGTACTAAGTTTGGTTACATAAACTATTATGAAAGTAATGATCTAAATTTTTTAACAGTAAATTAAAAAGGTTGTTACTTTTGACTTTTGAGTATACTTCGGGGAAATTTAAACTAGTCAGCCTGTTTGAGCTAAGTCAGTTTTACTAATCTGACCAGTTGGGAATAGATAAAGACCCAAGTCGGTCTGTTTACACATAAACTGAAAATTAGCACATCTATGTAAAAGGCGGGAGGTTTACTAATGGGTCAAATGGTACAATTCCCACTCAAAGTGTGGGTCACCCATGTTGGCTGTTATACTAAACTATCATGAGCCAATTGAATGAGTCGTTGGGAGATGTTTGCGTTTTGTTTAAATTTGTTTTCTTAGCATGAAACATAAAACGATATAGTGAGTTTTGTGGAGGAGAACTGAACATCATAGTAGACATCATTTCCCAAATTTTAAATCCCAGCTACATGTTTAGAGGCTTGTTACAGTAGAAGATCAACCATATTTGGAACTTCTATTACAACTGTCCATCAATAAACTAATATCTTAAATAACACTCTGATAAGTTGGCTCCTACTTTTGTTTTTCCATTCAAGACTTGATCAGCATCATACTAACCAACACATGACAATGAGACTTATTTCTGCTGGTATAAGTTAATGTGGGTGGAATTTCAAATCATGGAAACTTGAAGTGGTTGAAAAAACATAGTAGTCGAACTGTGGGTATAAAGATGGTTGCTATTGGTTAAGTAATTTGGTTGAAGATTCAAAGAAGCAACCAATTGGTATGCAACGTATAGGTGGCCCTAAATACACATTTAATGGTTTTAGTTTTCATATATGTTTCTAAGATTCATTAAAGTTTCACTTGGTAAATTAAGATGTCATAATACTGGTTTACCAAGTAAAAACGCAATGAACCTTGAAAAATAGTTTTCATTATTGTAACCACTAAATGTGTATCTAGGACGTCTTTATCTTGCATTCACTTAGAATCCTTATGTACTACCAATAGCAGCCATCTTTATCTCCTAAGGTTCATCCGTACTGTGAATTTTCCATCACAACAAACCCTCTGGATAAACAAAAAGTTTCCCATGAATATAAAATTTCAACAATATAGTCCCAAATCAATAGAATAAGTGTTGCAACATGTCACTTGCTTATGATATGTATAACCCCTGTCGTAAGGAAGAGCGTAGGAGTAGGTTTATTGTCTGTTATAGGAGTTAAAGTGTCCGAAGTGGATGGTGTACGTGAATGGAGGAGAAATGGGTTGATTTTCTGTTAAAACAAGAGCCTTAGCATGTATGTATCGAGGGGTCTAACTAACTTCTAGAGAGCAATATTAATTAGGATGTGTAGTTTTTCCTAAACGGAACTACGACCTATATTTCTTGCTAAAGTAGGTCGAAAGAAAAGGTGTGTGACAGTGAGAGCTTGACCATTCTTAGTGAATTCAAGAGACCCACATGACTCACTTGGTCGTCCATGCTTTGAGTAGATTGAGGCTGAGTTTTGAGGGACTCAAGATCAAACTATGATCATGGCTCAACAAGTATGTGTCGTCCATAGGTAGAGAAAATGCATTTTCCACATAAAGACAATATTCACTCGGCATTTTACAGGCCAATGCTTATTATGGTATCATCTTTCTCAAAGATGAAGGAAAAAGCGTAGCCCCACACGAGGCATGATTTGACGAGTCATTTTCAGCAATGTGTATTATATGCAAAATGTATGTAGTCATTTATTCTATATTATTGATTATAGTTTTTACATGTTATCATATATATTACAAAATCCTAACTTGCTATATTGATAAAGTTAGATCCTTGGTTTAAATAATAATCTTATGTGATCATATTCTATATATTAGTTACCTTTTAACATAATAAAAAGAATAATGGAATTCCTTAGTGGGTTAACCCAACCCATGCTGTTGCTACCTAAACTTTCCTGCTTGACCCGTTATCCGTTTGACCTGTTCTTCGTTTAGTTAAATTTTCATGTTCAAAGATAAATGGGTCAAAATTGCCACCTCTATGCTTTGCTGACGTCAAGTTATACATTAGAATCGTAGAGGGTCATAATAGGTAGTTCACCTTCATATTGGTGCCAAAAACTGAAAATTTTGTCGGTTTCTGTGATATAGGGAAGTGCAAGAAGACTAGTGAAAGCAGCATTACAAGAGGCTGCAAAGAAGAGAGAAATGAGGTATTCAGATCTCAAGAAAATCGAAAGGGGAGTAAGGCGTCATTTTCACGATGACATCACCGTGGTAGTTGTATTTCTTGACTCAAATCTAGTGAGTAAAGCCAGCTCGTGCAGGGGGCCCACTTTGTCTCTAAGAGGGGGCGGTGTCAACCTCCCCGCGAAAACATTGCCACCACTATCAACTACCACAGGCCTCAATAGCACCACCCCCTAAGTCGTCGGTCAGTTTTTTTTCATCAGTGTTTAGTTTTAATTCTTTTATGTAAAAGGTAACATTTTAACTCGAACCCGTCTGTTATTTGGTTTCTTGGGAGATAAAGAACGAAAATGGTAGAATCTGAGAAAAAGGTAGAATCTTGACTCTTGAATTCTGTCATTACTGTGTAAATGCTGTAAACCATGTTAGAAATGCAGAATCTTTTTTCGATTTGTTAATAATTTTGTATGATTCGCGTGACGTCTGGTGTCGTGAAGATGTGAAATCTGTTCTTTAAGAAGTGTTCAAGGTACAGCTCCAGTTGGTTAAAGTACGTAGCCTTTGATTTCGTACAAATGCCGATTCAAAACTATTATTTCTACTGGTGAGCCAAAAGCCCGCCAAAACCCGCCAAAAATACGAGAAGATAAAGCATAGTTTATGGTAAACAGCATCTTTAAGGACTATAATAGTCTTGATCTATTTTATCTATGATTTATAATACTTATATAAGGATGAAATGAGGTTAAAATTAAAATTTTAAACACAATTTAAGACATTTTAAACATTTTTGTAAAATTTTCTATTATGTTAAAATTGTTTTCTAAAGATTATGTACAAATAGCTTAAGCATATTAAACATTTATATTTATTGATATGTTTAATTAATTCTTCTATATATTTAAAAAGGAAAGGGAAGAAGCAGTAGCTTTTTGGGGTTTTAGGATTTGCCACATATGTATTGTGTGTTTACAATTTCATCCTCTTGCATTTAAAGAGGAGAAAAAACTGATATCTTCATTTCACATCCGTTCATTCCTAGAGAGAGAAAGTGCTCTCTGCCTGCGCCGCCCTCACCGCCACCACCTGCACGCCGCCGCCTTGACTAGCGGCGAAACACCACCACCGCCGGCAGCGCGACCACCGTTGACGGCGGCGCCACCGCCTGCACGCCGCAGCCAGCGCCGACTTTACCGTGTTCGGCGGTGGCAAAGGCGACGGCCACGGCGACGGTGACGGTTGGGTTTTCATCATCTGTTCTTCTTTGTGCCGGTGGTGTTGGGATCTGCCACCGCTCGGCCTCCCCTCTGCGGTCGAGGTTGAGGAGGCGGCGGTTTCTCGGCCATGTTTGGTTCCGCCGGTAGTCGGACGGTGGTGGCGGGTTTCCGCTCTCCGCCTCCCATCTCTGGTCGAGGTGGTGGTGGGCTCCATCGTTTGGTCTACCGGTGGTTTGCCTTGGAATCGGTGATGGTCTCTCTGCGGGAAGGAGCTGAACGGTCGTCTCCGGCCGTGGGTGGCGTCTGTGGTGTTTTTGTTACCGCTTTTGTGACGGTGGTGATGACGGCGGGGTCGATTGTCGGTTGACCACGAGATGGGCCTCTTGGTCAGAGCGGTGCGCCCAGTCAATGGTTGTGGTGCAGCCACCGTTGTCGTCCATTTGTTGCTGTACCTCGATTGATGTTGTGGCCATGCCTGTTAACCATCCTCTTTGTCTGGTTCTTGGTTTGCAGATCTGTGGTTCTCCATCATGGGTTAACACTCACGGTGGTTTTGTGATGCCTGTTGTATAACCGGCTTATGCATGTGGTTGGGTACGTGTAATTCATCGATTGAATGTGTCGATGATGATGAGGACCACCTCATCTGGGACTTGATTTGGCTTAATGTTCATCACTGATTTCTTTTCTCTTCTTGTTTTGTTACTAATATGTTCCCAGGGCTGTGATGAGATTTAAGAGTGATTTCAGTTGCTTAGGCCTGGCTATCAAATATTGTTAGCAGCCGTAACTGAACACTGATTTTGAGCCCTCCGTTATACATTTTAAAAATTGTTTCAAACCGGCTATCACGCGATCAACGCGCGCTGGTGATAAACACTAGTTTTATTAATATTGTAGACTTAAAATTTTATTAATATTGACAACAACGAAGTTATAAATTATTATATATGTATTGCTAATATAAATTTTTATTTGAATTTATATAAATTATTATTCATGTAATTTATAATAATATCATGTTATAAATGTAAAAATGTTTAAAAAATAGCCTCCAAATATAAAGAAATATTTTTTTGTGATCTATACATTTTGTAAAATATATTGATTGAATCCCAAACACTAATATCTTAGGTAAATCTCAATTTTTTTGTAACATTGCTCTAAACAAAATCCATTTTGATCTATTGTTCAACGCGTCTAATTTGTCACCAATAATCTTTCTTTAGGGATGGAAACGAGTCAATTATTGTGATAGGATACATATAAAATATGTACCGTCTCCTTTTAGTCTTATCATTTGGGCGTTTGGCGCGTACTAGATTAGATACCCAACCTGCTTGTCCTGCCCATTCCCACCCTTGTTTAACTACTAAGAACCTGTGGAGGCATGATTTGTTCTATTTGCTAATTCTATGCATTATTATTGATTATATAGTTTGTGTATAGATAATTCAACGTAAGCACCTTTTTAAAGTCAATACTTTTGAAAGTCACTTGTATTTTTAAGAAATATCTACATATTAAATATTAAAGATGATCACATACATGATGCATAAAATTACCCTCTAAGCATGATGCACAAATAGACTAAGCATATTAAGCATTTATTGATGAGTTTAATCAATTTCGTTAGTATTGTTGACTTTAAATTTCATTTCTATTGATCACAATGAATTTATAAATTATTATAGAAGTATTATTTATATAAATTATTATTTGAATTTATATAAATTATAAATTCATAGAATTTTTAAATAATATCATATTTTAAATACAAAAACATTAAGATGAAAGAATCCAAACATGAAGAAACATGTTTTGTGACCTATACATTTTAAAAAATGTATTGGTAAATCTCAAACACCAATATCTTTGGTAAATTTTAATCTTTTTCGTAACACTGTTCAGACCTGAACCTATGCTGATCCATTACCTAATCCGACTAACACGTTCAATTTATCACCTCTAATCTTTTTTTAAGGATGGAGATGAGCCAACAGTTATGATATGATACATATAAAAACATACCATTCCCTTTAGTTTTATTGTTTGAGTGTTTGACTAGTAATAGAACGGATACCCAACCCGGTTGTCCTACCAGTTACCTTTTTTTTAACTACTAAGAAATCTATGGGGCCATGATTTTTTTATGTGTTAATTATATACATTATTGTGTTACTTTTAAAATAAGAGTGTAGGATTGTCATCTTTCATAGTTTTTTTTACTCTAGATAAGCTTTATTTTATTTTAAAAATTAATACTTCGATAATCACTAATAATAATTTACTCATAATAAGAGTGTGCCCATAATAGCTTTTCAATTAACTATCTAAGAAACAATAACTCAAAGAAATATAAAACAAATAAATTTACTAAATATGAAATTATTACATAAATGTTGACGTAGATATTCACGTCAACAAAGTTTATTATTTTTTTGATCTTTGGGTGTTGCAAGCGGGTTTACATTCATTGCTATGTACAAAATGTTAAAAATTGTTTCTATACTTTATGTACTAATTCAGTGTAAGCATATTTCTAAAATCATACTTCCGAAGATCACTCGCATTTTAAAGAATTATCCACATACCAACATTAAAGATGATCAGATAGATGAACCTAAGAACACAAGATAAACATATGCACATGTAGGAAAGCGCGGGCATTCCCACTAATTATAACAGTAAGAGAATTTTCTATTTTGGTGTTGGAGGTTTGATTAGTTTAACTCCTTCAATGTAAAAATGAATCTGTTAAAATATCATTCCTTGAAGTTTCTATTTTGTAATGATTTTAGTGCTTGACATTAATTTTGTTAAATTTTTTCAAGAAGTCTAGAGACATTTTAGTCATTTTACATTAGAGAGACTAGTTATGTAATTTATATAATATTACGGTGATTTGTTTGATTTTTTTAAAAATAATAAAAAAAATAAAAATATGGAAAACCTAAATCAATCCCTCTTCTTCCCCTCTGTTTCTCTAATCCCTTATCGCCACAGCCACCACCACCGCCCCTCTCAATCTCTAGCAAAACCTTTTCTGCTCCTTTACTACCATAGGCATCGTCCTACCACTGCCTCCTAATCTTCGACCAAACCTGCCATATCTTTCTAGCATGCTTTAATGATTTCATTTGAAAAGTGTCTCTTTTGCTCAATTTCTTAAATTTTGATTTAACATATCTCCAAAATGTTGAAAAGATTTTGTATTCATCATTCATTTAACTATGGATTTATGTGTTTTGTTGCTTTGCACAGAGTCAATCTGCTATAATTAATCATTTTGTAAGTGCGTATAAGACACCATTCCTATCAGGTGAGTGCACACAAGATAAAACTCCTACTAGGTGAGATTGCAATAAGCACATCTCCTATCTAGTTTGCAAGACTTTGGGCTTTAGCATTTAGGCCATTTTATGTTCTTGAAATACTGTTATCTTTCTTTAACTCTTTATCACAACAATAATTATTTTGTAGCACTTTATCATTTTATGATTCCTTAGCTTACTTTATCCGTTACACGCTTTAGCTTTGTAATATTGTCATTCCATAACTTCATACTATTTATGGTACTTACTATTCATACGATCATAGTATATGCATTATGTTACACATATGTAATTCATATTGACAAAGAAACTTTCTATTACTTTAGATGCTATCTTGAAATCTTCTAAGTATGGTTAGATGTGGGCGAGTAATCAGGTGCGGCTGAGTAATCACATTCGGATGAGAAAACACATTCGGATTACTTGACTATCGAGTACACAACGTATCAACAATGATGTATGCAAGTCCTTGCGAGTGAAATCACGAAAATCGAACACCTTATTGTGTTGTTGCTTGCTAAAATTAGATAACCGTGGCCGAGACCACCTCGCACTCGACTTCTCATGCGTCGCACTCGACTTCTCATGCGTCACATGAAGAGCGGGGAAGATGCTGAAACTTGATGGTGGTGGTTAGGGTTCTTTGTGTTTAGTTATTGATTCTCTTTCCATATATTTATAATCCTTGTTGAGAAACCCTATATGCACTAGCTTTTCCCTCAAGTTTTTTATAACCTAACCCATTAGACAATTAAAACTTAACCAACAAGTTTAATTAAAGCTGAAGAGTGTGATCAAATGTACCCCACTTTGTTTTTAATGAGAGAGGGACCTACTAAATGTGTGAGTGTAAGAGGAGAGTAATGTTTAGTAGCACTCTTATATATCTTTCCACTTAGGATTAAACGGATTCAATCAAACGATAAGATTAATTATAATATTCTCGATTTATATGAATACAATAATTTTTAGCTGACTCATAAAATATTAATATATGTATTATGTACATAATACTAAATTATATAAATAATCAACCAATTTATTTAAACAATCAATCGTTAATTTATACTTATTTATCTAATTTGAATATTAATATTTTGTTGGTATTTGTCCAAATTATAACAATTAATGATATGAGATATAATAAGTATTATTTCTTTAAATAATATTCATCAAATTAATTCGTGTTAAGTCATCCAAACTCTTCTAGATACTTAATTTTGTAAGACCTTTTAGGATTAAAACATATTGGCGAACTCGTGTTATATTGCTACTTTGATATACATGTTCAAGTAGGTTAACCTGAACACAATTTATAAACAAGTTAGGATAAAAATCCTAAACATGATTACTTTCGTTTATTTTTCATTCGTGTTTTGAATTACCACCCTATGTAATCCTAGCTTATAACTCCTATTTATATATGCAAAATACAATCCTCTCATTTGGAAACCTCTCATACCAGAACTCGTTACTCCCTAAGTAAACTTACTTCTGTAAGTAAACTTACTCATTCAGCTTCATTGAAAACTCTATAAAATATGAGCCAAGCACAAACACAAAATCCCAACGTGTTAAAATCTACAACAGTTCACAGCAAGATTTATTAAACAATCTAGAAAACAACAATCTTTAGGATATGAATTCAAACTTTAAAAAAGCATTTAACCGTAGCAAATATATTCCAAGACAAGAAATTATGGACAAAAGTCACAAAACAACCAAAAAGTCATTTCTTTGTTTGTTCATACTTGATATATACAATTTACAAACACACATCATTTTTGGTCATCTTGAAATAAAAACCATTATATCTTACCATACTTGTGCCAAAATATGAGCATAACTACACATTTACGGACAATATATTATCTAGAACGCTTTTCTCGAACGACAGCCAAACATCTGGCGCCACTTCTTCTAAGCATACCATGTTCTCCGTGATGACGAATCCATTCCTTTTTACAAATTCAGTTCCTTGTTGGTGATGTGGCCAACGTCGATGCGCAATGCCCCATCTCTCTTTCCCACTGTCACAAACATTCAAGAATTTGATGACTTAAATGTTGTGCTAATCATGCTTTATTTAAGAAAACATGTTTAAGAGAGATTTAGTCTACCCTTTTGGATCACTATGTGTTTTGGGAGGTGGTTTGTGTGTGTGTGTGTGTGTGAATTTATCATGAAGACCAATGGTTTGAGGGGATGATATCATAGGATTAAGGTGAGTTCGTGGGTGGCTTCGGTCCACAAGTCATGCTGTCATTGGTTAGAAACCACCAACCTCAAAAGAATCTTGTTTTCGATGGGTCAGGTGGTTGGCTTATGTGGGTGTTTGGTAAAAGATGTTACTTTTGTTTGCATCCACAAAATAAACTGTACACGATATGGTTCAAGTTTATTACAAAATACTATAAGAACGTTTAAGCTATAGAACAATATTTTTTAAAATATATTCCAACATGACTGAATGACTGATTAATGTTTGTGTTACCGAAATTATAAGTGTTAATACTTTTAAATGGTATAGGTGACGACATTGGCAAAAAAACTTGAGTGGTGAACTTTACTTGTCTATGTGGGATGGTAACTTTTTTAATTATCTGAAAGTTATATATATATTTTTTTTCTTATTCAACGCTGGATGCTATTTTATAGTTTGAAAGTGATTAGAAAATATCCAGATAAAAGAGGAGAATTACTATATGCTTACATTCTTTTATGAAAAAGGTACGAAGCTAAACTAAGCTTGAGAGCATGTAAATAAGTTGTAGCGGTGGCAGCGAGAGACAAGCAAAAGACGTCAATCTGTGTATTTTTAGATTAGTTGTTTGTATTTGGTGTTTATTTCCATCAAAGTAATGCGGGTTCAAGTCTCATAAGTCATAATAGTTATAGGTCGATTTTTTAAGAATAGATTTTAGAGAATCTGTGTTTGTTGCTCATAAAAAAATATATGTTGGTATTTCTTATTACTTAAATGACCTTAATTTCGCATTAGAAAATTATCATATATTTTGATTTACAAAGAAAATGGTGTGCTGACTAAAATCGGAGGTCACATAAAAAATGTTGCAACACAAGTATGAAACTAAATCATAATGATGGGAGACAAGTTTTTATTCGTCACTATATATATGAACATTATAAAATATATTGTTTTTTTAGGTACATATTAGAGATATATCTAAGTACGTTTATACATACTTTAACATTTTTGGTACAAGAGATATATAACTAATAAATGTGTATATGGAATAATTAGTTATTGTGAGTTGTAAGAATATACAATTATTCCATGTAATATGAGTTGTGTATGAAAAGTACGATAATATAATTGTGTACCTTAAGCAAACATTAGTCTTTTCTATTACTGAATATTTTATTTAAATAATATAATTTTGATAATGAAGGGCCAAGAGGTGTAGGCCATTATTCAGATAATTGCCCCAATACTCGTCTTCATCAACAGGCCCTACCAGATAACATTTCCGACCTATAAATTCTTAAAAGAATGTGAATGCATGAAATAATAAATTCGCTTCAATATAATTCTATCCGTACTAAATAGATGCCTAGAAAAAAATTTAGAAAATACATAAAAGTTAGAACATCTTAAATTTCGATTATTTATACATAAACTGTACTTGTCAAGATAATTTTTGAATTGTATATATATTTGAATGGTAATTTAATACAGTAGTAAAGTTATTTTACTCGCCTTGTTAATGCTCTTTGCTACTAAATTTTTGAGTCCTTCGATTTAACTTTTTTACACTGATTCCTTTAAAATAGTTATCAGTTATGTTATATTTAGTCGGTTAAATATAATAACAACTATTCTTTTCATATAATCAGGACTACATGAAGTGGTGAACATGTTAAAATACAACTTAATTTTATCTTTAAATATTATGATCTAATCTAATGAAGTGTATTTTGTAGCGTCATATGTTTTTGTTCTGGACTAGTCTTGTTGGTAGACTGAATGTTATTTTATTGTAGAGTTACTCGTTGCGCTTCTTATTATTGATGGGATGTGAAGTTATTTGTGATCGTTTTGTTAAAATCTTGAATAAAGCCTAGCTTACGAGCTAGAGCTTGAGGTCTAAAGATGTGACAAATTTTTAAAAGTTATGTATGTAAACTCTAAAACCTTTAACAAAAGTTGAATGGTAAAACACAATTCATCTCATTGTGTTTATATATTAAAATTATAAGACGATTCGGGTTTATAACTACAACAAGATATAAAACCTTTTGATGCGTAGTTCAAGAGTTATCAACGTATGAAGTCTATTTTGGTGGCGAATGATTTTTAACATATAAACGAGATAAACGTGTTTTTAATATAGTAGGAATTTAGACAGTGGGGAGTGATAAGTGGGTTGACAGTGGTAATGTGCGTATACGCTCTGTGGATGTGTTTGTGTTATATTTAAAAGATAAGCAATATGGTGTTTTTATAGTCTTCAGGTGAGTGTGATAAGTAAATCTAATGACTCCTCATCCTTTGGTTTTTGGATTGTGATACAACCTGGCCTATTTCTTCTTCCTCAAGCCTAATAACCCTACCACTCGTGAACAAAATCCATCAAAAACAACAATCATCCCTTTCTCTCCCTATCCATTATCAATTCACACCAGCAATGATCATTAACAATTGTTGATTCTCATCATTGGTTAGCATTCTTATCTATCCTCTCTCTAGTTGTCATTTGTGCTCCAGACTACTCTCTCTAGTTTTGATTTGCACTTTACCATACGACCATCATTGGTGTTCTCATTGAGCCATCTTGAATTAGTGGAGCATTATCAATGCTTCAAGCTCGTCTTAAAATGACGAACGACAAAGAGCAATGTGACATACACTACAAAATTTTCGATCAATAGGGGCGACAAGTGTCGCCGCTATTACTTGAGGGCATCGCCGCTAAAGCTATTAGCGGCGATATATCGCCGCTAATAAGTAGCCGCTAATAGTTTGTCGCTAATGACTCATGATTCGCCGCTAATAGGTCGCCGCTAATGATGTCGCCGCTAAAAACGTCAATTTCGCCGCTAACAATTCGTCGCTATTTGTTTCAGATTAAATTTTCTGGTTGACCTTTAGCGGGGACATGTCGCCGCTAATGGTCACTGTTTTTTTATATTTTTTTAATTTTTTTAAAATTCCAGTTTTACTCCCAAATAAATCTACATTTTCCAATAACCTACAAATTTCATAGAAAATAAATCTACATTTCTCAATATCATACATAAATACAAACATAAGTAATCTAGTCATAAAACTTAATTAAACATAAGTAGGTTAAACATAATACGATATTCAAACAGCTTGATTTAATTACTGCAAAACAAACTTAATCCAGTTACACAACACGCTATTCATCTCCCTCGTCTGAATCATCTTCTTCGGCTTGATTTGGAGCCTTTTGCGAAGCAATTAGCTGTATAATTTGTGACATAAAATCTGCATTTTGAAACAAACTTGAAATTTGATCATGCAAAACAAAATATACATTTATATTTTGCCAAAGTATATATTATAATGTAACACATTCAACTTTCAGTATATTAAGTGTCAATTAATCATGTTCAACCATTTTGACCCGTTTAAGCTAAAATATAGATAATTCAAGTCTATTTTAGCAATTAAGAGTCATAATAACCTAAACCCACTATGATACACTTACACTTAACACATACAAATTTAAGTCATTTTGACCCGTTTAAACTCAAATCATGACGTTTTGACCCGTGGAACGGATCTCCTATCAATAGTGGCGACAAGTCGCCGCTAATAGTATCACCGCTATTGGTCTTGGTACGAACTAACCACCGCCGTTAGATTAGGAGACTAATCGACGGCTAGGAGTAAGTAGAAATTCGTGGAACGGATTACCTATCAATAGCAGGCGACATGTCGCCGCTATTGACGTCGCTGCTATTAACCTCTGTTGCCGCAATTTACGTCGCTGCTATTGAAGACATTTCTTGTAGTGATAGTTATGTGAGAATTTTGAAAGATCTTTGGCAATCCGCCTTTGGTTTTGGTTACCACTATTGCAAATGGGTAAGATATGGAAGCTTGAGTCCTTAAAGAATTCATGCAATAGTTGTAATGGTTGTACTTGGCATTTTCTGGTGTTATTTGAGCTTTGTGCAACGTAAAGGGGACAATCAAGGGTGGCAAAAGTCACATGAGCTTGAGGGGTCACAAATGATGGGGTACAAAGGGGAGTTAGCGCTTTTTGTTTGTTTTGTTTTTTCTATCCGTAAACTACATAATTAGTCCATGTAGTTTGTAAGCATGTATTTAATATTTTTACACAAATATAACAAATTCTTTTAACATGGTTATTGTTGCAACTTACTACGAAAAGAAAACCACATAACAAAAACTTATAATACTTAATCTTACATTAAAAATATGTACCACAGTTGTTACACTTCGCCATGATTGAGGATATAGACGTGTCACTCGATACAGTAAATCAAATATAAAAATAAAAATCTTACTAAATACATAAATCATTAAAGTCAAACAACTCTAAAGAAACATAAATGTTGTAACATAGGGGAAAAAAGTAATAAAACTTTATTAACAATTTTCTTTTTATTTCTCTCATCATACAATCTTGTTCAATTGATTACCTGCTAACAACATAGTAGCAAAACAAGAAATATTACTGAGCCAATAATGCTCAGTAATGTAGTAACAATAGTATTATCATAATGTTGTTTAAAATGGAGGCAATGAAAGAAACAAGGCTATAAGTGAATCAATAGGAAACATTGTCGATACTTATAATGTGGAAACACCTATGTGATCCAATACATGAACATGAATTTGTGTGCATCTTTTAGCACATATAAACATGTGTACATTAGCTGTAGCCCCAATGAACCAATATGTGAGACGAGAATGAGGGCACGTACATTACCTATGTCTCACCAATATGAATATTCTAGGATCTATCCATATGCCTCTATAGTCCATAGGTGTTATCTTAGCAAAATTGCAAGAACTTAGTACTTGAATAATCATATAGGTGTAATATCTTAGCACACTATAAACAATGTAGAGATATTGTGAATGTCATATATATATATATATATATATATATATATATATATATATATATATATATATACACACACACACACATAATGCACGCCATTGGTGCCATGCTAACACCCTATAAACCATATAGGTGGATGTGCTTGAGTATTAAGTTAATGAATGGTAACTGCTAATCAATGCTGAAGAATGATCATGTAATAGTCAATAACAATTCATGTCAATGAACATGTAACGCCAATCACTAATTGGGCTTGGTTCATTTGCAAACTAATAAAAATCACGAAAACTTTACGAAAATTATGAAAATTAGATTTAGTGATTACAATTTAAAAGTAGGTAATGGTTATGGATGGTTTAATTTATCATTCAAATGAAAAGAAGAATTTAATTTATCTGATTGACTCAAGTATTTGGATGGTTTTACATTATAACCATGGATATCATTCAAATATAGTATAAATTAATTAAATTCTTCTTATTTAATTACTTACTTATGTATTTTATAAACTAGTATTAGTAAACTCGTGTATTACACGGGTTGAATAAATAAAATATTAAATATAATAAAATTTATTGGTTTTAAAACTATATTCTAAGATAATATATAAATAAAATTACACATGAGTAAAGATATAAGTAATAAAATATATGACAACTTTTTAAACTTTTTTGTTAAAAAAAATAATAAAATTTTTTAATTATTGTAACTTTTAATTTTAATTATTTTTTATTTTATAATTTTAAAATATTTTGTATTTTTAAAAAGCTCTGACATTTTAAAAAACTTCTTATTTTATACAAATTTGTTTTTTATAAATAAGATTAATAAATAGAATTTTTTTTAATTTATTAAAAAAGTTTTTTAGTCTATAAAGAAATCAAATGATATTATTAATAATTGTAGTAGCTATTAAATAGTAGAGAGAAGCGGAAAAAAATTGATTACATGAAATATGGTGTTGACAAGTGATTTACCCTTTTATTAGATTAGAAATATTTTATAAAATTGATTTTTTATGATTTCATCTAAATGATCAATTATATTTATTAGTATATATACTATCCCTTATTTACTAAACTCGATGGCTATTATGTCACCAAAAATTCACGCGTGTCATCTTCTTAACCTCATTTACTTCTCTTGCTTCCATGATTACAACTCATCCTTCCCCTTTCTTCTGTCGTTTAATCTCCATACTACAGTTTACACCATTCAGAATCGGGATCGAGTAAGAATAGAGCAGTGAAGAAGTCCGAGGTGGTTATGAATACGGTAAAAGATAGCGGGGAATAAATACGTTTCTCTTACATCGGAGCTCTCCACGAGACAATCAGACATCATTACCGCACTACGCCACCACTTTTATAGCGCCAAATACAAATATGTGTTCCTCTATTTTTCAAACTCTAATCCGCACTGTGTAGTTGAAGATTAGGAGATCGGTTTTTTTACGAAGAGGGGAGGCATGGGTTGTTGATCATATGCTTTCAGATTATATATCTCTCTCTGACTATATTCTTTCTTCGATCAATCAAAGAACTTCAAGTTTGTATTCTGCAATTTATCATTGTGTTTCATATGTATTTGACTATTAATTTGTAAATAGAAGATGCATAACAACTTTAAGAAACAAACTGAAAGTTATACAAAGAATTAGGAAATTAGAGTTGTTCTTAAGGATGGAGGAGGATTTGAAAACTTACTACCTAAATAATGATATATGTGTATATGCATTCCAACAATGAGTTGATAGGTGGTGGTGAGAGTGGTGGTGATGGCGGTGGCCGTGGGTATGGTTTGGTGGTGGTGGGTGGTCATAATTATGGTATTCATGATCGTAGTGGTGGTCATGGTCGTAATGGGAGACGTAGCAAGCAAGGACAACAGTAGCTAAAGGCGCAGTGGTAGTTATAGTGCAAGAAGAGGAGCAGCAACAACAAAAGTAGTAATAATGAATAAACAACGATACCAAGTGAAATCCTACTAGACAACTAGGCTTCAGGGAGTGTGAGATGAGGGTAAACCTTACCTTTATTTTATGGAATACAGACGCTACACTAAAAGAGACTCACGGCCTAGTATAACCATGTTTTTCTTTTTATTTTTTTTATTTGAAAGCATAATATTGGAATCATACATGAAAAAACAATATCATAACATAGTGAATATGATAACATTATAGGGAATATCATAACAAAATTATTAGTAACAAAAAGTAGAAGAGAAGGAAAGTAAATTCTTAAGTCTAAAGTAGATAAGACTAAAAAGACACACCAAAGACTAAGTAACACGTATTATTAAAGGCATAATTTACCACTAAAGGCATATCTTAGACTAAAGTAATTTATTAAAAGTAGCTAACTCTAACATCTACGACTAAAGACAACATAGGAAGTATCTAGCAATGTCACCTAATACTAGAGGTTGACCTAGAAAGTAGCTCACACTAACACCTAAGGCTAAAGGACGAACACCTATGACTAAAGACAAACTAAGTAGTATACAAGTTAAGATATGAAGCCCAAACAAAGATCGGATATATATCGAGTCCCTTATAAACAATCAAGAGTTAATTTCAATTTTACTCTTTGACGTTTGACAAAAGTAACTATGTTCCTCTGTAAGGTCAAAAACATCAATTTTAGTCTAAATTTTTCTTCATTTGTTCTAATTTTAGTCTGAAGTTTTTTTATTTTGAATTAAAGTTAAAAAAAATTAATGAAACATTTGGACTAAATTGAAATAATTTATGAAACTTTTGAAGTTAATTGATGTTTAATCTTTTGAAGAAAAATAGTAATTTTTGTCAAACTTCAAAGCAAAATCAAATTTAACTCAATAATTAATCTTTATCTTGTGTCTCAAAGAATTCCTATTATGGATCATGACCTTAGAAAGGTGCAAATGTAACAAATTTTGCCTTAATTAGTCATCTTAAGCCAGTTTTGGTCTGCCTCTACACATTTTCCCATCCACTACGATGGTTTCTAGAGTTTACAAGTGTAGTCATCTGCCTTCTTCCTATGTGCTTAAAGCATCTCAATCTCTCACCTCTTATATTATTCAAAATACTTGTTACAAGTAATCTAACCCTAAAGACTTCGTTCCTTTTCTAGTCTATCCTTATGTTTCCTTGCATCCACCTCAACATCCTTATCATTACTACTCCACCTTTTGGGCTTATGTCTCCATGATTTGCAATCAATCGGTTCTGTATAACATAGTTGGTCAAACTACAACCATGTGTATCTTCGTAGATTTATTCTCTTACAAAACGTTTATTGTAAGGATCAATACTTAACAATCAGATCGATCTCGTGACAAGAACGCGGAATATAATCATCACGGTAAGAAGATTGAACAAGAAAATGAGATGAGCACAAGTGTAAATACACTACGTTTTGTATTGCTCTCCGATTTGAAAGATTACAAATACAAGCGAAATCAGGAAATGACAAAAGGCTCTACTAATTACATCAAGTAACAACTATATGTACTAAACTAGAAGTTCTCCCAGAGTTCTCGTGCGACTTCCTAGTTCTCGCGCGGGAACTTCATTTTCTTTCTTGACTTGATCTTTGACTTAATTTTTTGAGCCTCTAGGTTCAATCCTTACACATATGGCTATTCTCCATTTGCACCAACCTACGTGAATGTAGAAAGCTACATCACAAACAATGTTTCACGTCATTTTGGATGAATGATCCTAAGTACTTACACTTGGTTGTTTGTTGTACAACATGATCTCTAACGGTTAGCCCCACTAAATTTACAGCGAAGGTACTTGAATTTAGAGCAACTACCCTCTAAAGCGGCTCGCTACTCCTTCAGCCTCTCATTGATTCCTGCTTATTTTTAATTATGTATACAATGTTATCTACGAAAAGCATACACACGAGATGGCCTCTTAAATCGACTTCAACAACTCATCCAATACTACTGAGTATAAAAATGGACTCAATGTAGATCTTTGGTAAAGTCCCATCTTTAAAAGTAATAGTCTGCATACCTTATAGACGCCCGAATACTTGTTCTAGCACTACCATTTATATCCTTAATTAACTACATATATTTCCAAACGGTCATCTACTCTCGATACAAAGAAAACAAAAGAGAGGGAATGAATAAGTTTTCTTAAAATTTTCTTAATCAACCAACACCTTATATGACATTTCCTTGTTAAACCATCCAATAAAAAGATAATATAAGAAATGTAAAGAGTTAGGGTAAGATAGACAAAACCGATCAATAGAGGTTCGAATAGATGTTAACTAATCCACCATATGTCTTTTCGATATTTAATTGAGAGTTTGCTTGACTAATGTTTCTCTCAAATGGATGAGATCATTGGTACACAAGAGTTTCACTAGATAATGGTATTGATCATCTTATTCAACGTTTCACTAGATAACGGTAGTGATCGCCTTCTACGTTTTACTAATCTCAAACAACAGTGATCACCTATCATCTCTCTCACAAATCACTAACAAGTATAGTGATGCATTTCACAAGCATCTTTTTAAGACAATGGTAATAATCATCAAGCTATTTCAAAACAAGAATTAGAATGTTAGAATTTGTAGCACAACCTTCTTTTTTCTCTTGGGTCTCTAACTTTGAATCTCTCACTCTCTTCAAAATTATGTTTGAATATCTAGTGTGCTAGAAAGTATGTTAGATGTGTAAAAACAAGAAACCTTCACTAACTAATCCATGATCGATACCAAGGTCGATGTATTGATCTTAGTTCGGTTGGTTTGGCATTTTTTTATTTTTTTTTTGTGAAAGTCATGTAATATCACATCCATCCTTTCAAACCTATGTTTACTTATTTTCACAAGGTTTTGAGATTCAATAAAGTTTACTTTGTCTTAAAGACAAGGATAAAGCTTTATATCAAAATAGCAAGACTTGTGATTGTATTTCCAAAAAACAAGTTTGAAGCTCTAAGCTTTACTCTAACTATAAACTTTGTTAAATGTTAATCAAGTTTATTTCTTTAGTAATAAAATAGAATTCAAAATTTCTTTATCCGGTAGACTCCATCTACCACTAGTTTCACATTCCAAATCTCATTAGATTAAAACTAACCGGTTGGTAAAAATGTTTATGAGATTTGGATTAATAACAAGTTAGTAGATTTTTAAAAAAATTTCTTTGGATAACATCAGTGCTTAAGAAAATCATTTTTATAAACATAGTCACATTATTTAAAATTAATTTTAAATCTCTCTAAATTTTCACATATTCAAGTTGTTGGATTGAGCTTTGATCCTGGCACGATGTTGTCGATTTTCCATTTTTTGAGCTTTGTTTGCTTGATAATCTACGTTATTGTTACTGATGATTCACAAAGTATGTGGGACCATAAATGTGGTAATGTACATCCTTAATCGACAATGTAATAACACAAAACAATGTTTTAAACATATCAAAATGAGGGTTTCTTAATTTCATAATTAGCACTAATTCACTGTTATGCCAATAACCTCCAATCACCCGACAAGACACACTATTGTAAGCCTTTTCAAGGTTGATAAACATCATTTGAAGTTATGCTTCCTCTCCCTACATTTTTCTATTATCCTTTATAGAATGTGTATCGCCTCCTTAGTCGATCGTCCCTGAAATAAGTTGAAATTGATTTATTCTAACACTACGTTACAATCCCGTGTAATACACGGGCTAAATAAATTTACTGTTACATGGTTTATAATATAAAAAGTTATGTATTAAATATTATGTATTATACGGATTTAATAAACCCATGTATTACACATTTGAAAATTTGAAGTTAACATATTTGAAATTTTTATTATAGATAGTTATTAATTAATGAATAGCTATTATCGCATTCATAATTAAGATGAGAAATAAGCGGGAAAATCAATTATTAGATGGCCTAGAACGGTGACAAGTATTCGGATTTATTTTTATTTATTAATATAGAGATGAGTTTCTCCTCTCATCCTTGTAACACCCCTTAATTTCATTTTATGACTAAAGAGCTTAATCCATCTGTAGTTACCACAACATTAGCTAGGTATCGACTATTTTTTAGTACATCGGGACTAAAACACCACTCTGCTGCTCTAGCATCTTACTGGTTTTGAATGTATTATTGAATAAATTTGTCAGCCATCGAACCAAATCTTCCTCCAACCATTTCCACACCTTGATGAAATTTTGTGCGGATCCACTGATTTTGTCCTTCCCATATTAGAGCTTGGTGATTAGTTATTTACGTGCTCTACACACAAATTTGTTAGTTTGATAATTACTTATTATATTATCAGTTACAAAATTATTATTCAAATTGCGTTTGTTTAGGGTGAATAACGATTTTATATAAAGATTAAATATTAACATTCCAGATCGGTGTCTTAAATAAAAATAAGTATATTTTTTTATATTAGAAAATACCCCACATATTTTATTCAATATGCTGTCTATAGAAGTACAATATAACAACGATGACCTTTCGCCACATATGTGATTAATGATTAATCTGTAGAGTTTGACCTTTTAATATTACAAATAATAAAATACCATTTATTAGTTTTTTTAAACAACTCACACAATTACGTAACATACTTTTAATCTTATATCATAAGCCACAAGTGATTTACACTAAGCTATTATAAACGAAACTCTAACCCTAAAACGAGATCTTCACAATTACAATTTTAAATAACTTTAATATTAGATCCAACCCCATTCATAGAATCTATCAGCACACAAAATAAAATAACAATATCATTATGTTATTGCAATTCAATTAGCACAGAAAATAAAACAACAATATCATTATGTTATTGCAATTAAATAATTAATAAATAATAATTCAATTTTTAACATTGTTTATATGGTTTCTTGTGGCTATATGCAATCTTTTCACATGTCGGATTGAACTGGACCGGTCGATTGGACTAGAATCCGGATGTTTAATTGGTCTGGGTATGTCTATTTAAATTGTTTATGTTCGAACTAGCTAAACACATCAATCGAGTCAGGTTTCAGTTTATTTCTTTTTCAAATCTTAGTTATTTTAATACCTCAAATTTAATATTTTTATTTATAAGAGTTTTTAAAAATATAAATTTATACTAGAATATAAAGTACTTTTATATTTTGTTTTAAATTATATATATGTATTTATATATGTATCTATATTTTTAAATTACATATATGTATTTATATATGTATATATGTTATATACAGTCTAAATTTTTGTAGTATTTATGTCGTTAATTGATTTTCAAATTTGGCCGTACCCCAAGTCCCAAACCATTTGATTCCGAAAACATTAAACGCAATTCGTTGTCAAGGTTTTTATTAAACATTACAAATTACAAATTGTTATTGTTAATATGTTGTAGTTTTAAAAAAATAATAGAAAAAGATAGATGCATAGTCATGTAAACGTGGAATCTAGTCATGCTTGCATAAAGTCGCTGTAACCCTGCATACGGATACAAACTTTATATTATCTTTCCGCTTATTTTAATACGAAGGAGAAAAAAACGAAACCGTTTATTTTTCTAGAAAATGGGTAGTTCCTTTACAAATAAACACATCAAATATTAATGATAAGCAACAAAAGTAGTTGAGACATGGTATATTAATATTTTATTAAAATAGATCGAGATATTGGGTTTAAATCCTACATATGATAAAAAGAAAAATAAAAGAAAGGTTTTAGATTGGGTCACGGGGTCTTCTCACCTAAGATGTTAGGGTTTTAAACATAAGATCAGTTTCTTTCTCATGGTAGTGTCAGGTTCGGGATGGATGGAGACAGACTACTGTACG
Organism: Flaveria robusta; assembly: GCA_025506415.1. Lineage (NCBI taxonomy): Eukaryota > Viridiplantae > Streptophyta > Magnoliopsida > Asterales > Asteraceae > Flaveria > Flaveria robusta. Next base: position 14,765,446 of record CM046466.1, on the reverse strand, counting down.
AGTTTTCATTCAAGATATGTCAGTCTAGTGCCACAAGGTTCCGTACTAAAATAATATAGTTGATCGGATTGGCAATGATCCGTTAATAATCCAATTAGCCGTTTGGAAAAAATAAAAACATCATATAAGCATTGTGTACAATCTCTTTAAGTGTATTTTCTTTTTCATAACTTTTAGGGCACTTTTCCTTTTTCTTTTTGTCTTTTTAAGTTAAGCCATGTGTAGATTTTTTATATTCTACTTACCTACTTGGTTTTTTACACATTCACAACTTTTTTGTTTTGATTTGTTTTTCCTTTACAAGATTTAGGTTTAGTATTTTATAAATACCAAATATGACCTTAAGACATGCTTATTTATATATGTTTTGGTTTAAATTTTCATTCAAAACGACCTCGTGCTTTAGAATTTACAATTTATCAAAGCATAAACGTATGATCCGTCAAATATGATTTAAGGTTTTTTATTTTTTTGACTATATCTTTTGTTTATCTTCTACAAACTTTAAATATAGTATTTTATAAAATCATGTTTGTATGGGCACATTATTATAAACTTTAGTAGTTTTATCAACTTTAATATATTTTAAGTGTTTTACTTTTATATGAACTTCCAAATATTATCAGTTGCCCTACTGCAAAACACAAGTTTCTGACCTTTAATGTTTTTTCATATTAAGTTTCGAATGTTATCAACGACATAACAATTTAGTTTTTCGTATATTAAATTACGTATATTATCAACGCCCCCTTCAGCTCATGGGTTCGTGGTAACGCTTTGACATTAGTGTTTAGCATAGTCATACATCCCTCGACACTTCACCTCGTGGGTTTGCGGCTACGTTTAAACGTTAGTATTTTCAAAGTCTTCAACCTATGACCCCTTCAACATATGGGTTCACAACAGCATTTTAACATTAGTATTTTTTTCATTTTTTTTAACGATTTTAAGCCCGTGTCACAAATGCAATGTTTTACATTTAGAAAATGCAAGAAAGTATACATTTGTAATTTTGCAGAATTTTGTAAGATTTGTCACTATAATAAGTAAATAAGATGTAGAAGTTTAAACATGTAAATATGATGATATGAAGTATGTGAAAATTTAATTAATTTTTTTAATTTAAATATAGACAAGTGTAATGATTATTCATTAATATGAAAATTGTAAGGAACATCATGACATATAAGAGTGTTGGATATTGAAATGTTCATATGGTTAATTTCACTATCTAATTCCGCATTCGAAACTTTGGGTCGCATTTGGATATGGATTCGAATATCCGAAACAATTAACAAATAAAAGAATATATAGATATAATATTTTTAATTAAAAAACAATATAAAGCTTATATATATTACATATAAGTATAATACTTCGGATTTTGAAGTGAATTTTTTATTATAAATTATAAAAACAACTATTATATTTACATATATAAAATATAATTTCGTATCGTTTGGATATCTAAACTATCTTAAATTTTTTAAATCACATCTCAAAACTGAATCGGAAAAATTTGGATATTCAAATTTTTAGATAATTTGGGTCCAAAATTTTGGATTCATATATTTTTACACACCCCTAATTTGATACGTGCAAATTGACAAGTCCATACAACAATTCACGTCATTCTCCCATGTTGCCATGCATTTGTCTTTTTTTTCACATATTTTCTTTATTTATTTCTACAGTCATTTTTAATACTGTAAAAATATGTTAGTGGTAGTTTTATCTATTTCTTGTGTATGCCTAGAAGGTCAAGTTTCTTGAAATAGAATGTTTTATGAATGAAATGATGAATTAAGCTCCTTAATTTCTCGAATTGTTTTTGAGTTAGTGATTGTCCCATTCGGTGATGGTTTTTGGGTAAGGTTTCAAAAGTGTATGGGTATTAGGTGTTCCTCAAATGAGGTTTATGAAAGTGGCTTATGTGGCACCACAAGGTACAAGGTCGTTATAAGTTGTTAGCTTTTCCAAGAATTCCATATATATGTGTTACAAGTTATAAAACCCTGGCTTATATGGATTATAATATCAAGTGAGAACAAAAATTCAATGAAGTGAAAGCATTTACAAAGACGTGAGAACTCAAAGGACATAAGAATTTCAAGACAAGCAATAACTTGAAGGCCATGCTAGAACTTATAATATGAGAAAACTTAAGGAAGTTTTTGCCTATCGTCCAATCTGTATAAATAGTTGTTTTTTACTTGTATTTCAATATGTGTGTAGGTGGTTTGGTGAGTGTGTTTAGAGGGTGTTCTAGGTGAGAACACTAACAGGCCACCCGAGGAGAGCTCACCTTGGGTGGAACATGAAAAACTTTGGTATTATAATCATTTGATTATAATAAACATCTAATTAAGTTACTACTTGTTGTTGAACACACAAGCACACATCTGTCTTATGTCTATTAAGAGTAGTTCAAAATTGATTGATTGACTTTGCAAATGGTATCAGAGCAGGGTATTGATCTTTGGCTTTTCGTTTCATGATCATTTTTTTTAAAATAAGTTATACTAGAGATGATTGAAGACTAGAAGGATTGGGTGGGATTGGTTCTGTTTCGAAGGTTGTATTGTTAAACTAATGGTTAAAACTAGTGTAATTGGCTTTATTACTTGTTCAATTAATGGTCTACATTTTTGTACATCATATGTGGTCCTGTTCTTCATGATTAGATGGTGGAAATCGAAGAACCAAGACTGCAGCAGTGAATCAAATTGAAAAGTGAAACATAAAAAAGTTCTCGCGTAATGTAACAAAATACGAAAAACTTGAGTTTTTACATGATGTAACTGAAAAGGAGAACTTGTAAATCGTGAGAACTAGTTAGTTTTCACATGAATATGGGAAAACTATGATAAGTTTTCAAAAAATACACTAAACACCGAGTAGCCAAATAGTTTTTGCATAGATTTTTTGTGAGAACTATTTATAGAAGCGAAAACTTGCTAAATTGCTAAAAAAAAGTACATATTTTAAAAATGTTGCTTCTATGGAAAATAGTTTGGATGTTACAATAGATCAAGTTCAAGATTCTTAATTAGTTCATAAAATTTAGTTTTACAATGTGTTATTTCCGTGCTTGATCAAGTTCAAGATTCTTAATTACTAGTCATTCATAGATAAAACTAGTGGGCTTATCTTATCTTAAGATGGGGACATTGAGCGAATGGATTGAATTAAGTGATGAATCAAGGTTATTTGGTATTCTGATTCTAAAAATGTGAGATTATCATATCTTAAATAGGTGGAAGAATATTCGAATACTCTGATTCAATTTTGTAGAATTTTGTCATCAGATTGGAGAATCAGGTTGTTCGAGGATTGATAAATGGAAGTTGAAAGTCTTTTATTTGTCTAAATATTCTTATATATCTTAGATGAAATGGATTAAGAAGAACCTAAACACCCTAAACTTTTGGGAGACACTTTGACGAAAAGGGAAGACTGAAGTGAAAGTTGTTCGAGAATATGATAATTCATGAAGATGCGTGATTAAAGTCAAACTCAACTTCATATCATAATTCAAAGGGGAAATTATAAGGCCATGGCTTTTATGGATTACAATATCAAGTGAAAAGCAAAAATAAAAAAAAAAAGAAAAAACATCTACAAGGATGTGAGAACTCAAAGCATGCAAGAACTTCAAGAAAGGCGAAAACTTGAAGACAATGTGAGAATATCTAATATGCAAAAAACTTCATAAAGTTATCGCATATTGTCCGGCTTATATAAATAGGTGTTTTTGCTTTGTATTTCAGTATTTGTGTAGGTGGTTAGCTGAGTGAGTGTTTAAACGGTGTATTCTAGGTGGGAACACTAATAGGTCACCCGAGGGGAGCTCATCTCGTATGGATCAAGCTCTAACGACATAAACTCCTTTGGTATTGTAATAATTTGATTATAATAAACATCCGATTGACTTATTACTTGATACTGAACACATACACGTACATCTATCTTATGTTTATCAAGAGTACTTTAAAATTCAATGATTAATTAGACTTTATAAACGGTATCAAAGAAAAGTATTGCTCTTGATATACGAGTTTTCATCTCGTAATCATTCGTTTTAAGACGTTAAACAAGAAAAGATTGAAGACCAGAAGGTATGGGTCAGATTGGTATTGTTTCAAAGGTTGTATGGTGAAAGTGAGGGTTAAAACTAGTGTAATCAACTTTATTACTCGTTCAATTGATGATGTGCATTTTGGTACATCATATGTGTGACACCCTACATATTTCCCACATCGGTCATGGACAGGAGAGATTCCTGGTTCATAAGTAATGTCATGCCTCTAATATCACCAACATGTTTTGGGCGTATTGGTTGTCGATGAGAGGAGAACTCCACAGTTAAGCGTGCTCAGGTGGGAGCAATCCAGGGATGGGTGATCTACTTGGAAAGTTTTCACCCGGGTAACCAAAAGCAAATTCGTGAGCTTCTCGTGGGCAAAGTGAACAATATTGGTGGTACAAGATGCTAGGTGTTACAGAATGGTATTAGAGCCACTCCCATGCCGCTCAGGATGATGGGACAAATCTCACCTAGGATGGTGAGTGAGTTCTCGGGCTTATCGAGGACGATGGTCCAAAGTAAGGGGGGTGATTGTGACACCCTACATATTTCCCACATCGGTCATGGACAAGAGAGATTTCTGGTTCATAAGTAATGCAGTGCCTCTAATATCACCAATGTGTTTTGGGCGAATTGGTTGTGGATGAGAGGAGAACTTCACAGTTAAACGTACTCAGTTGATAGCAATCTAGGGATGGGTGACCTCCTTGGGAAGTTTTCACCCGGGCAATCAAAATCAAATCTGTGAGCTTCTCGTGGGCAAAGCGGACAATATTGGTAGTACGAGAGGCCGGGTGCTACAATATGTGGTCAACATCACACCCTTAATATACCTGGCATTTATCACTTATCGAAGAATACGTTTGATGCACTAGTTTTCGTACTCTAAAGCTATCGTATATTTGTGACCAAATACCCTAATTACAACATTTTCATCTTGGTGTCCTAAGAGGTCAGATGCAACGTTAAATATTTTTTAAAATAAAGAAATATAAAATTTGGTAAACCGAGACCCGATGTGGCCCGCATCGAGATTATGATGCAGGGCGTATCAAGAGAAGGCGAAAAGATGAGGTCGTATCACATCTGAATGTGGATGCGGGCCATATAGGCTATTTAAGCAAACTCCGGGCAGTTGACATGATGGTGATGTTAACGAATCAAATTTTAACACGTGGTTGTTAACTAAGTGTTAGTTTTAAACATGTGGCCACGATGCAAACCGCATCATGTTCATGATGCAGGCGCATCATGGACGGGGGCTTGAGGTCGATATGCCCCCATACGTGGCATTGACATTGTGATGGGGTTCGAATCAACATTGTTATGTGGGGTGCATAAACCCCTAGAACATTCTTAAATTAAAAGCATTCAAGTAAACTTATTTCTCACACCCAGACAGCCAAATGCCAAATCTCGCCTTGTTATTTATAAATACAACCCCTCTCCTCATTTTAGATCCATCTTAGGCTAATCCTAAGGTGCTACACGAAAAAACAACCTAGAAAATGAAAAATCAAAGTTGAGAACGAGAGAAATTGAGCTTAAGTCGAAGTGCTGCCTCGTTAGGAACTTCCTTCTTACTTCTAGGATATTATCTAGCTCAATGAAACTTAACGAGGTGAATACATATAGTATTTTATAGATAAAATGTATATAAATTTATGAAAATGGCATAAATGAGATGTTGAACCTTTTAAAGCATGTCTAGCATTCTACGAATAAGGTAAATTTAGATTAGAACTATATATGTGATTTGGTCAAATTGATATCTTAAGGATGGGTGAAAATCCCATAATGGGGCCGGTGCATTAGAAACGATGACTCAGATCGAATTCAATGTTTATAATTGGACGAAGAGACCAATATATATAAAGGGTGAACTTTAGAGCTAAGGTTAGCTTCTAAATATGTAGATTGCCAATGAAATTATGAATTAAAATTCTTTGTATTATTAATAATTTGTAATGTTTTAGAGTCAACTGAATGTATTCACCAACTTTTGCTGATATTCTATTTTCAAATCCTTTTATAGGTAAGCATGTGTAAAATATATTAAATGAGTTAACATATTAACCAAGTGGATTGCTAGAAAGATTATGACTTTTTAAACGCTTATTTTACTACGGTTGAATAAATTATATTTGTTTGTCAAGCAAATTTTGTTTGTAAATAAAAAAGGGTTTCATAGATCCATTTTAGAATATTAAATATCAGAAGTTTTAATGCGTAATTGTAGTGCTACACATTTTACGTGAAACATGGTTTTGATATAATTATTCTATTGCATAAACAATTCTGAAACCACAAAAACAAACAAAAAAAAACCAATGGATCACACATCCTGGGGGTGCTAAAATCATATCAAGTGACGACACCTACAACTACTATTTGGACGAGCATAGTAATATGGAGGTTAGTAGTCAAATAAAAGGAAAAGTGGAATCTGGATATCTAGTAGACTCGTCATGTAACATAGGAGCTTCAAATAACAATCAATGGAGCTTTGATACTCCTCCTTAGTAATCAATACCTACACCAACAAGAACAGATGAGGCAGAGCCAAAGAGATCATGTAAACCTCGAATAAAAGTGAAGGAAGCTATAAAGAAGCTTGGGATACCATCTCAAGAGGAATTGATCGAGAATGATCTATGAGGATCTAGAGAGAAAGAAACAACATTTTAATCTTCTACCATATGAAGCTTTCGGCCCTTCAAAATATGTTGAGGAAACATATCCACACATATATTATGATATCATGATTGGATAGGAAACCCTCCACCACAATACGACTACCCACATCATTTCCCTAATCCATGATTGAACATTTGGACCGTTCCCATGATAATGATGAACTTAAAGACAAATGTGAAGAAGGAAAAGAAAAGAACGAAATGATAGGAAGGTCAAGTAAATGGAGAAGAGTGTTATGAACCGGGGTGCAGAATTATCCAATTGGCTAGGAGAATCAATGAACAACTAAAAAGGAGTTATGTAATCTTAGGCAACAAAATAGGTTATAAAATAAAATAGTTACTTTAATAGTTTGTTGGATATATAACTTTTCTTTTGTATAGTAAAATATTTTTATATCGGCTTGTCTTAAATCCCGAATATCAAAATACCTTTTCAATATCTTGTAGTATGTCAAAGAACGATGAAGCTGAACCCTCTGTATATTCACAAAGGAAATGTAAAACACTAGATGAAAGAAATGAAAAAGAAAATTAAAACAACCCAAAAGGCTGAAATACAACAAATGATAATTGAAGGTATCAGGGATGCTATCCCTGTCATTATAGCATCAATGCAAGATAAGAAAACTCTAAGACATCAAACTAAGGAATTAAATTCAAACAAATGATCAAATTAATATAAACTTCGTTCTAACAAAAAAAACTCTAAAGTTACGCCAACAAACAAAGCCAAGCATGAAGGATGTACTTACCGTACATTCTAAGCTAGCAAACCAACCGAGGTAATGGAAAGAAAGGTCCGGTTGAGGCTATACACAGGAAAGAGAAAACAAAACTAGTTTTAGCTACCAACGAATGAGCTAAGTCTAACGAGGTTCGTTTGTATCAATCTTGTTTGTTGATGAAGTTATGGAATGATGGGACATAATTATACAAAAAAAGAGAAGAAAAGCAACATATGAGATCTTGTGGAAAGATGTTAAGGTTATGGTGATGAAAAAATATTACCTGGTGAATGAAAAGGAACATATTGAAGGCAAGTTTATGAATCTACAAATGTTAGGAACTAATCTTGATAATAAACATAAAATTCTTTAAGTATGTCAGATTTGTACCCCATGAGGTAACCCCTGAATAGAACATGATTAGCTCTTACATATGGCTTTAGCAGCTGAGATCATCGGCACAGTTAAAGCTGCTCGAACAACAACCATTGATTCATCAATGGAACTAGCATGAATAATGATTGATGGTATGATACGAACTAGGAATGAGAACAAATAAAAATAAATAATGAAGATACGAGAAAATGAAGGAAGAAAGAAAGCTTAGTATTGGCAAGAAAGGAAGGATACGCTCAAATCCCAGAGTGTAAATCTACAAGAAAAGACATACACAGGTCTACAAATTCAGCTCAACCTATAGCATTTGCAAAGTTCTCGGACATACTGCCAAGAATTGTTATCAAAGGAAGGTGATTACATATTTTAATTGCAATGAACAAGGACATTGCAAACTAGAATGTCTGAAGCCAGCAAAGGCATGTAATGCAAGTGGGTCAGGAACCAAGCTGATTCAAACGAGAAGAAGACTACACAAGCATTTGTGCTTGTGTTCAGGAAGCTGCAGAACTACCAAACGTCATTACCGGTACACATCTCGTAAAGGATAATAAAGTGAAAAGACTAAAACATCTATCACATGAAAGGCAAATGATAGGAGACATTTTCATTTTTTAATATACTCTTATTAAAAAGTAAACGTAGTTTTAAGACTAAATTATATGGTTAAAATAATTCATTAAAACGTTACCTTTAAGCATTAAAAAAGAGTATATTTGGCATACCATATATACATTAACTTTTAAACTATATTAATCTTAAACTTACTCGTTAAATATCGTCACCATGAGTTTCAAATAGGACATTAAAGTCTTTTCCTTGTCTCAAATACCCATATCCTTTTGTTTAAAAAATTATCTTTTGTACTTACTTTTTCCATATTTCACCTATAGCATCAATACACTTATTCAAACGTCAAAAGCATCACCATGTCTATAATCAAAATAGTAATACATTTTGTTTCCTTCAAACTTATCAACTACTCTCAAATTTACATCAAGTGGAACCAACAATTTAAAATAGAAAGCCAACTTCTTTTAGGTCAAGTTCTATCTAGTTTTAAATAAAATTAATTTAAAAGTCGCACTTTTTTATTTGTATAATAATACATTAAGAAAAAAGTCATAATGTGAGAATGAAATGTTGAGTTAAAAAAATCATAGTAGACCTCTTAAACATAAAATACAATATCCCAATTTTTAAAAAATAACGAACCATTTTATAATTAAGTATATAAATCCATATAATAAATCCTAGTTGTAAGTTTACAAAATTTTGAAAATGAAATTTATCTAAAAACGTTAATTAATAAATTTATAACAATTGATAACTTTAAAAATTCATAAATAATCTTCAGGATGCCAATATACATTATCCAATGGTATCCGAACATGTAACAGATGTTTCAAATTTTAAAAATCAAGAGCACAAATCATGAAATAGTCAAGTTCACATCATACAAACAGTTTAAGGGGTTTTAAAAGTAGATTAAGAGAATGTAAAATAAATATTAATGTTTAGGTGTTTTTTAAATTTATCAATAGTCTAACTAGTTAAGATGAAGTATCTATAAAATTTGAAAATAGATGCAGGTTTTTGGTTCAAGTTCTCTCTGTAACAAAAAAATAATAAAAAAAAATAGGGGTTCCAGATTTGAAAGGAGGTTTTCTCATTTAAAATAAGTTTTCAGTACTGATAGACACGGACTGATATACGAGTTTTCTTTCGTGAACATGCCAACTTAATGACCCTAAGATTCTATACTCGAGTAATGATTATAATAAGATGGATCGGTAGTCCGTTAGTAATTCACTTAGCCGTTAAAATGTTTTTTAAATATAATACCACTTGCAATTAAAATAACAATAACCAATGATCATTATCCCAACTGGTTAAGATTATATACCCATTATATGTAAATATAGTAAGGTCATGTGTTCAAGTTTTACTTTGAGCAAAATGCTCAGTGTTGAGCCAGTGATTTTTTCAGCAATGGGTTTACTCCAGAGAAGGTTGGGGGTGCGGTCTCGACTGAAAAACGAATAGTTAAGCCCGATTAAGATAACACCTATTATTCGAAACAGTGTCGTACATTTGCCGTTAATATATATATATATATATATATATATGTATGTATGTATGTATGTATATTAAAATAATAATAATAATAATCAACCTAAAGTAGAAGTGAGGTGGTCCATAGAGCAAAACATTCATTTCAGGGGGCATAGACTATAGATAAGCATTAAACTACTCTGGTAGCAACGGGAATCCGAATCAGCAACGGTGGCGGGACCCACCATATTCCGGTAGCTCCGCCGTATAACACCTAGGTCATACTCACGATCACGTACGGACCGACCTCCACCGTCGTCACCGCATAAGCATACTCACCACCACCACCTTTTCACCCGCACATCTCTCACCGTAAAACTCCGGCAGCTCCGTTTAACCGCCGATGGCGATAGAAGATAACGAAAGCTGCGGTAGCAGGGCGGTGGAATCGCCGAAGAAGAGCAGACAACGGCGTCAGAAGCTCGAGGTGTATAACGACGTCCTCACGCGATTGTACGACATGAATCATGAAGAGACTGAACGACCTGATTTTGAAGATCAGCTTTGGATTCACTTCAATCGCCTTCCTCCGAGGTAATCGTTTTCAATTGAGTGTGTAATGTGTGATTTGATCGTGTTTGTGTTAGGAATGAGATGAGTGAGAGGTAATAAGGTGATTTTGGTACTATCTATGTCTGTACTTGTTTAATGATGTGTTGTACGGAACGTAATTGATTATTTGTTTATGTGATCTGAGCGGTTTTTGAGGAGTATGTGGTTGATGATGACAGATATGCGTTGGATGTGAATGTGGAGAGGGCGGAAGATGTGATCACGCATAAAAGAGTTTTGCAGATGGCAGAGGATCCTCTTAATAGACCTGCGTTTGAAGTTCGCTTAGTGCAGGTAAGCCTTTGACTGAATGGATTGGTTTTCGGTCTGTATGTTTTCAGTTTTGAGTTTTAGGGGCTTCATTCTCAAGTGTAGAACATTGTTGATTGAGGTTTTAAGACTGACATCTGCCACAATTAATGTCTTTTGATGTGGTAGGAAGATGAAAGGGGGGAGAGGAAATTTTCTGAAATCAGATTTGGTTGTTTTCTCTAGTGTTTATTTTTGGGGGAGGCTTTAATTTTCTGAATGGTTGTAGATTGCAGTATCCCCTTACAGTTCACTTCTGTGTCACCCTGTTTCTGTATATTATTCTAAATTGGATTCAGAGTTGAATAGAAAGTGCTAGGATTAGAGCTTTTATGCTAATGTTGAATGGATCAACCACCTTTTGTATAAATTCCATCATTGAAATGTGTATATGATGATGGTTATCACTCAGTCAATCTTCTTCATCTAGTTACCCTTCTTGGTCTTTTTCATGATACTGAAGTAGAATTCTTATTTTGTAAGGTTTTCTTTCTTTCAATAAAATGCCAAGTAAAAAAGAATTCATATGTCAACATTGTCTGGTCTTAGGTTATTCTTTGATGACATGGCAGCCACAGAAAAAAGCATATAGTTTTACAATATTATGGTGAAGGATAGTTATAATGTTACTATGTCTTGAAGTTTGCAGGTTGATTTTTTGATTATCTCTTAATGTTACTTCTGCCTTATGCAAGGAATATTTTATATAGGTTCATCCTACCTCAGATGGGAATACACCTGATGGGGACAATATGGAATTATCAGTGAAAGACGATGCTCAAAGTCCTTCAACTTACAATAGCAGAACCGGGTATTGTCATAAGACAAATATATGTGTTATTTTCTGCTTTACTATTTCTTTCAGTGGCTGTTTCTTCTTTTACTTGTTGATAGTTTGAATGCTGTTGGATTTCTGAAAAGATACAACAATTATTTTGTATATATGTTCTAGATTTCAATGTATTTTCTTTTCTAACTCATTGTTCTTCATTGTGCTATTCTCCATCCCTCCAATGATTTATGCTCCCGTTAGATTGCACCCCCCGCCGTCTTTTGGTTCAGCACAAAATCTTGAAGGGCTTGCACTTAAAGCCAATAGACATCCAGATAGTTATGATGCCAATGATCTGAATTCAACTTCAGTATTTTCTAGGTAATATGTTTCTAACTTTTCAAACTTGCTAATGCTGAATACGGTACTCACAAAACAATAGAGCTTATAACGCTGAATTGTTTTATTGCTTACAACTTATTAAAGCCCGCGTACCACAAAATGTTGCCATTTATGTATGCTAGCTTTGGCGTTTTTCTACTTCTTTCTTTGTCTATAAGTTTATTATCAAATTGCATGTTTCAATGACCCCTTCTTTCAATTTTTATTCAACAGCTCCATATTCATAACTAGTATGATTTTGTGAATTATGCATGAAAGCTTAATATAAGTTAACAAGGTATATATAAAAATAAAAAATATGTATGATCCACTATCTTACATACTAAATGGTTTATATTTAAGCCATGTTCTTATAACTGTGACTATTAGACGTGCACTGTCACATGACTTTTTAATTACATTATATCACATACCTCCCATTGCTGATTTGTACTTATTTATTCAAGATGATATTTCACAAATTCATTTCATTCAGATTTTTCCTACTGAATGCCAACTTTTTATGAAAATTTTGTAAGTAGTCTATCAAGTTTAAAAAGGGACTAACTAACTGTAATTTATAAATTGGGACAATGCAGGCCTATGCATGAGATCACTTTTTCAACGATCGATAGACCAAAGCTCCTAAGTCAGGTATTAAAAGTCTCAACTTTTTCAATAACTAAGAAGTTAGTTTTATGTTTATGTTTTACAATAGTGAAATTATATATAATAAAGCTGGCTTAGTTTTCTCGATGTGAGAACTGTTGTAATTAGAGATTATGATTAAGCTATGCATTTATCAAATCTGCAGTTGACTTCTTTACTTTCTGAGGTTGGATTGAACATTCAAGAAGCACATGCTTTCTCCACTGCAGATGGCTTCTCATTGGATGTCTTTGTTGTTGATGGATGGCCTCATGACGTATGATTGATAATCTTAGTTATCTCTTGATCACTGAAATAATTTCAAATAAAAAAGAATATTATTTTTATCAATAGTGTATCTTTTCATTGCCATGTGTATGAGTATTATTTTGAAATGGTAGATTTTCATTGCTAACACTCATAACAAAGTTTTAAACTGTTTGATTCTTAAAAGCATTTTCTTGACTGATTTGTTTTGTCAATTTTTAGGAAACTGAACAGCTCAAAAATGAAATAGCAAAGGAGATAATGAAGGCTAAGGTAGTTTCTTACTTCCTTTTAAACATTTTTTGTGTGTGCAAAATTAAGATTCGTAATTTACATCTTCACTGCAGGGGGAAGCTCATGTTGGTAAACACTCTTCATCCACTAGTAAAAATATTCCAACACCAAGTGACCCTGTACCCTCAAATGATCATGTAAAAATACCAAATGATGGAACTGATGTATGGGAAATTGATGCCAAGCTCCTGAAGTTCGAAAATAAAGTAGCATCGGGTACTTTTGGTGATCTGTAAGTGTTTAAACTCTGAACTTGTTTTAGGATCTGAAAAAAATCCAAGGCTTTAATATATGTGTTTTTCTCAGATATAAAGGTACATATTGTAGTCAGGAAGTGGCTATTAAAGTTCTTAAGCCAGAACGAATAGATGCAGATATGCTAAGAGAATTCTCTCAGGAAGTTTTTATCATGAGGTTTGTATTTAATTTATAGTTAAAGTAATTGTCAGGTTTTGAGGATATGTGTTTTCAGATGGAGAGTTTATATATAATTCCACAGAATTTTATGTTAGTTCATAATCTGGTTATATCTTCCTGATATCTGCAGGAAGATTAGACACAAGAATGTTGTTCAATTCATTGGAGCATGTACAGAACCTACAAAACTCTGCATCGTAACTGGTAACAAAATCAATTTTAAACACTTTCTTTTTATTTGCAATAGTAATGCTAACTTTCTCTTTAAGTTATAAGTAGATGTGTAAATTGTGTTTTAACTAAAAATACAATGAATATTGCAAAAGGGTATGGCTATTTTCAATAGGACATGATCACTTGCATTTTTTGGAACATTACAGTGAATTCATTCTTTTTTTAATAACAGCTCATCATGAAATATGTAATTATTAATATTGTTTATTTTAATGAAAATGATGCTAATGTTTCTTTCCCAACAGAATTCATGGCACAGGGGAGCATATATAACTTTCTGCACAAGCAGAATGGTTCATTTAAGCTTCCTTTATTACTGAAGATAGCAATTGATATATCCAAAGGAATGAGCTACCTCCACCAAAATAATATTATCCACAGGGACTTGAAAACTGCCAATCTTCTGATGGATGAGCATGACGTAAGAGTTATCTCAAGATCCAAATTATTTATTTAAAAATTTTATCATGGATTGTTATTTATCTTTTTTTCTGGATACCAATCTTTCTATATATTTCAGTCTTCTAAAAAAAAGTTAATATTATTGAACAGGTTGTGAAAGTTGCTGATTTTGGAGTGGCGAGGGTGCAGACTGAATCTGGAGTAATGACCGCAGAAACTGGAACCTACAGGTGGATGGCGCCTGAGGTATGACCATGTTCCTGTATAAGATTTTTCTGTATTTTTGTGTTCAAGTAATATATCACTGTGTTTCTTTTGGCTTTTCAGGACCTTTTCTATACCCTTTTTTGGCATCACTCGAGTTCTCATTTTCCACTTTAAATAAATTGAAATTCAAATCACCGTGTTATAACCAATTAAATTGTTTTCCTTGTATTATTAATGTAAATGTCACAAGAAATACTTGTAGGACTTAAGATGTCAAAAGAAGTATAGAAGTTAGATATAAACAGACCACCACCCCTAGCCAAATGTTTTGTTTTGAAATTAAATTTGATTTTTAGATTTAGAAGATTATTTCGTTTCTCTAGACAGTTATAATAAAAAATTTCATTTATAATCCCAGCCTTTGGTTTGTTGTTTTGAATCACTATGGGTATGGGTTTGGTAGTGCTGTGTAAGAAGATAACATTATAATAAAGTATGTTCTTAAAGTATCTTGTATGAGGTGTTTGACTGACATAGTAATGGCTCTATCAACATAAAAACGTTGACCAAAAGTGAATGAAATTACACTTGGTTGGAAATTAATTTGAGCTAAAATTGGAGACTGACTAACTGCTCAGGTACTGTTTAATAATTTACTCTAGTTATTAGTTAGGTCTTACTAGAAACATGTAGTTGAAATTCTTAATGGTTGTTTTATAGCTCTTTGTTAATTGTTTCCTTGTACTACAAGTTATCAAGAAGTAAGGTAACTGGAAAACTGTTTCCTTTGCATGCTGACTTCATCTTATCATTTTGACTGCAATACTATTAAAGTTTTGACAAATAATGCATGGTTGGCATACAAGTTTTCCTTATAATCTTCTTCTACACAAGCATTTAAAATTCTTGACTCACTGCGTGTTTATCAGTTCTTATGTTTTTTTATTTGTGGGCTTGTTTTATTAATAGTTGTTATGAATTGAAGGTTATCGAGCACAAACCGTATGATCATAAAGCTGATGTATTCAGTTTCGCCATAGTGCTATGGGAGCTTCTAACAGGCGAAGTTAGTGACTTTCCAAACACACCAGCATGTTTATATATATAGAACACACACATAGCCATTGAAAACTTGAGAGCTACTTTTTAACCGTCTAATCCACCTGATGAAAAAAAATTTGCGCACTGGCATATTTGCAATTACCGCAAAAACAGGTTTTATTCACTTGTGAACATAAATAAAACACCAATGTATTCATAGGTGCACACACTGTATTAATGCGGTGACAGTTTCATAAACAATGCATAAATGTTTTGCACTTGTGACATTTTCATTATTAATGTAAAAATACTTTGCATTCACCATTGGATGCATGTGTTCGCATTTGATGGTTCTTATTTTCTGATAATGGTTCTCAAAATTTTTAGGTGGTTTTCATTTGAACCTGATATGTTGTTCGTCCAATGTTGCAGCTGTTGACTTGAGTTATTTTTGCAGGTTCCGTACTCTTACTTAACTCCATTACAAGCAGCAGTTGGTGTGGTACAACAGGTAACCTTCTATCTATTCTTATTTTAACTGAAATCACTAATTGTTATTCAAGTGCATAAAAGATTCTCAAGTAATGGAGAATCACGAGAATCATAATCAATATCTTGAGCATTGAGCAAACAGTTACATTTTCTATATGAATGAAGGGTTTCTTATTATGGAAAAATAGTCAGATGAATTATGCATGAATTTAACTTAATTGCATTACATACGGGTTTTCCAACATTTCCCTTACTAAGTAACCTTAACTAGCTCAGTCTTGTGCTTAAAAATGTAACAACCAAGTGGTTTTTACTTGGTTTATGTACCAGGGTCTACGGCCTACAATCCCGAAGCAGACTCATCCCAAGCTTACAGAGTTGCTCGAATGTTGCTGGCAGCATAACCCAACATTGAGACCCAACTTCACAGAAATTCTAGATAAATTAAAGCATTTAGCAAAAGAGGTATTGATTTTTTTATTTTTATTTTTATTTTGATATGTTCTTGGGACCAAAGCAGTTTTTGTGATTTTTAAAAATGCAAACTTTAATGTAATGTAATGATGTGAATAGGTTGGTAACGCGGGAGAGGGGCGAAAGGACAAATCACATATCGGATTTTTCTCGGGTTTTAAGAAGGGACATCACTGAAATAGATGCAGTATAAACTTTAGTGAGTGTTGTGTTGTTCCAAAAACTCATATTCTCATCATCAAATTTACTTGTTCTTGATATGACTTGTGTTCCCAAGTTGACATAAAACTAGCTGCAGTCAAAATACGAAACGGGCTGATTTAAGAGAGTGAAATTACAATTATTGGTCTCTTTGTTTAGTTGTAGTAGTTACTAAGCTTTTAGATGTATACCTATTGAACCATCTGGATCATTACCCGGTTAGTTGTATATGAAGCATAATCGTTAGGGGACTAGAGGGAAAGCATTATCGTTAGGGGACTAGAGGGAGGTACGTGGTTGCAGGCATGTGGCTATTGCGGTCTGCAGCGGGGGCGTACGTGGTTTCGCACTTGACAAACACGCTTGTAGTATTCACAGGAGCGGAGGCGCTCAGTAGCCAATTTGTTTATTTAAAAAAAATTTTCATTTTGTTATTTTTGACGCATTTAGATATTTGAAAACAAAAAAAATAATATATTTATATTTGTTTATCTTGAGTCGTTGGAACTATTCGAGATTGGTATTTCAAGAATTATGATCATATTTTATGTTTTAATACTATTCTTTTTTCATAGAAAATGTCAAAACGACCCTATGTCGGATTTTCTTAAATGATATGTCAAAATACTAGTTTATAATTTATATAAACTATAATATAATTTGGCCTTTAATTAAATAAGCCAATGAGCGGGTCACAAGTTGACCTTGGGCTTGGCTTGTTTACGAATTGCTTGGCTCGTTTACTAAGAGATAAGTTCGAGCGAGTTGTTTTCAAGTGAGTTATAAGCCCAAAGTTTTTTTTAGCAGCCTTAGATATATAATGGATAATGCTCTTGTAGACTAGCCTTGTTTTTTTATGAGATTCTCATCTATTCCAATTAAGAAAAAGAAGCATTAAGAAGATGAAGGGGTTTGTATATGATTTTTAAAACATGTTAAAAACAATTTTATATAGTAACTAACTTTAGTAACCCGTGTATTACACGAGTTATATATAAACTATTAAATAAAATAAAATTTTATTAATTATAAAACAGTATTTTAAAATAAGATATCATTGAAATTCCGTATTAGTAAGGATATAAGTAATAAAACAATGATATTAATTTTTTAAATTTTTTTGTTTAAAAAAACTAAACATTTATTTCAAAAAGAATCATTATTATAACTCCCAATTTTAATTATTTTTATTTATAAATATTTTATTTTTTAAAATCACCAATTTTAAATATTTTGATTTTTTGAAAAACTTATTATTTTATAAAAAATTATTTTTTTATAAATAATTTTAATAAATAAAACTTTTTATTTATTAAAAAAGTACTTTTAGTCTATAAAGATATTAAATAATATTATCTGTAATTATAGTAACTATTTAAAAAGGAGAAAAAAACGATAATATTTTGATGAGAATGAATGTGTTGTTACGTGTCTATCATATTTACCTTTTATTAAAGTATAGATTTTGAATGTTTTAAATTTCTTCGCCAAATATCCACATGCAAGTACTTTTAGAATCCAAACAAAAACGAAATATACGAGTTTAAGAAAAACATGCATAGTGATTGTTCAAGTAGAATGGATAACCTAAGGAATCTACATAACCCTCCTCAATACTCATACAAGTTCTTGACTCCAGATGCTAAACACAATGAGAAATGGAAGAACTCTTTTCTTTCTTCTCCTTTTCAACTACTCTTAGCAACAAGCTACGAGAGTGGGGATCCACGCGTCACGACCGTAAACTTCTTAACCTCTCTCTACTGCCTTTGCTTGTATCTTTCTTACACAATAGATTTTTGTAATCAATGTTGTAAAAATCAGAATAGTTGGCGATTGGAGACCGGCACTTCCCCGCTTCGATTTTCCCTAATTGGCACCTAAAATCGCTAATCGATCAACACAGGTCAAAATCGGGATAAATTGGCCCTAGTCGGCCCTTAATGTTTTTCTAGAATCCGCCGAGATATAAATTTCCTGCCAAATAAGTTTGTATATATATTAAACTAAACATTTTTGTATACAAATTTACATATATAAAATGTGTGTATGTATATATATATATAATTGAAATTTATATATAAAAATCCCAAATCATTTAATCCCGATTAATCTGTAATTGGTATCTGATCGCTCGATTAGATCCTAGCGATTTTTACATATTCTTCTGTATATACAAAGAAGGAACGATCAAATATAATATGAGTTTTCTCTTAGAAAATATGAGAAAGGTTTAACCAATCAATCAACCATTTATTAAAGGAAATCAATGATTAAAAGGATATGAATATGCCAAATGTTGGACAGTTTAAAAAGCTGTCACATCGCTTGAAACTTGTGTGAGATCATCAAGCTTGAAATCGATTCGTTTGTTAACGAGGCAAGCCCAAGCCAAAGTCAGTTCAACTTATGGCTCGCTCGTCACATCGTTTAAATTAAATGTTAAAATTTATATAAACTATAAACAAAAATTATAATTTACATAGAAAATGTTTATAATCTTTGAAATAATAATCTTTTATTGTTGTTTCAATTATTTAAGATTAAGAAATACAAAAATTATTATAGCGTTTATATATATAAATATGTGTAAAAGTCAAATTTATTCTTTTATAAAAATAAAAAACTTGGCTAACAAGCCAGATCAACTCATCTCGTTTATAAACGAGTCCATCCGAAGCCTACATTTTAATCTCGTTCACATACACGAGCTAGCTCAGTATGGCTTGATTTTAAACAAGCCGATCCCGAACCATTCTAGCTCAGATCGGCTCGACTCGTTATAGCCCCACAAATTAACCAATATATGAAAAAACAAGTTTGAGGAATAGTGGGTTTTGGTGGTTTTGCATTTGGCAACCGAAGTTTTTGTTTTTGCAATTCTCTCCCTATGGGTGTAAATATATATAAGTTAATGTCTTTTGTTTAGAGAGAGAAAGAGGGTTTTTTGTAAAAGGGGAGGCAAGCTCTTCTTGCTGCTGCCGCGAAGCTCCATCGTCCACCACCCCAAAGCACAACCGACTGCCTCCAGCGAAGCGGTACGGGTTTTGGTGGCCGGTCTATGTCTCTTGTCTAGGGCAAAACACTATCGGTCTGGGGCATTTGGTGGGGTTTGTGGTCTCTGACTGAAAAGGGGTTGGGGGTTGCCGGCGGGTGTAGGCGGTAGGCTCTCCGGTGTTCCCGACTACTAGTTCCACCGTCGCCGTTGGTCGTGTGATGGGCATCGGGTTTCGCCGCCACGTTGACTACCAAATGTTTTAAAACCTACCAAGAATGTTCTTGTAGTTGGTGGATAGCCGATAAAAATGGGTCAAAATAGGAGTCTCACTTGCAAAGTCCATATTAAATAAAAATAAAAAGCTTGTATAAATATATAATCTTGAATAATATGAATCTATAACACCTCTTATTGCATCAATGGGCATGAACCATAGAATTTCCGGATATATAAGTCAACATTTAGTTCATCAGGAATTATTTTATGCTTGATCATTTGTGCATGTTGGTAATCTTGAATAATATGAATCTTATGCTAGAAAAGAAAAGAACAAAAGATGAATAATACCCCTTGACAAGCTCCATCCATAATCACCAATCCAATAAGCTTTGACTTCTTTAACTTTGGCAAGAGTTCTATAATATAATAATCAAAGAATCCAAATTTTTGGAAAAGTAGAAAATCAACTAATCAACCGAAAAGTTTCAACAAAATTCTAATATCCATTCGACTATGAAGTTTAAACCTCCTCTCTCCCAACGTCTAAGGATGCAAAGAACATAGTTTCTGAGACAAATGAGTTTTATAAAGATCGAATAACATCATCATCAATCGAGATAATTAGTGAGAAGATTAGAGATTATAGACCTTGAAGAGCCTTACCTTTACTATATCCGAAAGTAATGAGATCGGATGAGAAGTGGACCTCATCAACTGGGAGAGATGAAGAGATTACGTTGGTTCCTAATAGTCTTTCTGGATACAGACGAAGCACCAGTAACGATGTTCCATAGAATTTCCAATCGGTGATCATGATGATGATGACGACAATGACGAAATCGTTTGGAATAGAAACTAGTCGATAAAATCGAAGTTCCGAGATTTGAAGCTTCATCCCAGCGAAGATGATAATGTGCCAATGAAAATGATGAAGGAAATACAGTTAAAGATGTCTTCGTCGTCGGTTTTTAAAAGAATGAGAGAGAGGGGCTTCTTTGTATCTGACAAGTAGCGAGTGGGAAGAGGAAGTCGAAGAACGTGTTTAATCCGTGGGACAAATAAAACATCAGGATGCAATTGCCGATAACCTTCGCTTTTAAAAATAACTGCTGACTTTAAAGTGCTAAGATTTAATTTTAACAAGAGTGCTAAGATTTAATTTTAACAAGATTCAATGGTCCATATACAATATCCCAGCGGTTACGATATCTGCCGGCAATAAAACATATAATTGTGATTTCTTCACAAATATGATGATGCAAGTTCCACTTCGATTAACTGGTATTATTATTCCGGTTAATAATTGATATTTATGTAAGTTGACCAATTAAATAAAAAAGATTCTTATAAGAAAGATGATTTAAAACTTTAATTAAGCAAAGTATCACAAGTAACTATCACAACCGAAGTGACTGATATGTTGTCCGAACAGATATCAAGAACAACACCTAGCCTAACATTGATGCTTAATAATATGTGCATGCATCATGTTTCAAACTTGTTTCTTTCTATTTACAAAACTAACTTAACATTACTAATGCTTTTACTTGCATCAGTAACTAAACATTACTGATGCTTTTATTCGTTCTATCGATCTACTGCTCATTCAAGACTCTATTGGAAGCCCATTCTGACTCCATGCAGCGTATCCACCTGCTATATCCGTCACACCTGTGAAACCCTGCGCTCGCAGATCAATCCCGTTGGAAGTGTTCTAACGGAAAGAACAGACGAAATGAGATATATTTGCACTTACAGCGGAAAGAAGATCGGTCGCAGCCATTAGAGACCGTTTGCCCAATTGGCATCCCTGTTCATCATGTTCGTAATGTAAGTTATCGAAAGATTTCTTAATACAATGCTTGAAGTAAATATGTTGCAGACGGTCAATTAAGGTCCAACTTACAACAATGATCTCATCGTCTTTTCTGAAATGGGCTGATACTTCCTCCAGAAAATCTGGGTTTTTTGTCATCCCTGTTGTAGTATACCCACAAGAAATTGTTATATGCTAGAAGTACAATGAACAACAGCAATTAGAACCTATCACCAAAACGCGGGGAATTCGGTCATAACTACGAAATCATGAATTGGCATCTTAACCTTTGTTTTAGATCAGTAACATTGTGCATTAGTAACAAACAGGTGAAACCAATATTTTTATAACCGGACTAGTCTAGAAATAGGCTCATCCCTCTCTCCGGTCGATTTACCGATCCACCAGTGGACTTACTGATCCACTAGTGGGCTAGTGTCATAAACAACAAGAAAGTTAGATCTGACTATATACTGAGTTTAAAAAGCTAAAATAAAAATTAGATTTGTTTACAAAGTACCTAATTTAAAATACAAATGAAAAGACTGAATGTTTTAGTGTTAATATACAATTTCAAAGAGATTTAAAAGAGGAATACGGATAAGAAAGTACTAAATTGATCAGAAAATGAGAACTCGAAAGACAATGGACCGGTGCCATGACATGATCAGGGTCTGGTTAAAACACGGTGCGCGAACTGCATATTTTTTACCTTATAATTGCACTAAAAATCACTTTATGTTCTCACTCTTTTTAATTAAATAATGTTTTTTATATGTTTTATGATTCATTACATCTTTTCTCTACTTCACTCCCTACCACTTTAAAAAAATACAAAAAAAATTAATTAATTAAGATGAGCGGTGTTTTACTAAATATACAGGTAATATTTTTTATATATTTTATCGTTCATTACCTCTTCTCTTTATTTCACCCTCTACCACTTTAAAAGAATACAAAAAAATTAATTGGGATGAGTGGTGTTTTACTAAATATACTAATAAACACTAACATTTTTTTATCTGTTCTAAAAATTACTCACGATCATTTCAAATAATATAAGAAACACAATCAGAAATATATAAAAAATAAACCTACCGTGAATGCTCAGAAACACTCGTGACACACAACATCATATCCATATTTAAAAATTATAATCCCTTTTTATGCAGGTTGCTTAACTTCTAATAAATATATAAAGATTCAAATCCAAATATAATAAAGCTCAAACATACCTGATCCTAGTTTTAACAAATAAGGAACATTGATGGCCCCAACAGCATGTCCAGCAGAGAACTCTTCAGGAGTCCTACACAATAACATCCAAACACATTACAATCCACACCCTCAAACTATCAACTAATGACTCCTACACCCCCTACACTTCAATTGACAGCTTCATCTTTCAATTACAGTACCTGACGTCCAAATAACGGTGGCCAGCTTGATGAAGCTCATGAGCCACACGCACCGGCACCGACGGCGGTGTCACCGGCGCCGTCGGCTTCACATTCTCCCCCACCGTAGCCATCCAACTGTATCAAATCTCAATTTGGTTCACACAAAACAGATCATAATCCATCAATAATCGAAGATCATGTAATTTCAACTGAAAACGAACGATGATTTGAAATTAAGAGCCCTAAAACTCTGAAGCACCTGAAGTTTAGCTTTCTGTTGCCTACTCCATTCCGATTTCTACCGCTGCTGCGTTGATCCGACAACTGAGCCTTCGTCATCGAGGAAATCAATCGCGATCTGAAGCAACACACACATTGAAATACAATAAACAATCGATCGATCATCGATTCAATTTGCAGAAATTTCATAGAAATCAATCAATCATTCAATCAATCAATCAATCAATCAATCAATCAATCAATGAATCAATCAAACAAACGAACCTGCATTGAGAGGGAGATAGAGGAGGAACTGTGGAGATCGGTGAAGCAACAGCAGTATGTTTAACAGGTATTGTTGAAGTGATCATCATCATCATCATGGTGATACAGAATTGAAGTATGTAAGCAGCACTTTGTGCAGATGTAGTTAATAATAATATTATATTATTGTTATGAATGGAAGAATGAGATATTGTGTGGTGTGAAATGAGTAATGAGGAGGGTGTTTGTATATATAGGGAATGAAGCATGGGAGGTCATGAAAGTGGATATTTGGATAATTGGGGTGAGTCATCAATGTGATGGTAAGTGTGTGTGTATAGATAAGTTCTAGAGACTGGCTCTTTGCCACTTCTTTTCTACTCATTCACACGTGTCTCCTAACGGCATTTCACTAGTATTTTTTACATTTTTTTTGGGAGACGATTCTATTTGGTGAATAACTAGTTTTTTTTTACCCACGTGCGTTGCGGCGGCGGCTTACACGGTATGATAAAGTAAAAAATACAATCGAGCTGCGTCGATTCCGAACAAAACTTATATCAGGATGTAGAGTAACTCGAATATATACCATCGAATGAAAACATATTATATTTGACGTGACTTCAAATAAAATTTACATTGAATCATAGCCAATTCAAAGCGCATATAAAAACAAAACACATGCGGCAACATCGTGTATGGTATAATAAAGTATAAACTACAATCGTCCGATCTCATTCCAAACTAAATATATGTCGAAACGGAAAATAACTCGAATTTATAAAATCAAATTAAAAAGTATTATATTTGACCCGACTTTTTCCCTACAAAATTTACATCAAAACACAAACAAATTCAAAGTATACTTAAAAATAGGCAAATAAACGTTTTAATTTGAACTTGCTCGTTTCCAAATAAAATTTACGTTAAAATATAGACACACGTGAATTTATATCGGCGTACAACGTCTTACATGTGAAAAAAATCATATACTTTACTTAAACTCACTCGCTGATGTGCAATTAACGGTGAACAACCAACGTTGTCGACATATTTTACTAAAAAAACAAAACTTATACGTAAACTCAAGCGTCGTATGAATACGTTACAAATTAACGTCAAAATATTGAAATATAATTTTTTTAATTGATTGACATGCAAATTCGTTATGTCCATTGCTACGAGGACATTAGCGTGACTAAGTACGTAGAAACGTATGAATTTATGCCGTCATTGTTTTGAAGTTTAAAACGTAAATATAAAACAGTATTATGTCTCGCCCGTTACGATTTAATAGTTTAAAAATGGTAATTTAGAGTGAAAAAAATATAAGAAAATTGTTAAAGAATAAAAATCAAAAGAACCCAGAAAAAAAAAGAAAGAAAACCCACAAGAATCAAACCTGTATCCCAGGTTTAAAAACCCAACAATTTAACCACTAAGCTACCATCACCACTTTGTTTATTTGTTTATAAATTAAATTATTTAACTCAAAAGTAAGTCGGTGGCTTTGAGCCATCAACGTTGTTATAGTGTAATTTGATGGTAAAAATGTTATTTTTCTTTAAATCTTTTGAAGTTTAGGTATGTAGTTTGCAAGAATGTTACAAAATTTATATTATTCAATTACCATACAAAGATGTAACAAAACAAGTAAATGACAAATGAAATAAACAAAATACAAGAAAGTGAACCCAAAGATGAAACTATCCTAGTTGAAATACCCAATTGAATCACCAAATTGATTCAAAGTTACAACGCCCAAATGAATTCAATATTAAAACATCATATTGAATTCAAAGTGGAAACACCAACTTTATTATTTTGTCATGTCCTAGCTTGTCAAAAAGCTAGATTAGCCTTAATTTTTTCTCTCATTCAAAATCACTTTTTTTTTGTTTTTGTATGAAATAAAATTTCAATAATCCCTCACATGTGAAAAAAATATCATTTTGGTAATATGAAAACTCATTTTCACATATTTTTCCAACAATACCCCACATGAATGATGATCAATCCATACATACAAGTTTATTAGATACAATTTAGCGGTTGGGTATTGTAGGATAGGTAGATGTAATATTTCAACTTTTCTTTATGAAGTATACTTAGTCTTTTTTTTTTTATTTGTAGACGTGATGTTGTTGAATGAACTACCATTTATGTAGACATTATTACACTTCACACAACACTCTTCTTGGTCTGTTCAACACCTCATTGGTGTGCCCATTGTAATAGTTGAACGCTATCCTGGTTGTATGAGAGCTCTAGGGATTGCGCACCACATAAATCTATTAAAAACAACTCCACTTCTCTATAACATAAATGATTTTCAAAAAATAATTAAAAGCAATACGCTTAATCTTTTTTAATATCACTGATTTATTTTGGGATAGACATGGAGTAACAACTCCCTTCATTCATTTGTGTTACTTTCCTACAATGGCTTCACTTCTCGATATAATAGTTAAACGTTATCCTGGTTCTATGAGAGCTTTAGTCTCAATCCATGTGATGAGTAGTAAACTAACTTCTTGCTTAAGCCTTTCATAAGGGATCCACAATGGAATCCATTGACTTCATGTAGTTAACCATGATAATCCCCATTGACAGTAGTTGTCTTATCATTTTGTATCTACGTTTGATGTGTCTTGATTTATGATTGTATATTGAGTTTTAAGCACTAACAATTCGTGGCTAGCTATCACAACTTATGTAAATAGTTATCAATGGCTTTGACCATCTTGGGATATCTTCCATAAATTTACGAAGCTACTTCGCCTCTTCTCCAAATTTATCCAAGGCAATAAACTCAGATTTCATCGTGGATCAAGCTATAACCGTTTGGTTGGACAACGTCCAAGTTATAGACGTACCATCAAGTGTGAACACATACCCACTTGTTGATTTGGAATCTTTCATATTTGAGATCCAGTTTGCATTAGTGTATCCTTTAATCACTTTTAGATCTTAGTTATAATGAAGTCTATAATTCCTTGTGTATTTTAAGTACCTTAGTAATCTTGTCATTATCTTCTAATGTTCAATACTTGGATCGCTAGTGAATCTACATAATCTTCTCAAAACATACACTAAGTTGGGTCTAGTACATGTCATAAGATAAATTACACTGTCAATCACCCTTGAGTACTCTAATTAAGCAACCACTTTACCTCTATTCATTAAAAGATGTTAAGTGGTATCAATCGGAGTTCTAGTAACACTCGTTTCCTTCGCTTTGATTTTTTCAAGGATCTTGTCTGCATAGTGGGCTTGATTTAATATGAGACTATCTTGGCTTCAATTGATCTATAATCCAAGAATCTCATTAGCTAGACTCATTTCATGTAAGACCTCGCTTTTAATATGTCTTTTGTAGATTTGATCATATGACCATCACACCAAATGATAAACATATCATCTACGTAAGGCATAAGATCACATAACCTCTAGTTTTGTCTTTCAAATAGACGTAGCACTTCTCACACTCATTTATTTGAACCCATTGTTGATTATGACATATTCAAAATTTTGAAGCCACTGTTTTGGAGTTTCCTTCAAGTCATAAAAAGACTTAACAAGTCTACACACCTTTCCCTCTTGAGAATTCTCGATGAGAAATTAATTTAATAGCTCAGATATTGTTATTCATGATATTGATCTAATTCAAGATCATTGATAGGTAATGCATTTATTAAATTGACAGGTGAAAGATTTATCAGGAGAACATGTGACGCTGAGTCAGGGTTTGGTGAATCAACGGGTCACTCCTCTAGTTAAAGTATCATGCCTTTTTTTTGTTGCCTAGGTTACACCTTTATAATACCCCAAAAGGGAGGTTTTTTAATTGAGTCTCTCAACTAACTTACAACTTCCCTCCTGCCCCTTCATCCATCCATTACTTTATTATGTAGTATTGGCTAGGGCCTAAGCTTGAGGAAGTTCAAGGCATGATCATCTTCGCTTGCAAATAAACAATACGAGAAGCAAGTTCTTTTAGTGCCAAATTTAGTCATTGTTGATTCTCAAGGTAATCTGAGAGATAGAACTCGTGAATTTGGTTGTCTACTCGAATTATCTATTACACCACCTTGGGCCAAGGCTGTTGAAGGCGTTGGGGTGGGGGGGGGGATGCCCATCCGTAGGTCCTAACTTGCTTCCCACCAGAAAGAACCACTCACTAGCTAGCCGGACTAGTGGGGGCCTATATGGAGACATATTGAAAACCATGCCTTTCAAAACAAACGCAATGCATGTCTTCCAAAATATAAAGAAAAAGGGGTAAGAAAGATGGCGTGCAGCCTTCAAAGCACCTGTAACGCACAGTCGGGTTGCTCACGCAACGGATCTCTCTCTTTATCTAATATATATATCTAGAAAGAGAGAGAGAGATAGAGAGAGGTGTGAAAGTAATAGCTTTATGTTATGGCCACTCCTCGGCTTATGGCCTTTACGCTGCTACTAGGGTATATTTCTCTGAAGAGCTTGATGACCACGAAAAAAAGATGAGGGCTTTCCTAGGCCTTTCTAGGAGCTTTCGGCCATTTCGTTAACAGAATTTGAATCGTGGGTCCCCTCGTCCGGCTATCTCCTATGTTTAAGTCGAGTATTCGGGGATTCTTTTTGAAAAAAAGGGAATGAGGGCTTTCCGGACCTTCCCAAACCACTAAATTCCCAAGACGTATCCACTATGTTCTAAAAGGCGGATGTTGCTAATGAAGAATTCACTAGTCACCCCATAAGTAGCAAGATTATTCATAGTATCCAGCAAGATCTTAAGGTTATTCACGTTCTCCTCCTCAATACTTGGACTATTAATTTGTGGATGTTCCTATTAGGACCTAGCGGGAAACTATGCCGATTTAAAAAAGCTAGCATCAAACTATCGATAGCTTTTTTGGCATCAACAAGATCCTGCTACTGAGTAGGACCTCAGGTCGCTCCATTTAGATCTCATCTTCTAAATTACCATTAAAATATATAGTTTTCACATCCAATTGGTGAATTTATAAGTTTTTCAAACCCACAATAGAAAGAACCAGCTGAATAGAGGTTGTTTATGCCATAAGCAAGTATGTGTCAAACTAATCAAGACCTTTTTTTTGTCTATATCCTTTTAATCACTAGCATAGCCTTCTACTTATCAATTGTGCCATTATCTTTCATCTTGCTTTTGAATATACAAGAATATCTAAGTGGTTTTCAATCCAGAGAAAGATCCTATACCTCAAGAGTATGATTCTATAAGATATAGTCAATTTCATTATTGATTTTCTCTTTTTGTTGAGGTGCTTTGGAAGAGGCAACCACGTCATGATAAGTATTAGGTTCACCCTCAACCATATAAGTCATGAAGTCCAGACCAAAAGCTTTCTTAATTCGTGATCGTTTGCTTCGTCTTGGCTTAACCTCTTCAGGCTCGGATTGTTTATGTCTCTCATTATGAACAACATCAACAACTCGTGTTAATGAACTATCATGTTATTACCTTTAACACGCGAAAACATTTTCAAGGAATGAAGCATTTCTTAATTACATGATAGTGTTTTTGATGTATATAAGATTCTTGGACTCATGAACCATAAATCGATAAGCATTACTATTTTGTGCATATTCATTTTAAGTCATATTTTTTAAACCTTAGGTTCTAGAATTAAGACCTTTTTTAGGAACCCCCACACTTCCAAGTATTTGTATGATGGCTTTCTTTCTATCCATAGCTCATAACGAGTTTCATCCCTTGTCTTGTGAGATATCTTATTTAGAAGATAATTAGTCGACAATAAGGTCCCCTCATATGTTATGGCTCAACTTGAAACTAATTAACATGAAATTTATCATTTCTTTCCATGTACGGTTTTTACGTTACGCAATGCCATCTTTTGTGGAGTGCAGTACACTTGTGAATAATTCCATTTTGTGCACATATGTCTCTAAATGGTAAAATATATTCACCTCTTTTATCTATCCTAACAACTTTGGCATCTTGTGAAGTTTATTCTAAACCTTAGTTTTTTGCAAGAAAAAATTGTGTATTGCTTCATCTTTACTTTTAAGTAAGTATACATAGAAATATCTTATACTATTATCAACAAAAGTTATGAGATACTTATTACCACCTCTAGTAGGAATCAATTTTAAGTCACATACATCCGAGTGAACTAATTCAAGGGGCAAGATTACTCGTTCAACCAAACTTTATGTTGATCTTGTAAGTTTGGATTCTACATAAATTTGACATTTAGAGTTAGAATCAATTTGGAATGTCAAAATGCTTTTTAGTTTAATCAAAAGTCACATTGAATTAAAATTCACATCTTCTAGCCTACCATCCTAAACATTTGAATAAGTAGAAGTAGATGTAACCTAATTCATGTCCTTTTTCACGGCATATTATATTAAGTAGAACAATCCATTAAAGACATATGTTTAGTTAACATATATTCATCATATTCAAAAACTGAATGACAACCAAACTTGTTAAGTAGTCATCCTTACATAAAACACATCGACAAGAGTGAGCTCCTTTCCCGAAGTTCATTTCAAGATCATAATTCCTTTCATTCTTGATGTCAGTGTAGCTATATTCCCTATGTACCACTTGCTTTCCACTACCTCTTTAAACTTTTTTAAAAATAAGAAATATTTTAAAATTGGTGTTTTTAAAAAGTAAAACTTTTATAAAATATAATCGCAATTGGGAGTTGTATTGGCCTAGATTAATCTGAACTCAAAGAATTTTAGTTTAGCTGTATTGGATATCAATAATCTCAACTTTCATTAATTAGTTGGGATTAATCTCAACTAAAAAAATATTTACAGACACTCCTAACTTTGAACTTATTTTTAATTAACGATCCCTTACTAACTGAGAGTTAACCCCTATTCGTTTTTTTGATGAAAATGCGGCCAATTTTTAGCTTATTTACAACTTCAACGCCGCCGGGCCTTCATCATGTCCGTTTTTCGGTGTCTAGCCTCCATCACCACTTAAAATCTTCTTCCAATTAGTCAAGTGGTTCAGATCAGGTAATGGAGATTGATGGATTTTAGGGTGCAAAAGTTTCAAATTGACAGACCTGATGGTAGATTTTAACTTTCTGCTTAGTGTTTTGCGACATAAGAAGTCCACGTCATAAAAAAACTAACGGGGTTAACTTTCAGTTAGTAAGGGATCGTTTGAAGAAAATACGCTCAAAGTTGGGAGTGTGTGTAAATATTTTTGAGTTGAGATTAATCCTGGCCAATAAATGAAAGTTGGGATTATTAAAATCCAATAAGCCTTTCAAAGATTATATTTTTTTAAATGTTTGTTTTTACAAAAAAATTTCATTCTATTTATAATAAGGAAAAAATTTAATTATATCTTATCTTATATTACCATTTTATAATTAATAAATTTTTATCATATTTAATATCTAATTTATTCAACCTGTGTAATATTTGGGTTCACTAAAGCTAGTATATATGTGTGTGTGTGTATGTATATATATGTATATATGTAGAGATGGATAAAGTTTTAGAATACAAAGTGTATATCTTTTCTTTAAAGTGCATATGAGCCATGAATCAAATTACTTAATGGTTGAGATTAAATGAAATAAAGGGTTAATGGATTTAAATACTCTCAACTATTGGAAATTAGTCGCTGCCACCCCCAAGTATCATTTTGGCGAATATAACTTCCAAGTAAATATTTCGGTGTCTGTATCACTCATCGTTTGTCAAAACCCTAATAAATAAGCTGATTTATTTTGGTCATTGTGTCAAATAAATCAGCTCATTGTGTCATATACGTTCATAGTATCATATATTTTATATAATTTGTTAGGGTTTTGACAAACGGCGGGTAATACAAATACTGAAGTATTTACTTGGGAGTTATATTCGTCAAAATGATACTTGGAGATGGCAGCAGTCAATTCCTAATAGTTGAGAGTATTTAAATCTATTAACCCAAGAATTATCATATCTGAAAAACAATTCTCACATGTGAAAAATGTATGGAAAAGTAAAATTGGTATAGCATACGATTATTATTTTGTTTTAATCCCTTATTTTCTTAAATGCAAATAATTTTTTATTCAACATTTTGCTTTAATAAACTGATAACATAAAATCAAGTTTTTTATTCTTTTTAATTTAAGTGTAGTATTCGAATACCTTTCATAGAAAATGATATAAAAAGCAACTATTTATTTTGCGTATAACTAGCATGCTTATTATTTTGCTTATTTATAAACATAACTTACATACTTATCATATAACTTGCATAATTATATTGTTTAACTTGAGTAATTATTTTTGCATGTAATTATAAACCTAGGTTACGTAATTATAAACATAAATTACATAATTATTAACATAACTTGCGTAATTATTTTTTATAACTCAAGTAATTACTATTGCGTGAAATCATAAACATAACATGTGTTATAATAATCATAGCTTGTGTATTATCATATAACTTGAGTAATTAGATACATTTTGTGCATATACACGTGTCGCGTCTAGATAGCTTTGCACATTTTGTGTGTTTTTGTCACTTTTCATAATAATCTACCATTATACACGTGTGCATGTATGTATATATGTATATGTATATATTTATATTAATACGTACATGCATATATACATATGCATATGTCTATGTATGTATGCATGTAAAGAGAGATAATTTGTTTATTCTAAAAAGTCAAGAAATCCCAAGGTGGACGGAATGGAAGTCATGCACTATGCCAGTACCACATCCCGCACACCTCCCACATGAAAAGGGGGAATGTTGTTCTCCGTTTCTCATACCTTAGTTCCCCATCCCGTCTTCGTGTTTTCTTCTTTGTTGCAGCTGGCAATGCCTAGAGGTGGGGATTGTGTTCCTTCGTGGTACCGCCCCAACAACTCTACCCCGCAATTCTTATTGCCGCATGTTTTCCGTTTAGTCTAAAAAGGATGAAGAAAATATTAAACCATTGATCAAAGTAATGAATATCTAATATGAATGAGGTGACCACGTGAACTCAAAATGACTCAAGTTATGACAAATATCGCCAAAAGTGTAATTGCCATTATTTTTGACATTTACTTGTTCTACATATTTTAAACTTAAATAACTTTTATATACTTTATTATTTGAAAACAATAACATGAAATCAAGCATTTTTCTCTTTAACTTGCATATAAGATTGTTATGTTTTTTTTAATTTATTTAAGGTGTTTTGAATTGAGGGTGCGTTGAATAGTGTGTCTATTTGTGTATTTAGCTTCAACACAAACCCATTACACAGCGGGTTGTTTCATATAGTGATGTGTTACGTTTATGCGTCTTTACGCTTTGAGTTTTGGTGTTTTTAGAGATATTATTCATACTTTGAGACACATGACGTCTCCCATTTATTGTCATGCTTCTTAGAACGAGCATTTTTAATATAACCAGCCTATATGAGGAGAGAGGCGCCGGCTGACTAAATAGAATCAGTTTAATTAGGCATATAAACAAGAATGTTTGCTGCTTAAATTGAATGAATGCAGGCTTAAAGCCTACAAAGTTTGGCTCCAATGCGCGCTTTGTTCACTAGTGTGGACCAACTAAACTTTTTCTATTAAATTATTGAAGTTGATGTTCTATACCATATTGCATGATTTAAATATTTCTAAAGTTACATAATATCCTAGAAAGATGAAAATGAGTTCTACTATTTTACAGTTGAATCCTAATTCCTTTGTTAATTACTCCGAAGCATATTTGGCTACATTGATGAACGCACTTCATTAAAGAAGCATGTAAGTACTTCAAACAGCGGATGAAGCAATTACAGCTCCATTACAGCTCGCTTCCCTTGTGGTTTTATTCGTACTAATTACAAACCTTCCAGGTTTGTTCTCGTCTTTCTCCATGAGCTTCTTACTAACAACAACCTCCTCTAGATGTGCCACCTTCTTACGCGCTCTCTATCAACCATCTCCCGTCTCTAGATCAACCTCCTCAACATCATAATCAATCTCTCTAACTCGCTTCTCGTGAGCATGGCCATACCCCAACCAATGACGCCATCATCGGGATGGACGATTGTGAATTAATTGTTCATAGTATATGGTTATACATGTGTTGGAGTAATATTAATTTCAAATTATCATTGATAAATACTAACTAAAGCATTCATTTCAATCAAACAAATATCAAATAAACATAACAAAGTGTAACTTAAGAAGTGATTGAAATGACTGAAACCATTCGGTTCATATGACAATATCAAGACTTATAATGCAATAGTGTAACATAAAAGATAAAGTAAACACAATTAAACCTAATGACTGAATTGACTCGGTATGCAGAAGAAACCTTATGATTGACTGCATGAATCCAGTTACAATCACAACTCGAACAATTATATGGGGGTGGGTTTGTCAAATTAATTAATCAATCATTGTTTTCGTGGTTGTATAAATTAGTGATTGTGTTAATTACACCTAGTTTATCTAACTACAAACACATAATTGCAAGTAACAAATAGCATGTTTTGAATTAAATTTTAAAATAGAACAACAATGATTGAATGAGTATTATATAATTTTCTCAAAATATAAAACACATAATAATAGGTCATGAATACTCACTTGATAGTTGAATGTGGTTTGAATAATAACAATGGTAGATTAAACACAAAGATTCCTCACATGCTAACCTAATAAACGGTGTCTTAGATTAAAACAATATCATAATTTAAGGCTAAGTCTTGATTAGAGTTTCTTTGGAGATTTGGCTTTAACAAATATATTTACAAATAATATATCTAGATTATTATACATATTAATTGAATAGAAATAGAACAAAACTGAATAAATAATTGAAATTGAAAATAATAATGAATAATTAGTGAAATTGAATTATTTAATGTAATTAAATATTTAATATATAATTATAAAGTTGGAATATTAAATGTGAAAACTAATTAATTTAATAATAAATTATTTAATATTTGGTCAAAATAATTAATTATTTAATTGATTTACAAAAATTTAGTTAAAAATAATTTGAATGATTTGTATTTGATTTAAAATAAATTTTATAATATTTAAAATTTATTAATGAGTTAATAATGTTTTTATAAAATTTATAATCATAAAAAGATAATAATATGTGAAATCAAAACTTTTAGAATTTTCAAAAATTAAGTAATAATTTATGAAATAGATTAAATTAAAAATAATTATATATTAATTTAATAATATATTAATATATTTTCTAAAATTTAATATACCAAAAAACTGATTTAAAATAATGTGGAGGGAGGCCTCGTTCGAACCTTGGTTCTCCTTGAATTGTTAAGAGTGATAACGAGTGGGCCAAAGCCCATAATCTAATTTTGATTTGTTTTAAATTCATAAAAACATTAATTAGTAATTTCCCAAATTCTCTAGAACCTTAGTTTGATTTCAATCAAATTGAACATGAAACTAGAATAGTTAGTCAAATCAACCATTAGGCTTTTGTAATGTTTTCAGAACCGGATCGGACGTCGAACCGGACGTCTTACTGGTTTGGTGGTCGGACCGGTCGAACCGAATTTAAGACCCGGATGACGTCATAATTATATATATAGTTATATATATAATTAAATATAAGTAATTTATATATGGATTTTATAGTTATATATAAAACTTAACTATATTTTTATATCCAACATACTAATTTATGGTTCAACATCCCGTTTTAACCCATTAAAATCAAAAAAAAAAAAAAAAAAATACAAAATCCTGTCCGAACCGGTCCGGTTTCCCAGTCCGACCAGCAGTTCGGGATGAACCGGCCGGTTCGACCGGCCAAAAACGAGTCGATGAGAACCGGACCGGCCACCCAGCCGATCTCCGGTCGAACCGGTCGGACCGGCCGGTCTGATCCGGTCTCAAAAACACTGGGCTTTTGTTCCCCACATGAATGAAGTGTATACGAATGTTTAATTACTTGGATTGATATAGTTCGGATAGAAAACATGAACAAGAACAATCATGACTAAGGTGTATCAAATGAAGTTGATTCTTGATAATTTGATTCAATGAAAGGATTGAGAAGCTCAAATGAATATAATGGGTGCTTTCCCCTCGGTTAAATAGACAAAATTTGAGCTGTTTCAAGATACACAAATTTTAATTTTGATTCGAGAGTTTTGAGTTTGATTTGATATTAATTGTATGATTTCAAATGCAATTACGTTGGAGTTTAAATTCACAGAGATCATGAGTGCGTTTTAAGTCGACTACTTGAACCAATTGATGGAATTTCGAGTTGAAACAAAATAGGTTTGAATGAGTTTGGTTTCAGGTTATCAAAATCAAAATAGACGACATTAATTTGAATATTTTTTATGGTTATAAGTTTGAATCAGGGTTGCGAGCAATGAGAAATGGTTTGATTGGGTTTAATCAATTGATTTTCGGTGTTTTGATGGTCCCTAGAGACGGCCGAAGAGTTGGTCGAAAAGGTAGTCGACAGGGTCGACAGAAGGGAAAAGAAATTGTTTATAAAGTTTTACAATTTAGTCTATGTGGTTTTCTTGTTTAACATTTTATGTCAAAACCTCTTATATTTAGGTTTGGAAATTACAATTTCAACCATTAAATTTATAAAAACCTAATTTAATAATAAATTAATTTATGTTTATGAAATCAATATAACCTTTATAAATTTTATAAAAACCTTTGCAATTTAATTATTATTTAATAAACAAAAATCTCACAATTAATATTAAAATCTTCTAAATTTATAAAATCTTATTTTATAAATTATAGATTATATTAAATTACATAAATGACTTAATTATTACATTTAAATCACCAAGGATAATTAAAATGATTTAAATAATAAATTTGATTTACATAACTGACCCAACGGGTTTGGGTTTATATTTCAAAACGGGTCAAATGTTACAAGCACCTTTAGGTCATATCTCCTAGGCACTCCTCTCCAACACATTCATGACTTTCATATCCACATGAACTCTGCCTCTAAACATGGTAGAAGGCATTGATAGTCCAGGTGGGTCGAATTTAATGCTTGTTCACATGATGATTAAGTTCCATCTGAGACCATTTTAGAAAGGAAGTATTGGGATGCTTAGGATCCAATTCAGATACCTTTACCACCATAGTTTTATATATCATTCGAGGAAGTTGCTTTCTTCAAACTTGTCTAAATTTTCAATAAACAAAGGAAAGAAAACGGAAGAAGAAGACCGGTGTGAGAAAAATATAACTAAAGAAAAGGTTCCAACATTTTATGCACCTTAAAAGGTCAAAACCAGGATACAACGAAAATTTAATAACAACTTGTCACAAACACCTAGCAAGACCAAAATTATAGTTGTGACAGCTCCACTACCCTATCATGTGTTAGAAACCATCACATTGATAATTGTACAATCTTGTTCTTTTAATGCCCTAACCAAAATGATACTTATTGCGATACAAGGAGAAACAATAAAGGCACATCATACACCAAATGACAATCACCAAATATCCTAAATCCAGCACACTAAAAATGCATCAAGTTTAGGGAACATGTACACATAAGGTCCTGGATATCACAAATGATATAAACAAAATGGAGTCGAGGTATACAAATCATTAGTACTTACACGTGTCACAAATCTAAGAACACAAAAATTCTCACCAATCTAGCCGATAAGATTTCCGCCATATTTCATGTGTGAGGAGGGGACCACGTACTTAAAAAATTTTCAAGACCACCACATACCATCATCAGATATCTATAAATGGCAAGTAAAAGGAACAAAACCCCTCATGCATAAATCTCTCTCTTTCTACGCTCTATTGAGCCTTTACTTGAGTTACTTTCTTACTGTGTAGATATAATGGACCTTATCGGATATCCTGTGATCACAATCTATGTGTTGATAAAGTCTCACCGTCAAGATTGGTATGTATAGTATCCATTTCAACTAAACAACTCTCTGTAATGAAGGCATCTCTGAGTCGTGATGAGAATGCCAAGATTGATACGGTCTAATGGTGAATGATTAGGAAGGATCACCTTTCTAAACCCATACATTCTTAAAGTGAGTAAAATTATAACTACTACCCATGTTCTTCAAGACCTCTATATTGTGTTGAATGAGGTGATTCAAGTGAGAATCTTCTAATTCCATTTGAATCCCTAGGAAAGATCGTGTTTTCAAAGTATGCTTTGTGATATTTATCAAACTTTTTTTATTCTCCTCATTATACAAATTAGGAAAATTGTATTTAAGTACAATATAAATAAATGGTATTTGAATGGTATCATCTCAAATAGTTGAGGGTTCAAGATTAAGTTGTGAAAGCTATGCTTTTGGGCTTTTTGTTTAGGTTAAAAAGATGGAGCATGGGGGTTGGCTTTCACTTAAATAAAATACAACCTGTTGACTAATTCTTTCAACCTAGTTCTATCTTTATTTAAACCAAGCATATGCAATTATAATCTTTATAATAAGCTAATAAAGAAAACCTAGTTACAGACATTGACGTAGATCTCATGTCGAGTCAAAACCACTTATCTTGTCATGTTCATTTAAATTATGTTTCTGAGTGATAATAGTTTGTGAATGTGTGTTCTCTGCTTTCCTTGTGAAAACCTTTGTTTTCTATCATGTATAAGAGTTTCACACTCTTCAGTATTGTTTTATTCTCATTGTTCTCTAGGGTTCATGATTCACATGTTTGCATAGAAGACTATTCATAAATGTTTTGAAGAATTGCGATTTGGGTTAGTGTCTACGGCGATAGTCAAAATCGATGTTCTAGAATCCCGAGGACCCGTAAGTTTTTGTTTGAACCCACAAGCAACATTGTTGGGTTAGTTGTTTTGATCACTAATTAAGGTTAATTGAAAAACCCTTGAAAGTCACAAGGTTAAATCGAAATAAGAGGTAAGTGTTCATGGTTTATTTAGAGTTATTTGATTTATTAGTTATTGTAGGAATAGATCGGTATATGAAGGCAGAATAGCCATGAAGTTTAGGCCCATTCCATTGTTATGTATGTCGTTATTTCAATCTTGTTTTCTTTTGTTGTTGTTATGGATAAATAAGAGAAGATATGGATTGATAAGTTAAATGATTCTAATTTTAGTTGGTGGATAATACAAGTAGAAGCATTATTATATCAAAAAGACTTAGGTGTGGTGTTGAGATAAAAATTTGAGAAACAGAACAAGATGATAGCGAACAAAGGAAAATAAACTGGGTGGTTATTACGTTGGGTTAAACAAAGAGTGTTGCTTTTAAAACATGAAGGAAACCACGACTCGTGGTATTATGCCAACTCTATCGAATATGTATGATAAACTGTCAGTGGCTAATAAGGTGTTCTTGATTCGGGGGCTGGTGAACACAAAGATGGCGGAAGAAGGCTAAGTGATAACTTATATTAACTACCTCAATTTAATATTGGCAAGGTTAGTATTTGTTGGGATTAAATTTCATAATGAGGTTCATGATCTACTAAATATAGAAATATACTTGCTAATATAGCTTATTAATTCCCATGTTTAACATTTTGACATGGATGTGAGACATTATCACATGACCATGAGGTATTGAACTTGTTGAAGAACACCTCACATAGCATGTCACTTAAGGGCACGCCATGTTTTGCCCTATACACTACTTTTGACCTAGTTTAAGCCTTATTTGGGTCATTCTAACTTAGAAACAAAAATCCCTAATTCTCTCAAGCCTCCAAGCTCTTTTCAAAGAATTTATTGATAGAAGAAAGGTAATATGGAAGATCAATTGCTCAAAAGAATAATCTAACATTATAAAACCCATCTCTTTTGTTTTGGTTTGATAAACTCTTGATTCTTGATTTTATTATCTTATTCCTCAAGTATGATTGAGGTTTTTGTAAGCGTCATGGGCTAAACACTCATTATCAATTAGATTAGATGAAGTTTAGCATATTTTGACATGATGTATGCAACTTTTAGTGATAGTTATGCCAATATTTATTAAAAATTTATGAATGCATTTCAATAATTGTGTGTGCTTGTTTAACTTAATAAAGTCTTAAATCTTGTTGGTGTTACAATCATATTATGTTAGAAAATCATGTGTGTTAGAAAATCTATTTATGATTTGTATATAGTAGTGTGTAGTTTATGGCATTTGGTTTGAAATGATAAATGAGGGTTGAATATTTATTAAAGTTAAATAAGTGTGCATCCTTATACATTTGTTTGGGAAAACCATTGTGTTTGTTATGAATTTCTCCTAGATTCGTATATGTGTAACTACAGATAATGCGTAAATTTATGGTACATGCATTCATGTTAGGACATTCATAAGTTGAAGAATACTTAACTATTGTTACACTGCGTGAATTGAGATGGTTATCATGTGTGGGTAGCATTGACGGGAGTCCATTCAATCTTTCACGTTAACTTAATGTAAGGCCCCAAACACGAGAAGCCTCACAATTGGCCATTCATAGCATCAAACATGGTATAATTCTAGTGGAAAAATATAGGTCATTCATCATATTCATAAATAAGTTGCCAAATTACAT
The DNA here is from genome assembly GCA_025506415.1 of Flaveria robusta. Classification (NCBI taxonomy): domain Eukaryota; kingdom Viridiplantae; phylum Streptophyta; class Magnoliopsida; order Asterales; family Asteraceae; genus Flaveria; species Flaveria robusta. The sequence goes on along the minus strand of CM046466.1, from coordinate 14,725,260 downwards.
ATTGTTCTGGAATTAGAACACATTAACATTGTTCTTGAAATTTAAAAAATCAGTTTAAACATGTCGGGATGAACACAAGTCTCTCATTGCCAAATAGCTTCATCATCCATGCCATCCTCAATAACCATTATTACCTACCAACTAATATGCATACAAATTGAGTGAGCGCTAGTTTTATAATAATATAGAAAATACACTTTTGAATGCCTTTTTTAATGAACAAACAACACACATTCATCATATATCAGTCAAATTGACTTCATAGCATTTCTTATCGTGTTCATTATTTTTCTTTCATTATCTTACCTCTTTCATAATCTAGGTTTGCACAAAGCAATAGCCTAAACATATGGTTTACAACAAATGTCAACCCCTTCCAGCGCCATTCTCCGGTTAGCTAAACCTCTAGCAGTTAACCTGCACCAAAAGGCATGTAGCCTGCTCATGAATAAGGGTCAATTTCATTCCATGGTCAATCTCGAGGATTAGACCACAGATGTATATCCTCATGGATTGAAACAACCGTACATCAGTTGAGCTAAAGACAACATGATCGTGCTCCTCCATTTATTTTGTTTGCAAGACTTTTCATCATCATTAGGGCCCGGGTAACATTTCATTAGGTTTCATTATCATTCTTGTCATTCGTTAATGTTCCACTTTAATCATATGTAATACTTATAAGGTATCCTTTCAGTATCATCACATAACATAGAACATTAAAAATTATTAATTGAATAACCACATAATAACTCTTATAACAGAATCATAGCACTAACCCTGAGGAATTATTCTAAATAACATTTAATGCGGGCAATAGTAACTAATGAGGCTGAAGGAACTGATTCAGATGACTTACTTAACTAATGCGGTTAATAGTACTTAGGCTTATGTAAGGGTAATAACAAATGCGGGTGAAGGAAACCGAAGTGATTACCCTAATGCGGGTGACCAACACTTGGCTAATATGATCATACAAAAAAATTCAGATGAAGGAAACCAATATGGGTACCTAATGCGGGTGACCAACACTTGGCTAATATGATCATACGAACAAATGCAGATGAAGAAAACCAAAGCGGGTGAGCAACACTTGGTCATAAGAGCATAATAACAAAAACGGTTGACCGAGTACTAATGCGGGTAAAGGGAAACCTATGCGGATGAGTAAAACTTTTGATCTGATTCAGTCCTTAGTAATTCTAACCACGAACTAACCTGTATGAGCTCACAATGCATAGATCTAACATTCACATAACTAGAGTTTATAACCATAACTCCTCATGTATACAACATAAGCATAGATCTCATTAAAACATGATATTTACGTAAAAATGTCACATTTAACATACTAAACATATGTTTATCAAAAGTTTGTCATAGTAGCATGCATATCAGCTTCAAAAGTGCTTAAAACATGTAAATAATGGGATTTAGAACTCACCTTAGAAGCCTTCGAATAAAAATGCTAAAACTAAAGGTAGAACTCGATATCTACACACATGCACACATAAAGATTCAAACTTTACACATAGAATTGCATGGAAATTGACTTAGGAGTTTAGATCTAGCTTAGATCTAAGAGAAAGCACCATAAAAATCTTACATTTGATTAATTTTTCAACTTTCTCTCTCTAGAACCGATAGGAGCTTTCTCTCTCTAAAATAGGGTTGTTGGGAATGCATGAGAGTGAGAGAAGGGGTGGCTCGTTCCTTTATACCCTCACATGAGCATATTATGCTTTTGCCCACTTTTGATCCTTCTATATATTTAAAACATCTTTTTTATTCTTTTTCTTTCCTTTAAAGATTTTCGAGCGTTACACTTAATAGTATCATTGGTTCTTCATGGAATAACTTTAGATTGCTATTGTGTGTTTATAGTTCTAGGTTTGCAAAAAATTATATAATTTGATAACCTTGACAAAAGTCAAATTTACTTTGATGTGTAAAAAATGGTCTTACCATATGTGCATGCATATTATCAATGTTTTGCTAAGAGAATTTGAAATCTAAGTGATATCTTCATTTGATTGTTAATTTTCACCTTCTTTTACTTACTTTAGTTAGGTTAATTGTTTGCTAATAAAGTTAATCACTATCTTCATAACCCATTCTCTTTTATTAGCTAGATAGATAAGGACTTCGTATCGAAGCTCCCATGCTCACAGATTGATACTTGGTTCTTATCAAATGACATAGTACTAAGCGATATGTATACTTGCTTAGTGTGTGTAGTTAATCATAAGGTGAAAATTATTTTATTATTTTAAAGCTTAATTGTGTAAACTCTAATGTTAAGATTTTATATATACTAACACACATCAATTTAATGTTGTTATAAACTTTACTAGACAATTGGTCTAAAACTGTTATTGTGACTTCTAGTTCTATGGGGACTATTTGATTCACTTTTGAATGTTTTTAAGATCTTATTCAAAGCGAGGATGCCAAAAGGAGGAATTCATAGGGATCATTAAGTAATGAATTGTTGAATGTTAGTAAAGGTTAGGAAGCAGTAATGGTAGGAGTACATCTGAAACTCAAAAGAATTTGACTTGTTGGAGCTGTAAAGAGTGTGACATGTTTAAAGTTAATTTTCAAAGAAGAAGACTGGATAGAACATTGTTAGAGATGTTTTTGAAGATGAAGCATTGGTCCTCAGTGTGAAAAGTAATGTGAACTTTTGGGTCATAAATTCTTTGTGATTCGTTTCATGTAATGCACATCAATGAGATGATGATGAAGGTGCGGCCCTAAGAACCAGAGCATTGATTGCACTACATACACTAATTCACAAACCTCGTGTGCGGCTAACCATTTTCATTTCCTATCTAAAAGAACTCAAAGAGAAATAAAGGTTAGTGTACCACAACCGAGAGATCTATTACTTAAGATGGTGTCTAGCTCCGGACTATATTTAGTCAGTTGGTTTCGCATCCTTACTCGGTGTAATCAAGGCCTATTTGAAAGCTGCCTATGCGGTGGGTTTGAATTTCATAGGAGTGAAATAGCTTGATTTCTTACATAGACTTTAGTGAGTAGTGAGCTTCTTGAAAAATATGAAGACTTTAGGAATGTATGGTTAGCAAATGATGAGATTCTTGAATATAAGCATGAGGGATATTGATTTAAAAACTCCATTGGAAACTATATATAACTCAAAAAATGTCACTATGTTCTTGGCTCGAAGATGAAGCTTATCCCTATTAGTTAATTTGATGAACAAGGACCAGACGTTTAAGCTTGGTGGTGGTAAATGGACGGTGATGGATCATAATCTTGTAATTGCTCGAGGAAAGAAAGGATGATCATTATATATAGTTGAGGTATCTGATGAGGGATATATACTCGCCTTGGCTCATAAAGACAAAGTCTGATTCATAGACATAAGTGCCCCCAAGGGGACACCATGAGGGTCTCCCGCAACCCATGAAAATTTTATTATATTAGCATACATACGAATAATTCTAAGCAACCCCGAAAAAGTTTTACACCGCCCCCAATGAAATATAAACACAGACCAAAATAGTTTTTGACAACGACCAAGCAAAAAAATTGGACATTAACCCTAAAAAATTTTCACAAATAAAATCTATTATTATAATTTAAATAACACGTATTTATAAAAAAAAAACTATAAGCCCATTCACTAAACAAATAATTAAGCATATTTCTCTATTTATTTTTGTAAATCCAATTACCCAAATGTTTAATAACTACGTTGAAATACTAAACTCATTACTCTATTTTCCTAACCAATAAACAATTAAACTAATTATTAATTAACATTTCAATTACAATTATACAATTAGCAGAACCTAAAGAGTTTAATCGTGGTTTAATAACTATTTTGAAATATTAAACTCATTACTCCATGTCCGATTATAAACAGCTTAATCGTCGTTGTCGTCCTAAGCCTACGACTACTCGGATTTTGGCGGGAATTTTAAACTCCCTCCTCAATTTAGTTAGTTTTTTTAACGGCTGACATACTTATATTATTTGCGTTTGAATTTATTTTGGTTTATTTCTTTCATTATGTGACCTGCCGAAGCAAAACACATTAAAAGAAATATAATATATAACATACAAAACACGGACCAAAAATATCCAACCGCCATTAACAGAATTTCTAGGTCCGATATTGTTCATAGAATGTGGTGCGCATAAGACGGTTCACTTTGCAAGTGTGAAACCTGGAGCCATGGATTAGATTCTACCTAAAATGCTTGGAGGCTTAAAGTAGTTAAGAAATTTGGAAATTGTGTTAATTCACAATGTATCGTTGCCCACCGCAACGTGTAGGTTGGTTGAAACAGAGAATGAGTTAGTGGTGGGTATAACCATGGCTAGGTCAGTGATGGCTGTTGGTTAGAGCTCGGGTGAACTTCAACAGGCCTTTTAGTAACTAATGAGAAGTGCTGGTGTAACTAAGAGGATTTGATCGAAGTCTTAGCCTATTCTTGGAAATTAAGGCATGAAGGACTTGTTTATAGAGATTACTAGAGTTAAAGATGTAGGTTCTTCTTGGATGATAGCAGTGGATTCAGTGATAGAGCTTTGAACACTCTCATAGGGAGTTTGGGGGAGGGGGGGATTAAACTTGTTTAGCGGGGGCGAACTCGATATATATAAACAAATTTACAATAACGATACACTAACGGACCAAAAAGAACCCCCCACCCTAGGGCTGGCATAACAAATCAGGCACGACACGATAAGACACAAACACGATAAGTGCTAACACGAACTCGACACGATAACTAATCGTGACATTTTTTCTAGACACGAACACGAACCTGTTTAGAAACAGGTTACACGATAAGACCTGTTAGGAGACACGATAAAAATCACACTTTTTAGTGAAACAAAAATTGAATGAAATCCATCAAAATTCTGAATATACCATAATCTTTAGCATGATAATTCTTGATATTTTTTAAACAAAAGTCAATAAAAAAGTATTTTTTAACCAATAATATAGTTTAATAAGGTAATATACGGAGTACGAAGAGGGCTCAGGCGGAGGCAGGAGACTCGGTTGGCGGTACTGTGATAGTCGTATTCGATTGAAGCGTTTGTGCAATGGATAAGATTTTTAAATTAAACATGAAAAATAATAACATATATCATAAACATATATATTAACTATTTTTAATAAGCTAAAAATATAAAAAGGTCTTAACATGTGTCTTAACAGGTTAACAGGTGTTTGATCTGTTAAGACACGATTTTTATCGTGTCTTTAACGTGTCGACTTGTTAACGACACGAAACCTGTTAAGCTCAAACAAGAAACCTGTTAACTTCTCGTCGTGTCGTGTCGTGTTAACATGTTCGTGTCAGAAATTGTCAGCCCTACCCTAGCCCCTGTTATCCTTCCCCCTGGGTGAATTATGTAAAACATTAAAGTGAGAAATCATTGAGTTGTGATGGCTCTTTTTTGTGCTATCTGTTTGGGTGTACAAGATGAGCGTGTGGGCTAATTTTCACTAAATTAAATGGAGCTTATTTTGTTTTCTTGTTGACTAAGTTTGTTTTTTACCCTCGTTTTATCTCTATATAAACTAAGCATATGTGATTGTCATATGTGTAGCGTGTACTGAGCTAATAAATAAACCTAGTTACAGCGGTGAAATTATATATCATATTGAGACTAAAGTAAGTTATATTTCCTTGTTCGTTTATTTTCTTTTTATATGTGATAATCTTTTGTGCATGTCTCCTTACTGTTACATACCACTTTAATTCCTAATTTCCTATCTCAAGAGTTATTATAACTAATTCTGTTGCGTACCACTTTGATTTCTATCTCAACCATTATTATAAACAAGTAGTGTATATTTTAGAATCACAAACGTGAGTTTTCCGCTAAGAAAACATTGATGTAAATAATTTTTAAGAATTTGTTTAACAAGTTTAAAAGGATTAATAAACAATTTACCTTGTCAAACACAAATGAAATAATATTAAGGGTAGGATTCTAGGAAAAAAGGTATTTAATCTAAAAAGTTTAAAAAACATTATGTGTTTGACATGTGTCATTCTTTTGTTTTAAAAAGAATGAAATTTTATTTATTGTGTCAATTACGTCAACTAATTGTATCTTATATATACGTTCATTGTGTCATATGTTTTAAATCATTTGTTATATGTATTAATCATTGTGTTTTATGTTTTAGATCATTTTGTAATATTTTTGTCATTGTTTTTTATATAGTATATAAATTTGCTATTTATAATTGTGTTTCACAATAAGGTGTATACAATTATATACTTTTACCAATTTATTTTTCAAAACTCATAGTTTTGAAGATAATAAAATATGTTGATTTTGTTATTGTTTTTTATAGTTTATATAAACTTGTTATATATTACTGTGTTGTACAATTACAGTTACACAATGATATTATTTCAACAATATATTTTTCAAAACTTATAATGTTTAAGATAACAAATAACGATCAAAAGAAAACAATTAAATATTGTATTATTTTGTCGTTGTTTTTAATGTATTAGATTAATTAATTGTTAATTTATTATTGTGTTTTACATATTAAAGATACACAATAATATTATCACACTATTAATTTTTTTTGAATTTATTATTTTAGAAAAACTCAATTGTAATCAAGAAAACATAATTAGTAAAAAATACACAATAAACTACTCTAAATACAAAATAACGAGATATGAGCTAAAAACAATAGAAAATTTTTTAGTTTTTTATATAACAATAATGTACTCGTTTTAAAAATTAAAAAACACTCATTTATTTGGTGTAATTTTAATGAAAAATATAACCGTACTTAAAAGTTATGGGCGTTTCCAAAAAGTCAATAAAAATAAATATTATTAAAATATCACTATAACAAGTTTTTTCGTACAACTTGATTTTAACCATTAATTAAAAAAATTCACGATTAAAATTATTTTTTATATTTTTTTAATTTAAAAGATTTTTATTTGAATATTTAGCTAATATTAATCCTTCTACTCTAATAAAAGAGTAACTTGGTGTGACACACGTCATCACCACATTCATTCTCACCAACATTTTCCCGCTTCTCTCTCTTATTAAATAATTACCTTAATTACCAATTATATTATTTAACTTTTTTTAAAATAAAAATAGCTTTTTAATAAATTTAGAAAAGATCTTATTAATGTTATTTTTAAAAAATAATTTTTATAAAATAAATTTTTTTTATAAAACATCAAACTTTTTTAAAATTAGTATTTTTAAAAAGTAAATTTTTATAAACAAAAAATAATTAAAATTAAAAATTATAATAATTTTTTTTAAATGATATTTTTTAATACGTTTTGTTTTGAAACAAAATATTTTATTTTGAGTTAATTTCAATTTTACTCCCTAAGGTTTGACAAAAATAACTATTTTAATCCAAAAGATTAAAAATATCAATTTACCTCCAAAAGTTTCATAAGTTGTTTCAATTTTAGTTCAAAAGTTTTATTATTTTGGATTCAAGTTGAAACAATGATGTAAGTTTTGGACTAAAATTGAAACAAATTATGAAATATTTGGAGATAAATTGATGTTTTTTAATCTTTTGGAGTAAAATGGTTATTTTTGTCAAACCTTAGGGAGCAAAAATAAACTTAACTCTTTTATTTTTTTGAAAAAAAATATTATTTTATACTTAATAAATTTTTATTATATTTAATATTTTATTTATTTAACCCGTGTAATACACGGGTTAGTAAAACTAGTATCTTCTACATCTCCTTACTCTTTCAAGATTTGACCCTTTCCAAAACCGATGATAACGATACGCCAATCGAAATACAACCAAAACCGTCAATCACGGCCAAGCCCAATAAAACAAACGGTCAAGATCACACAACATCCCTAGCACGCAACCAACGGCTTAGATCACAAGCCACACTACCCCATCCCCATCACAACCGTCCAAAACACAGAATATTCCTCCGGCATATCCACTTTCACCACCCTCCGCCATCATCATCATAATCATCTAATCCCTTCAACATTCATCTCCATCTTCAATTATTTTATCCCCAAATTATCTTCACTTTTCCGCACCGAATCCCCTTTTCGATATAAATAATCACCAATCTTATCTACAATTTCATCGAATCTGAAGCAATTTTGTCAACATCCTTTCTCCACCAACAATCATTAGCTTTCACCGGCAATCATGTCGGACGAACTCTCGCCGGAGCAACAACAGCACATCAAAAAACTCAATTTGTTCAAGATCAAAGGCAGAGACAAACGCGGCCGGAAGATCCTTCGGATCGTCGGAAAATACTTTGCAGGTAAACCGATCGGTTGATGATATCGATTCATGTTCGTCTATTTGCTTTAGATCGATGATTATATCGATGATTAGATCGATGATTAGAGTTGAATCAAGTGATTTATGGCTTATGATTGCATGATCTGTTGCAGCGAGGGAGTTAAACGTGGATGTGTTGAATCTGTATCTGAAGAAGAAGGTTTTTCCTAAACTTGAGAGGCCTTTTGCGGTGGTTTACATCCACACGGAGGTTTGTAAGAGCGAGAATTTCCCCGGAATATCTGTTCTCCGATCGATTTACGATTCGATTCCGATCAACGTCAAACAGAATCTCGAAACGGTGTATTTTGTTCATCCAGATCTGCAGTCTAGAATCTTCCTCGCGACGTTTGGGCGTTTCATCTTCACCGGAGGGTACGTGCTTTAGTCACTTGTACTGTACAAGTTATTCTTGCATAATTTTGTTTTGAAGATGTTTATGATAAAAAATAAGCATATGGTTAACCTGGGCTAGCTAACTTGATAGAGATTTTACCACTTAAATGAACCGTGAGGTATCAATTGTCTCCAGCCCAAATGGTTGAAATGGGGGTACCGAAGGATTTTATTAAAATAAAGAGGTTTTTGCTTAAGTCTCACCTGTAAAAAAAAAAAAAAAGTAGTATTTGGTTGGGTCAGAAGGTTTTATCACTTAAGATGAGTTTCTTTACGAGGGTGGACGCGAGAGTTTTGTACTCAAGCATCAGAGATGATTGGGTGGGCAATGCCCTTTAGTGATCATTTAGCTGTTAAAATAAAGTAAAATTGGATGGTTTTAGGTTCCAACCTAAAATAATGTAAATTAGTTTATAATAATTTCGAAACAGAAGTAGTAATTTGAAAATAAAAGTAATGGTAGATTTTTCGTTAAAAAAAATAATAATAATTGTGTGTGTTGGTGTATTTCAGGTTGTATGGGAAGCTGAAGTACGTGAGTAGATTGGATTATCTGTGGGAGCATGTTAGGAGAAACAAGATGGAGATACCGGAGTTTGTGCGTGATCATGATGAGGATCTGGAGTACCGTCCGATGATGGATTATGGTATGGAGAGTGACCACCCTAGGGTTTATGGTGCACCCGCGGTTGATTCATCTGTGGCGATGTATTCAACGAGGTGCATTTCGTAGGACTGTAGATGAACAAAACGACGCCGTCCTGAAAATCTTAAGGCACTGAGCGTTCTTGCGTGGTTTCGTTGGGTAAGAGTTGATACTATGCGTTTTAATTGGTGCTTTGTGTAAATATTTGATCAAGTTTTTTAGGTAATGACACAAATAGTCTGGTTTTGTTCAAGTTACGTTTATAACGTGTAAGTTTGAAAAGTTGCAAGTTTAAAGAGTGTGGTTATAGTTTTGCGACAAGTTTGTATTCTACATTAATTTTTAATAAATCGCTTTATGTAAAATGATAAAATTACACTTTAGAAAACTATTTCATAATTTATCCTAAGACTAATTTTTAAAAGTATTCGTGTTAAATCTATTAATTAAAGTGATTATTTATGAAATTTTGAAACAAAAACATCAAGACCAACTAGATTGGTCATTTGGTCTCTCCCTCTCTTTTCCTTTCTATTGGATTTGTTTGAAGTCATATTATTTTGAAAACATTCTGGTCAAAAGTTCATGCTAGAATCGGGAAGAATGAAAAGAAAAAAAAAAGGGTCCATTGAACCATCTCTATCGCCTTCAATGGATTTGTTCGAACAAAAAGTTGCATCTGATTCACGTCTCCCTCATCCACCCCTTTGTTGTTTATTTGTCCCCACCTTGTTTTAGTCAATTCAGTACCGAAAACAGTATTGGAAATGGAATGATGGATTGGTCGTCGAGGTAGATAAGAAAGAAGCCAATGGGTTGGTGAGAGCCTCTTCGATCCTATCACTCTCCCTTTGTTTTAAAGTTGGACATTTGCCTTCCAGTTAACATTGTCTTATCTAGAAAAAGTAGTATGACGTTTGTTAAATTAAGTGTAGTAGTTTATTTAATTAAAATGTTACATATACATATAAGAATTTATTAAAATCTTTTTTAAAACAAGTGTGGTGGTTTTATAACTCTTTTTATTTAAAATTTGTCAAAAATAAGAAAAAATCTCATCCCTTTAACGCTCATTAAGGGTTTGGTGAAACAAATGTTTGAAGCCCCATTTAACTAGAAAGTAGCGGTTTTACTGCCAATATTTGTCCAAATCAGCAACTTTGGCGGCCCCTAAGGGCATCATTACGTCTAATCTTAGGGTCTATTTAGTATGTGTTGATAAAATGGACAAGATAATAAAATGAATAAAGAAATAAAATGAAAAAAAGATTAAAATAAATCATTAAATTCGATTATCCTATTTGGTTGGGAATGAAATTAATCATTAATTTATTTGTTTGTTAGATAGAATAATATGAAAGAGTAGAATTCAAAAAATTGTTATGGTAGTGACGGCCAGCGGTGGTGGTGGGTGGCTGTGGTGGTAGGCGGCGGTGGTGGTGAGCATGGTGGGGGTGATCAGTGGTGGTGGTTGCAATGGCGGATGGTAGTGGTGGACGGTGGTGGTGGTGGTGGTTGTGGTGCTAGTGGCTGGTAGTGGTGGTGATGGCCGGTGTTGGTGGTAGTTGCCGGTGGTGGTTGCCGGTGGTGATGGTGGTGGTGGCCGGTGGTGATTGGTGGGGCTAGTGGTAGCCGGTGGTGATTGGTGGTGGTGGTGGCTGATGGTGATTGGTGGTGGTGGTGATAGTGGTGGTGCCTAGTGGTGGTGGCCTTTGAGGACTATTCTTGCTAGTTTGGGATGATGGTGGGGTAGCCATGGTGGTTGGTAGTGGTGGCTGGTGGTGGTGGGCGTAATGGTGCTTGATGGTGGCCATTGGTGGTGGCCTTGCATAGTGGTGGTGGCTGGTGACAATCGATCTTGGTGGCCAGTGGTGATGGTGGTTGTGATGGTTAGTAGTGGTGGCTGGTGGTGGTGGTTAGAGGTAGGCGGTGGTGGTGGTGGCCGGTGGTGATTTTTGTGGTGGGTGGGGGGTGGTGTTGGTGATTAAGGATGGAAGAAATGAAATAAAATAAAAAATGGAGTTGGTTGGAATGAATTAGAGGGAATCGAATTACTTATGTAATGGTTCATTATATTACATTCACCAACGAAACATGTATTTTTTCATTCACTCTCATTGATTCAATTCATTCAGTCTCTTATTCCTGTGTACTAAACGGTACCTTAGGGTTTGAGATGACTAAGGGAATAGGAGAGGAACAATGTTGTTTATCGAAATTTGGCTGGATACAATGTGGTAGACTTATTTAAGAATTTCAAGCAGATTTTTATTTGAATTAAGTTAAATTTCCAACCATGAATACTCTGAGATGGTTTTTGTATCGAATGATGATATGAGTTCCACTCACGTATGCGGGCTTATGTGACAAAAAGAAAGCGGATAAAGTTGGCCATCTCACAGATTTACACATATATGTGAACCACAATCATGTGTGCCTAACTTCTATTATCAACAACTAACAGTTTACTAACACCATCCTTGCTAACACCGACACCATTCCTTTATTGGCAAACAACACTCATGTATGTCAATAGAACGTGTAGGGTGGTAGGGTCTTGTCATTCATTTCCTTTGTTTTGGTCAAAAAGTTTAAACCAAGTTAATTACATGTTTAACTTACTTGTAGGTTGGGTAGAAACCCAAGCCAATGGCATTCACGTATGCTAACTTGTGAACCTATACCCACAATTAATGAGTATTATTTCTTTCACCTAACATTTTACAATCTATAGAAACAAACTACTATAATGTTTTTTTCAAGTTAAAAAGAATTATCTAGCAAACAACTATCTTTCCTTCATCTTGTGCTTCAAACTAGAGGCGGTTTATTCATTAAAGATGTTTTATTTTTGGCAAATGAAACATCCTGGAAATAGTTTGTTATCTTTGGGTAATCATTGCTCGTTAAACATTAGATGCAAAGATAAGGCGTTGATAGGAAATTCAGAAAAGAAATGATCTGATCACGAATAACCTTGGACGATTAATTTACATTGCTAGGTTCGGTGGGGGCAACTAACTATGACTCAAAGAGCATTGATATTAGAAATGTGGCGTTCGAATAACCACACGTTTCACCTACCAAATTACAGCAACTTTACAGGATGTTAATGTTTTGGATGGCTTAGCAATAGAGGGTGAGATCATGCAATAGATGGTGGGATCATATTGGGGAAGATCCACTGATGAACCACAACAACATATGGAGATGTGATAACATTTATTAGGTTTTACACCTTTTTAAAATGAATTCAAGGGAAATTTGATAAAAATAAGTAGTGTTGTGAATTAAATTAGTACAAATTCTTTAACCCAAAACGCTACGGACATACAGTCCATACAATGTGCACGGTGTGTGTTTCTTACTTTGTGTGGTGGCACATTATTTTATAACACATAACAGAATTAGTCACAAATTGTTCTCCACACCAAATCAAACTTCAACGAAACTTGAAGTTGTCGATTGTGCCACTCATCGGTCAGTGAAGCAAAACTTGTATTAGGTTAAAATCTTTATCAAATTACGAAACAACCAAGTTAGGATCCAGACACGATTCTTTGGTTACCTCGAATATACACCATGAAGTACAATGCTGATAAGAGATTTTACATGTGTTGCTTGATTGTACCTTGTAAACCAATTCATCTTGAAACCACATGCACAATGTTTGGTTAAATGGTGGGTCAAAATTGCTTTAAAGAGAAAGAATATTGAGTTGAAGCAATAATTACCAGACTATACATCATCCAATTGAAAAACTTTAAGAATCCTAGAACAATTAGAAAACAATTATATAATATAGGAGACAAATCCAACACTAAACAAATAGGATAGTAGTTAAATAATTGAGTTTCATTGAAGACAACTAATCCTCACATGAATAGAAAAACCTCATATACAGAAATAATAACATCATCATCCTACAACCAACTACATCATTCAATATCCCTACACAACCACCTACACAATTCAAAATGCTTATCTTTCTCATTTACATGTAAATGTGCACTATTCCTAATACACACAAAACATGCTATATACAAGTAGATCGATTTCAAGCATTTAACATGCCCAAAAGGCTAATGAGAAAACTTTGCCACAATGGTTTGTCAGTCATTGCATTTATATGCCGACACCGGCTCCCTTGTTCAGTGTTCTCATCTCCTTTTCGTGAGAGATTTTCTACAGTCACGCTGAGTGCTACAAGCGCCTATTATGATCAGGTTCTTCAAGTGAAGGTACACGTTGCTGAATAACTAAAACCGAACCACTTTTATTGAATTCAGAAGAAGCAAGGAAATCTCCCACTAAACCAAGCTCTAGACACTCTTCCGTGTCACTCATTCCACTTGTGAGAGGGGATTCTACTCTTCCACCACCCTTCCCCACTATGAACATCGAGTACATCTCTGCTATGTCTCTCAAGATTGTTGCTGTCTGTTCTCCATTGTCGCTATATTTCTCCAAAAATCTCGCTTTGCCCGATGTCACATAGCTGAAATTAAAAGCATATAAATAAAAGAAGCTTTGATTGTTTGTGAACTTTGCTAATATAAATATTTAGTAATTACTCATGTTTTATTTCTTTAAGACCATATTTTGCTAATACTTCCTCACTACTTTACGAGTGAGATATTGCTGTTTGTTTGGTTGTTTTTTTATGCTAATATCTTTATGTAGTTACTTTTCACTGGTTTATGAGATGTTTAGGGATACAAATTTGTAAAATCTTTTGAGGAAGCATTATCTACTCCATCGATTTCTGGTCTAGAACTTACTGTAATACCTCCCTAGACCCTACTTTATGAGGGAGATATTACAAGGCGCGTTTATTTATTTTCTTTTTATAATACCTCTATATAGTTACTTTTCACTTGTATATGCATATGTTTAGGAATACCTGTTATAAAAGTCTTTTAAGGCAGCATTGTCTGCTCCATCAATTTCTGGTCCCGAATTTCGTGCCGCCACTTCTACATCATCTGTGTGGCGGGTAACGTTAATTTGTAAGCTTACATCTTTTCTTGATGTTGGGAGAAACCTGATAACTGTAAGATTTGTATGATTATGTGTGCTTAGACGTTTACTAAGTCCTAATGCCTCGCGATCATCAGGGCCACCAAAAAATAAAGTTGCAACTTGCTGCAAAGATTCGGAACCAGCAACCTTTGAAGCCCTAGCATTATGTCCGCGGTCTATAAGAATTGCCACTGAACATGGAGCATGCTGCAACATTTTCTGGTTCATTTTTCTCATACTCTTCTTGTCATTCTCAAATCTACCATCTATTCGTTGACGCTTGTGGAAAGGAATTATTATTATTGATGCGCGTATGTATTCTGCATAGTCACAAACATCTTGAAACATTCTCAAACAAGGAGACACGTTTTTAACTTGATGAATCGTCATTTTTGTTTCTGCGGTGAAAATGTCAACAGATTCATTTATTTCCACTGCGTCGTCAGCGCCATAGTCTTCTTCTTCTTCATCAGTAAGTTCATCTTCTTCATGCTGATAAGCTGTTGAATTAATGTCATTTGCTTTCTCACGAAGCTCAACCATGTGCATCAAGTAAGGCGCAATCGGAACATTTTCTGACCCTCTGAGTGATTCAATGAGCCCAACCGTAGTAGCCACAAGTTGCGGACTATGCACACAAGCCAGTAATATTAGCTCCTTCTTAGGACTATGACATTCCATTGGTATGTGCTTAATACCCAAGGCTTCACCATCTCTTTTCACCATGAAACTGACTACTATGGACGATATTAGCGAACTAATGACCACAACAATAAGCATCAAATTGTAAAACACTATACTTGTTACTGCCTGCATCAACATAAAACATCAGATATCCTTTTAGAAACTATGAACAAGGTGAAAATCGACGTTTATTTGGTTTGAAGGTGTACAAAATGTTTTTTAGAAATTTTCCGATCCATTTATATCATTGGGCCACAAGCCACTTGGTAAAACATCAACTGTTAAAAGTTAGAGATATAAACACTCACGTTATTGACTATAGCAGTTGTCAATGTCAAGAGATCTACATGCCCCTTCATGTTAAAGAGAAAAGCAAGAAGGACACCCTCGTTTAGTGGTCTCTTTAAGTAACGACAAGCGGCGAGCGTGCCAGTAATTTTGCCACCAATGCTCAACAGGATTATCATGACAACAATGCCAATGTTTCTTAGATTACTAAGATACGCTATATCTGTTCTGAACCCGGTGAAACCGAAGTATATAGGGAATATGAAGTTGTAAACCATGTATGTAACCGTCGCCATCATTGTTCGAGCTGATTTTCCTCGCCTTGGAAACATCAAACCCATGATTAAACAAGCTAATATACTACTAAATCCCATAGTTTCTAAAGTCATAGCAGCAGATATAACAACTGCACAAATCAACATTACTTCCAAAGGCCTAAGGTTCTTTCGCTTTCTGCTTTTGTGATTAAGCCAATTGGCTAAATACTTGGTGAAAACCACAACACCCACAAGTATCAAAAGGGAACATAAAGCTTTCATTAACCATTTAAAAGTAGTTCCTTTATGTCTTGCTGCAGTGATTATAATTAAGATGAACATACCATACATGTCAGCGATCAGCGAACAACATATTGCAAGACGCCCATTATCAGTAGTCGTAAACTTCAAATCAGCCACCAAGCGGAACACAATGGGAGAAGCTGTATTGGCTAAAATCACTATGAGGACTAAGCCCATCATCACATGTGACCCTTGAGATCCAGTTTGGTCATAAACAAAGAATGTAATAGCGGCTGCGAATAATGTACATATCACGCAACCACCACACACAATGACGCTTATTGTGTGAAAGTTATGCGTTATATACGATACATCCATCTCAAGGCCAATGAGAAACATGATGCCAACCCTGCAGTATAGTGTCAAACTTGCATAGAAATCAACAACAAAATTTTCAAAAAAGAAGCTTCGTATTTGTGGCGATCGCGATAGACCTGATGGGCCAAGGAGGAGCCCTGCCTACAAAAGATAAAAGTGATGTAAATGAGAAGAAATGTAAGAACTACACCATGATACGTGAAATGAATCATTCAACAAATAAATGTACAAAAATGCATAGAACAAAAGACGTCGAAAACAAAAGGGATATTATCTACGATTAACATACGAGGATCTGAGCAACAGGTGCATGTTGTCCCAATGGCTTGAGGAAAATCTGAAAAACGTGAGAGAGAACAAGAATGGAAGAGACCTGTGCGGTCAATGACAATGCTGGGTTAACGATGTCACAAAATTCTTCATCCATTTTTGCATTTTGGAGAATATTTTACACCAGGATAATGAAGAAAAAGAGGGAAAGATTTTGTGCAAGATTTTTGGTGGATAAAAATTGGTATTTTGAGATGAAAAAAGCGAAGAGAACGCATTTTCCCACCATAAAAATTGATACTTGTTCGATAAAGGTTTCTGGTAGTTAAAATTGTTGCATTGGTATCTAAAGAACCTTTGTAGGAGAAAGTTTGTAAAATCAGAATCCTATGCGACTTATGATGTTGTATATAGAATTTATTGTAATATGATTTAAAAAAAAATTGAAAATACCTGAATGAAAAAATCTTGTATTAATTTGTAATCAAACTAGCATAATATCAAAGTATTAATGAGGAAAGACATATGTTTATGTGGTTAATAAAGCGTACCTCACCGATGATTCGATGAAATATACATATGAGAATAAAAAATCAACTTACAACACTAACGCCAATCGTAATTTTTATCTTTATTTTTATTTATATCTTATCTTATAATATCGTTTTATAATTTAATAAAATTTTATAGCCTATTTTATATTTTATTTATTCAGCCTGTCTCATACATGAATTTACTAAATCTATTAACATGATAAACTATGACTCATATCTATTGTATGTAATAAAAGACATTTTCTTTTACCTCTTATAATTCTTTTAACCCAACTTTATGCCACGTGTGCTTCTTTCTAGACATCTTCACATTATTTTTCTTTCCAAAATGATATTATATATAATAATTTAAACACTCAAATTAATTTCTCTCTTATTAGAATTTATTTCTTAATTGTTAAATTTCTTTCTCTCATCTAGATATTTTAAAATCCAGCTATCTTATTAAAAATAGATTTTATTCCAAAAATTAAAAAATAAATCTTTTTATTAGAATAAATTTTTTTATATAATATGAAATTTTATAAAAAACTAAACTTTTTTGAAAAAAATATATTTTAAATCGGTCTTTTTAAATAAAATTATAAAGAATGACAATTGTAAGTCTTATCATACTTACTTTCTGGTTTCTTGACAATAATATTGAATACTAATAATATTACTAATATAATTTTCAAATTAAAAATATATAATTTAATAAATTTAAAACATATTTCTTTTTATTAAAAAAGACATTTAAAAAAAATGTTTTATAAGATACATAATACAACAAACTTTTTTCAAAAAATTTTTTTTTTCTTAAACAAAATATTTAAAAACCATAACTTTTTATGAAATAAAAGTTTAAGAAAAATACATTATGATCATGTTTAATCTTCAGACAAGGTTTTATAATTCATAAATTTTATTATTAATTATTTAATATTATTTTTTAACCTGTGCAATACACACAATAATAAACTGGTATTCTAATAAAACAAAATAACTTATGACATGTGTTATCTTCTCACAACAAATTTGTCACGTGTCATTACCATAGCAAGTCAATTACTTAATGATAAATTAAGTTTTACATTTACCTAAACATAATAAAATTTAAACACGTATATATGCATGTATAATAACATTTTATATATATATATATATATCAGTTATTGTATTTTTTAATTATTTAATTAACTAGCAATTATCCTAAATAAACAACTAATAAACTAAACTAATCCTAATCTTCAAATACCCTAGTATGAGAAAAGTGTATCCTAATTGAAACCTAAAATCTTAATTTTTCAATTATAAATAGGAGTCTTATTTTTATTATTTTTTACATCAAATTTTAAATCTAGAGCTTTCATAACAACAATGTCAACCCATATCACCTCTCTTAAAGATCCAAGAAACTTTTCCTATCAAGTAAGTTTTAGTGTTTTTCGTATTCATACCTTTCCAAGTATGTTTTATCAAAATTCAATCATAATTAGCTTGGGTCTATGATTATACAATATGTTTGTGTAGTAATCATAGATTAAAGATGGATCAAAGCATCAAATAAAAGTTAATTCATCAAAACTTTGCTTAAAAATATCAAAGTTAAAGTTTTTAATTTTGATAGATTCAGGAGGCCAACTTCGAATAGCCTCGTCTCCCTCATAACAAATCCATTTTCAATGATTCTTTTTTTCAAAATTAAATTCAAAGTCTTAGCTTTTCAACCATATAAATCATTTTTCAATGATTATTTTTTTCAAAATTAAATTCAAAGTCTTAGCTTTTCAACCATATAAAGAACGTTTTCTAACTCATTAATTTGACTTCTCAAACTGCTCACGAAAGTTTAGTGCACGAATCTATCCAAAGCTGTCAAAACTGTAAAATTTGTAACGTTTCTAACATTTTCATGAATGCAATGTAAAGCAATAATTTTTATTATAAAATAATCAATATAAACATGTTTAATAATAAAAATACAAACTTTATTGATTCTCATGATTATCTATCAACTTTGAATCATGATTTAGTAGAATTCTTCATATTTTTAATTGTAACCCTCTACTATACAATTTGTTTATTTTCATCCTTGCTAGACTTATAATTCCATTTGTTTCCTGTAATTTCTAAACATACTAATCACACCTTTGACTTGTTTTGGTATATGTGTAGAATCGTTTCACCCGGTATGTAGTTATATGGCAAACAAAATGTTTTTAGTAAGGAAGACGGGGTACTTAAGTGATAAAAGTTCACCAACTTTTTTCTGGAAATCCTTTCAATGGATGTGCTACTCTGAGATGATGCATCTCTAGTATACGTCAACCACTCTTGAAACTCTTACAATATTAACCCCTTAACTATCCATAAATACAATAAACTAACTAAATAAACATACTTAAGACAAATTCTCACCCCAAGTTACTATAAGTTACAAGATCAACCTACCTATTTTACAATATGAGTTCATAACCCCTTTTTCTTTAGTATTTTAAGGTGGAAACATACTCTCTATATCAAAGTGGATATTCAAATGCTAAAGTCAAAACTAGTTTTTTGCAAACTCAATGACAAACTTTTTGATACCGGTAAAACTAAATTGATTATACATGTTATATTCTAGAACATTTTTTTACTACAAAAACCTCTATATTCTAAAATCTGTACAAGCATTAAGTTCGAAGAATCCACGTGAGTAAGCAGATAGATCTATTAGCCTGGGAAGCCCATTTGGTACTTGGGTTGATGCATGCCAATCAATACCAAGCGTTCTTTGAGTCAACATATTCTTTTTGACTTGAAAAGAGTTGGATGTTTAGAAACCACATACTAGATAAACCTACTATAAGTCTGACCTCTTGTGTTAGAGGGTTAGAAGGGATGACATTCGATCACTAGGGTTAGTTATGGACTCATGTATAATAGTTTAACTATTGGTATTTAGATAATTATTTGTTGGTTTGTACATGGTTATAAATCTACAATATGTATACTTCTAAATCTATGTTCTCACTAACTTTTTAATTGACATATTTTAGCATCTTTCAAGTATAAGATTTAGTTCGACCTAGTTAGACTTTGAATAAACTGAAGACTTATTGGTTTGTTTGGTATTTGTTGCTAGAACTAGATATAATCAACTATTTAATCTCAATAGGTACTTTTCTTTAGTAATCTTTATCCTTGTATTATAACTTAATTTCATCACGCTCTTGGTGTTTTCGTTTTAGCTGGGGGTGTGATAGTAACTCCAAGCATAGAACACCTAAGAGAGAATTACCGCTCTAATACCAATGTTAGAAGAAGAAGAAGTAAAGAGAGAATCGATCTCTTTCATTTTGTTATTGTTGTTAAGTAGGCACGAATCAGTTACACATTTACATGACCAGTCCCTCAAAAACATAACAAGACACATGTAGTCTTCTAAAACAACACAAAGACCATGCAACCTTTTTACATCCTTACACTCATAACAATTTTTGATCATCAAAAACCAAAACCGAACCATTAAAATCTGAAGACAAGCCAAAGCAAACCATTACTAATAGTGTTATTTCGGTTTGGTTTCACAGTTTAAGTTTATATTGGACTTTATAAAAAATGCATATAATAATTTAATATGAAAGAGTTTTCCAAAATCCATGAACTAAGTTCTCCAGAATAATAAACCATTGGAATACATAAACAAAATAGCACAAATACATTAAAAGATTGTCTAAACACAACATGTATGATGCACTTGACAGAAGTTAATAACATATTTAATGTACTTTACAGTGTTTAAAAACATACCCAATGCACTTGAGTGAAGCATTCTAATCCCATAAAACAAATGTATTTATTATAACGCATCAGGTATTATGTATCAATTATATTCCAATGAAAACTACCTGGGTTGTAACCTAACGGTGCAATGTGTTTGACAGTGACTTGGACTTCCAGTTTTATTATAATCTAGGCAGAAGATCTACTTTGATGTACCTTAATACATTACACTAGAGCTTATTTTATTTTATTAAGCCTCATATATATATTAAATATATTTATTATGAAATAAAGAGAAATAAAATATAATCAAATCCTACGGTCACGTCTAATTTTATACGACCTTCTTTTTTTTTTTTTTTTTTTTTTGTAAAACAGTAAACCAAACTGTTTGTTACGGTTTGGGAGTTTGAAAATGAATGACCGAAAGTTTATAAAAAACCAATAATGAAACAAAACTAACAACCGCTTCGGATAGTTTTACGGTTTCAAACATAATTGTAAACACCACTACTTTAAAACCAAAAATTTATTAACTGCATAGATCCGGAGATCTCTTTCTTTTATTTTAGTTCTATACTTCTATTTAAAATAGGTCTGTAAATGAACCAAACGTTCATGAACTGTTCGGCGGGAAGTTGTATATGTTCGTTTATTTAGGAAATGAACGAACATGAACAAAAAAATTGTGTTCGTTTAATTAAACGAACAAACATAAACACATGTTTTGTTTGTTCGTTTACGTTCATGAACGTTCGTTTATGTTCGTTCATATATGTGCTTTTATTTATGTTCGTTTATATTTGTTCATTTATGTTTGTTTATTATATATATTAATATATTAATAAAAGGGTATTATGTGTTAATATTTGAAACATAAGTGTATAAAGTTATTCTGAATAACTCATAAGTTTAGTGAGTTTCAATTTCCACTAATACACCAAAAAATTCAAAATGATAGTTTAAGATTTTTTTTTTGGTGTTCAGTTTTGTTTGTTTATTATTGTTCATTCATGTTTGTTTATTATTGTTTATTTGTGTTTGTTTATGCTTGTGAAGTGTTCATTTAGCTTCTTAACGAACAAACATGAACGAACGCGAACATTTTTATTTTCTTAATAAACGAACATTAACACAAAATCGTGTTCGATAATGTGTTCATGTTCGTGTTCGGTAAAAGTTAAATGAACCGTATTCGTTCGATTCATTTATAAGCCTAATCTAAAAATTTCGTTGTTCTTCATGTTTGTTTTCCTTTTCTTCACAATCCTTGAACTTCTTTCTTAATTCCTCTCTCTTTATGCAGTCTCTTATACCTTATTTCTCCTTTTTGAAGTATATGTCATGTGTATGTGAGATCTATTTATAGGTTTCAACATCAGGGTTCTTTTTGTTATTTCTTAGAGTAAATTACAAATTTTATCCTTTAAGTATTAAAAATTACGGATCTAATCCTTAAACTTTGATAATTACACTGAATGTCCTTTATTTAAAAAATTATAACGCTTTCTGTCCTTTTCACTAACTGAAGTTAATATTTCTGTTAATTTATGGTAATGACATTTTTACCCTTCTCTTTTAAGGACAAAATATTTAACTTATACTAATCATATATTTCTTCATCTTTTATTTATTTACTTACTTTTCTTTTCTTTTTTCTCACAACTTTTATTTTACAGCTTATATTAATATAATTAATATTAAATTTAATTGTAAAAAATTAATTTCATTTATTGATTTTAATATATTATATTTTATTATTTGTTAAATTTAGTTAACTACTTTTCTGCTAGAACAAATAATTTAAAGAGCACCTAATAGTTTTTCTAAAAAAAAATTACATAAACTAAAAATATAATTTACAAAAATTATGAAACATAATTGATTAAATATAAACTAAACATACGTGGTTTTAAATAACACCGATTCATAAAAAATTTAAAGAACACCTAATAGTTTTTCACTAATATATTATTTTGTTTTTTATGTTTTTATTTACTTTACTCAACTTTTCTTTCTTTCTCTCTTATAAATTTTTGTTTTATAAACTTATCTTAAATATTATTATATATTAATTTAAATATTTTATTCAATTCAAATTTTTTATAGATTATTAAATTATCTAATGTTTTCATTTGTTTACTTTAGTTATTTCACATTAGATAAAAAAAACTAGTAATCGTTTGTTACACCGTTGCGTTTTAACCCTTTTGGTATAAAAATTTCAACTATATCAAACAGTTTGTTTTACGTATTATATTAGAAACCTATCGAATATCGTATGAAATTGAGCCATGAATTTTTATTTTACTTAGTTATATCTATTCTATGTTAGGTCTTATATATGATTAGGCTTTGCTTAATATATAAAGTCTTTAATTGTTCTTATTGTAAAGTTCGCTTCCGTTTTAATTTTTAGTGGTTTATGTTTGATTTATAATAATTAAAACCCATTAGTACCCGTTTAAAAATACCGAAAATAGTAGTGAGTTTAATTAATTAACATTCATGCTTTTGTTTAATTAAAACATTAGAGTAATTGTTTGGACTTGTCATTATGGTGAATTTTTAGATGGGTTGGTTGCTATTTCATAAAAAAATTAAAGGGAAAAATGTTAAAAGTCAAACCGAAGCCACGACCCGACGTGTAGAAAAAGCCACTGACCCATGTTGCCATCTTATTTTCTATTTTTCTAAAACTAATTGGGCCAATAATATTTTAACACCGCATAATATATTTTTTTAATTTTTTATACGCATACATAAGGCTTGAGTTTCTTCCTCGATCTGTTTGCTTCTTTTATAGAAAAATTAATGCATAATCTTTTTTATTTTTTCTAAACATTTGTATATAAATATTATTGAAAATATATTTTTTCTAAAATATATTTTATTATAAAATAAATATTAGCCATCCAATGAATGTTTTAAAATAAATAGTAATTTATTATATATTTTAATATAATAAAAACTTATCATAACTCATATTTGGATGATTAAAAATAACTAGTTAATAATATTTAAGATAAGTATTTAAAATAAAAGTGGTTAAAAATAAAGAAATAATGATAAGTAAAGTTAATAAAATAGCACACAAAGAAAGAAAATAAAAGATTTATAAAATTATACATTTTGTCCTTTTGAGCGTTAGGGGCAAAAAGGTTATTTACAAAAATATAACAGAAAAGTTAACTGCTGTTAATAAAAAGGACAAAAAGTGTTACAAATTTTCAAATAAAGGACATTTAGTGTAATTATCAAAGTTTAAGGATAAGATCCGTAATTTTAGTAATACTTAAAGAACAAAATTTGTAATTTACTCTATTTCTTATTGTGATTTCTACTTTCTTGTGTGTTGCCTTAATTTTTCATTAGCTTTATCATCATTTCTTGACAATCCATCATAGTACGCTCCATCATGTTCTAAAGTGGTTGAATCAACTTGATGATAGTATTAGCCATGAAGTTAAATTGACTGTGTTCTAGTTTCCATGTCTAATCTAACCTTATACATAATCATATTTTTCAGCCTGTCTCACCTCAAAACATGTAAGATTAGAAGAAAACTTCAAATTATGGGTTTCTATATAATAGTGATGCTATAATCAACACTCAAAGGGCAACCCAGAAACCTATTTACGAGATAACCTCGTGAATCTCTATGCTTTAAAAAGTGTGGAAGAATTGATCAAGTCTCCACAAAATTGAAGTCTGTGAAAATTTGTTGTTGAGCTCTGACTCTCTATAATCTATATAACTTAACGGTGCATCTTTTCATGATCTCTATAATGTTATTTTTCTAGGAATACATAAGGCTAATATATTAATAATGCTTCTACATTACCTTCACCATTTAAAAAATAAATTAACACTTTATACAAAAAAGGCAACCAAACATGTTCATTTTCAATCTCTCATAATGGCCCATTTCATTATGTTTGATATTTGTATATCTAACACTAGGTAAATATTTTGTATAAAAAGGCTACATGGTGAAAATTTGTTTTATCTCGGAAATATATTATGGCGGGCCAACAAAATAATAATAGGTTGTAAGAAAGGCTTTTATCAAGAAAACTATATTTTAGGCCAGTGGGTAATACATATATGTATCATCTAGTGTAAATGGCAGGACCTTGTGATGATCTTACAACACCACTCCAGCCCTAGTGTGCAATGGTTCACAAGAGTTAGGGTCGGAGGTGGAGAACCCCACAACTGTGGTTTTGTTGCCCAATGCATTACTGAAATGATAATTACTTTTTTAAATTTGATCCTTAAAGTAAAATCCCTAATTTTTAACAGTTAAGCTCTCTCTCTCTCTCTCTCTCTCTCTCTATATATATATATAATATATACACACACACACACACTAAGTTATAACCCTGTATTAGTATATTACACGGTTTCAATTTAAAAAAAATTTAAAATTTAATGAAAAGTTAGAAAATATAAAACAATATTTTGATATAAGATATTATTAAAATTATATGTGAGTAATTACTTTAAATAATAAAATATTTTTATTAATTTTTAAAAATTTCATTTTAAAAAAATGTTTTTTTTAACTCTCGTTTATATATATGTTAAGATACATTTCCTTCTAAGAATATTGTTTTTAAAAAATGCCATTTTAAATAAAAATCTTATTATTTCAAAACAATGGTTTTAGTTATTTTGTTTTATAAATAAATTTCGTATTTAATAAAAAATTTTTTGATAAAATATCACTTTTATAAATATTTTATTGTTTAAAAACCCAAGGTTTCAGTTATCCTTTTAATTATTTTAGAAAATCATTTTCATATAAAATCTTTATTTTAAAAAAAAATCGTTTTAGAATATTTCATATGTGAAGAAATATATGTTGTTTAAAAAAATTTATAGTTTCTAAAAATCTTTTTTTTTCAAAAAAATGTATTTTTTAATAAAAATATTTAATTTTTAATTAATAAAGAATGTTTTATAAAATAAATATTGATTTTTGGAAATTTTGAAATGTTTAAAGTAGATCGACCCCAACCAACCAAACAATTTCAACCCGTTTTGGCTGCCTTCTCGCCTCTACCTCAAGACTACTAACAAAAAATAGCAAACATGACCCCACCCAAAGCAACAACCATGTGTCCAAGAGGGAGGAACAATGCAAATGACATAAGAAAGACGTAAGCTACAATGTCCTCAATGAGAAAAAAGAAGTTAGTTAAGCTAAAGGTTAAAATATTTATCAGTAAATACTAGAGGTTGAAAACAAAAGGATCGAAAGGTGTTATTGTTGAGCAACAATCACCTTTCACGAGAAGCTCTTGATGACAAGAGATCCAAATTATAAAAGGAAGATTGTAAGATTGTAAGACATCTCGAGATCTACTCATGCTTTTTTAATTTTAGTCAATTTAATTATTGTTGGAAAGCAATTATTTAAGTTTTGCTAATTGTTTTAAGTGATAACAAAAATTATCAAAAGATAACTATTAATGTAATTAAATATTAAATATGAAATGACATTGAAAACAATGAAAAAAATAGAACCAACCCTTTCAAATGTGAAGATATGTGGTAGTGTCAAACCATGCTCCATGACTTTAGAGCACCTAGAGTCCCCGGACCTCCAAATCAGAAATTGTCTGGAAAATGCCTCAAGCATTGTAAGCCTTTCTACCCTTCCATCTTAAAAAAAGTTAAAATATAGTTATTAACTTGTTCTAGACACGAATTATTATGTGTAATTTTTGTTAAACTCGCTGTTAGTTAATGGGATCGCGAACTCCTTGATTAGAGCTTCGTTGAGAACTACGATATCTTCAAAATTTGAGCTAATTTGATTGAAATATTAAATCTCAAAGTTGTATGATTGAAATAAAAAAAAACTATGAGAAATGATTTGAAACTTATCCCAAATAAGATGAGGGTGAAACTATAGAGTGGTATATAAGATCATTCCTCGGTGTTTCCTTTAGAAGGAGACACAGTGGCCACCCTAATTGTGCAGAGCACTTTAACTCACACTCGCACACTCACATGTGTGGAGTAGGCTATGGACTCTGTTTGTCGCTTTGGAGAAGGCTAAAGATGCACATTGGATTTAAGTTAACACACATAGGTCGCGGGTTGCAATTGATGTGTGAGCAATGTTATGAAAACCGGACCGGACCGGCCGGTCCGACCGGGAACCGGACTCCAAACCGGTCTGGTTCGGTGCTTAAAACGTTTTGACGTTGAACCGGTGGTCGGACCGTTGAACCGGTCGAACCGGCGGTCGAACCAGAAACCGAACCGGTTGAACCGGTTGAACCGGTGGTCGAACCGTTTTTTCATATATTTTTTTATTTTTGAGTAATTTTTTACATATATTTATAAAAAATAATTATAATTTTATCCGGTTCTTATATCCGGTCCGACCGGTTGAACCGGTCCGACCATCGGACCGGTAAAGCATCCGGTTCACTGTCCGGTCCGGTTCTGAAAACATTGTGTGTGAGTCATTTTTTGGTCGTCGTTGTTGATGCGAGGGTTGTTTGTCACTAATGGGTGGTAATTTCGACTACTACTTGGTGCCACTGCTCTGTTGCAATTGAGCCAGTGACTTGCTTGTCACTCATGCACTCAACATGAAGTTTAAGATGAATTAAACCTTTTTTGTCTACAGAATTAAACTGATCTTAACTTTTATTAAGCCAATGTAATTGATATTTAAAGATATCTAATACCATTTAATGACTATCTATACGTATTAATAAAAGACTAAATTGGGTGCCACATGACTTTTTCCTAGGATGCCCACTTAGAATTTGTTTACGTGTTTTCACCACAATAAACCTATTATTTTAAAAACAAATCAATTATGTCAAACTTTCCAAACCTAATCTTAATTTTTAATTTTTATTTTTAACAATATAATTAAAATCACTTAAGTCAAATTTTACAAATTTGTTTATATTTTATAAATATATAAATTTTTATTTACTATGATAATAATATTCTAATAGTCAAAACTTGATTTTTAATAATCACAACTCAATTTTTAAAGTTTACATATCATATGATTTAATATGATAATAGTTTTTAAATTATAACTAATTAAATAATGAGAAAATTGCATTAATGGTCCCTATGTTTTGATTAGATTGCATGATTAATACACGGATTTTGAACATTACAAAGTTAGTATAAACTTTTGTATAGTAATCATTGCATATTTGGTCTCTAAATTTTATAAAAATACAAAGTTAGTCTAAAATTTTATTTGAGTTTGCAGTTTTAGTCCCTAAAACTAAATTTAAAATATAGTTTAAATTTTATAAAATACAT
Source organism: Flaveria robusta (assembly GCA_025506415.1). Classification (NCBI taxonomy): domain Eukaryota; kingdom Viridiplantae; phylum Streptophyta; class Magnoliopsida; order Asterales; family Asteraceae; genus Flaveria; species Flaveria robusta. The sequence goes on along the minus strand of CM046466.1, from coordinate 14,697,135 downwards.
AAAAATGATTGAATTTAGTGTCAGGGACCAAACATGCAATGATTACATAAATGTTTGGAATATTTTTACAGTTTTTAAAGTTTGAAACCAAACATACAATTTGATTAAATCACGTGGATCATTTATACAATTTTCTTTCAAATAATTATTTTTACCTAGTGTTTGATAAGACAACAATGACATAGAAGGTTGCTTTTCCTTTTTTACTTTAAACTAAGGATGTGCCTTAACTACAATGGCTAGAACAAAGTACTTGAGAGCTTGGACATCCTAAGAGACTAATTTGTATACTCTCAAGCATTTGCAAATATAATAAAGGCACACCATTTTCCAGTAACATACAGATGAGTTTTGGCTCGATGGTCGTCTCCGACAGTATAACAAACTGCTTCAAGTTGTTGTATCTGGGAATTGTTTTAAAGCAAACCATCTCAAGCACATGACTTTAACAAACGCTTTAGCGATTTTGTTCGTTCAATCCTAGCAGCGTTTATGTTGAAGACACTAGTTAAAAGCTTTCTTCTTTGTACAACATGTGTTTCATATTTTATCTATTCGAATAAGCTTTCTTCTTTGTACAACATGTGTTGCACATTTTATTGCAAAACATATATGAAAAACATTAAAATAACCAAACAACATCAAATAGTCCCATATTTTAGCAACATAATTAATATTTTTGATACTTTGCTCGTGTATTTTAAATAAAAATATAAAAATAGAGATATATTCCTTATTCGAATTCGATTCGTATTCAACTTAATTATTCGAATCGAATTTGAATTCGAATAGAGTAAACCCATATTCGAATTCGTTTTTGTAATTCAATTTCAACTCGAATTTCAATCTATACGAATGAGATTCGAATAATGAACACCCATACCTTCTGCAGATGGATGTGATATATAATGCTAAAATAGTCTGTTAAACTTTTCTTTCTCTTCTCCAATATAAGTTTAAAAATTAACCCAAGTAAAGCTTAAAGAATTCTAACTATATTCGTTTTAAGATCCTCATTTGTAGTGTTTCCTTAAAACAACATAATAAATGTTTGCTGAGTCATATCATATTGTGCACGTCTAAACATATTAATAAATTTATACAGGTGTCTAGCTTAAATGTTAAACTTACGAGACAAGCCATACGTGGGCGTGCATTATATATTAATTAGCCTTGTTCTCCACGTTAGTTTCTTTACTTCAATCCTACCAAATGCCACCATGAAATCAGAAATTTGTAGTCCGATTCGTAGGCAAGTTCACCGCTTTTCTAGGATCGCACATGTGGTTTCACATGATCAAATATTTCTATCATTTATCTACGCCTTCTTAAGTTTGTATAAATACAACCAAAAACAAATTTTTAGCTACCATCACAATATTTCCAATGGCTTTCTCATCATCGAAGAATCGCCATGCCATTCGATCCATTAGTTTGCCAACGCGATCGCACTCCAGCACTCTTCAAGTCGAAGAGGAGCTCACCAGTTCAAAACATGGGAGACGTCTATCTCATGTATTCCTGATGCAGAAACTATGCAGTGGTGTTACAAGTTTGAATAATTTGTACACAAGTGTTGACAATCTTTTCGGTATGTCACTGACCCAACAAGCCCTTTCTCACCATCAATACAAGAAATTGGTGGATGAGTTGCGCGATCGGTCAATGATGCTTTTGGACATCTGTGGCTCTATTAGAGATGTGGTTTCACAAGTGAAGGAACATTTAAGGGATGTTCAATCAGCTCTAAGGAGGAGAAAGAAAGATTTCATCATTGAGACTTCATTTGTAAAGAAACTGATGAAGGATGTCAAAAGAGGTGTTGCAGATTTGAAGCACATGGATCACACTTATGGCTCAAAACCCTTGAATCTTGACCCCCATCTCTCATCTGTGATCAGAGTACTGAGAGATGTTAGTGATATCAGCATTTCAGTTTTTGGAATGCTTTTGTCATTTTTATCGGTGTCAATTTCAAAGTTGAAGTCAGCAATCAAATGGTCCATGATCTCAAAGTTTATTCAGAAAGGAACAACAGCGGCAAGCAACGATCAACAGCAAATCTGCGTTGAGGCTTTAGATTGCAGTATTGAAGACATGGAGAATGGTATGGAGAGCATGTTTCGGATGTTGATCAAGACAAGGGCTTCCCTCCTAAATATTTTATCTCACTAATGTGATTTTTGCAACACTTAGTATATATACGAGTGTTGCTACACAGACCCATCTTTTTGACTGTCTAAATTGTACAGTTTTATAGCCATGTAAATTTCAGCATGTAACATATATACCAAAAAGGTTAATAGCCATGTAAATTTCAGCATGTACATATATACCAAAAAGGTTAAGACAGTTTTTGATGATTATAAAGAAACTTGACTTCCAAACCTCGTTTGTATATATGTTTTGAATATATTTGGATTTTGGTATTTTAGCAAGAAAGCAACTACTATGTATTATTGAGCAATGATTTATAGGAGTACGAACAAGGTAATCTTAAATGAAACCTATGTTAGTGTTCTCAGATACTAGATCATCCCAAGAATTAGACTCTGGGTAAAGATCACAACGATCACAACGTTTCTCCATGATAATCGAGTTTAGTGTTCTAAGATACTAGATCATCCCATGAATCATACTCAGGGTAAAGATCACAATGATCACAATGTTTCTCCATGATAATCGAGTCAAACATAACTAATTATAGAACTAATAATATTCAAACAAACTTGACTTTAATTGATGAATGATCTTGAATATAGACTGATCAATCTTGGCATACCCTATTATATACCACATGAAACGTCGCTTGGAAACTTGTATATCAGTTCATTAATCGGTTTTTAATAACCGTTCCAATATCACGGCTCCCATGCAACATTTAACCCTAATGGATTGTGAAAACAAACGATGCAATTTGACTTTGTCACCTCCGGCCCCAACATAACAAACATAACATGATAACTTTTGACCCACCAAACTAATTAACAAGTAAACATAAGCAAAATCTAGCCCACTAACAGGTCTTGGTGATTAATCTGGTACATCCCCTTAATCAACACCACCGGCTTTCAATCTTCCATCTTAGTGTTTGACATCTTGAGTGTCATCCATGATATACACTAGCTCTTCCTCCAGGTCTTTCTCGTTATTCAATTAATGTGTTAATGTGTTGCTTGTGCTTATATGTCTGCAACCTCTTGGCGAACTTTGCTTTGCACTTACATTCCTTTTAACCAAATTGCTCTTCCTTTGGCAATTCTTTTTCATCTTAGCATGTTCTTCAAAAGAAATGAGTTGTAGTTCCACATTCTAACTCATTTGACAGTAACCTTCATCATGTAAAACTACTATTCAAATAAGTCAAGATATTTGGTGTAGGTTAGCTTCAGTGTTATTTCATCCTTGTAGTCATGCCTAAGTTTGATTACCACAATTTCCCATTTCTCTTCTTTAGTGACCAGGTTAAAACCACCCATTTCTTTCACTCTCGTATGCAAATTCAAAATTTTATTTCATCAACGATAGCCACACGAGGAGATACTTGTTCTTCCTTCAGAATTCCAAAATAATCTTGAACGAACCACTTTACTAACTTGGTACACTTTATCTTTAGCCCAACTTTGTGCATCACTATTCTCACATGCAACTTGACCAACTCTAGGAATTCATTCAAATTTTAAGAGGCATCTCATTACCTAATTTAATGCCATCTTCATCCTCAATCACATAGTTGCATACCTTTTCAGGTAATACTTCATGTACTTCATTAGGATTATCATAAATTGTTTCTAATACATCACAAGTGCTATTTTTTCTTTCTTGATATAAGTATCCCCATCTTCTTATGTATCCAACCTAAAATCTTCCTCATTGATCTCCTCATGATCAACATATGTTTCCTCTCATTCTAGATGCATACCAAATGGGTTTTCACTTACAACTTCGATAATTGTTTACCCTTATAAGTTATGGAGTGAAAACCTTTCCAACCATTAAATGGTTTTTAAAATTTTCATTTTTATTTTTTGTTTTTTTTTCACAACCAACGGTTATTTACATTTACATTAATATATATATATATATATATATATATATTTTACAATCCACGGTAACTTAACGGTAACTTCTTCTTAAGAAATATTTTTTTTCAAATTTCACAATAAATAGTCTTGCAAATTTTATGAATTCACACAAAATTTCCATCTATATTTCTCTCAAAAAATAAATGGATGATAATAATTTCTTTCAGCGTTTGCGTAACAATCCTAACCCAAACCTGACTCCAAACACCAACCCAATCCCGACTCCAAACACCAACCCAGTGCCGAATCCAACCTTCGATTTTCAACAGCTTCAACAACCCAGATTCTTTCCCTACCCGAATCCAACTTTGGATTTCAATAATTTCACAAGCCGTTATTAATCATTTCCACAACAACCTGGATTTCCACCATTTCCACAACAACTCTATTATCCACAACATTCTAGTTTACAACAGTTTCAAACACTCACACCTACTCCAACCCCTAGTGACACTCAAATATCATTCACATCGACACCATCACCTATACTTGATGACTCTACTTCACCTGTAACTAGTAAAAAAAGAAGAAACAAGTCAAAAGATGGTTCTAAGAGGGTTCAACAAAAACGGTCCATAGAGGAGGAGAAGCGGCTTACTAAGGCTATGTTGCACGTATCCATTAATTCGATAGTTGGAACTAGCCAAAAAAGCAATAATTTCTGGGCGTGCATCAAAAAATATTCTATAGTGACCCTTCTTTTTCACATACCGCTAATACCTTGAGGTCACACTGGCATTTGATGTCAATACCAACTCTAAAGTTTAGCAATTTCTACAATCGCATCAAAGCCCAAAAGAGAAGAAGCTGGTATGATGATCAAATCATCTCTCTTGCTAGGAAAGAGTAGGATTCAACCGGAACTAAGTTTCAATACGAGCATGTGTGGAAACTTGTGAAAGATGAGCCGAAATGGTATGAACTGGTATCCTTTTAGCCGAAAAAGAGTAAGACATCAGCTTCGAGGGGCTATAGCACATCAGCTTCCGATGGGCACTCTATCCCGATTGACCTCAACGATGACACTCCTATCTCATTTGAGGAGTTCAATCTTGTAGACAATCCGTATGAGTATCAAGAACCGACTCGTCTAATGGGGAAAAAGAAGGCCAAAGCAAAGAAAAAGACAAACGTGAAAACTAGAAATATCGATGAGCTTGCTGAGATGATGAAAAAGGAACGGAAACCACGAATGCGTTCAAACAACAAATGGACCTATTTCTCTTTAATCAAGACATTAATATACTAATCATGGTTGCAAAACTCGCTAGGCGTTACCAGGTCGGTCGACTGAGGAGTTACGAGTACTCGGCATAGGCGGAGAGTACTCGAGGAGTACACGGACATGATAAATTATAAAGAAATTGGTCTTTGGGAAATTATATATATGTCAAATATTATAAACTTACTAATATTTATAAAAAATACGTGATTATCAATTATAAATCAAATAATACATTTTCACACAAAATATATTTCAAAATGTAATATCAATTATTTAATATTATAGACATAGTAATCATTTTATTATCATTTTTCAAGTTATCTTCATTAAAAACAATAAAATTCAACAAAAATCGGTGAAAAACAACGAAAAACGATGAAAAATGGTGAAAATTTCTGAAAATTCGAGTTGGGCTGAGTTGGCCGAGTAGGGCCGAGTGGAGCCGAGTTGGACCAAGTAGGGCCGAGTTGAACCGAGTTTGACCGATTCGGAGTAATTTTGACCTAGTTGATGAAAAGTGCCCCGGCACCTTGCCGAGTTCCGAGTACGCGACCGCCTAGACCGAGTTTTACAACACTGATACTAATGATGGATCGATCCCACATGGATCCGTAATTATTGGCGACACACATGGCGTTATGTGAACAAATAAAAAAACATAACTTATAATATAGTTTAGGTTATGTAATTTTAATTTTTAATTTATGTAAGTTTTGAATTTTTAGGTTATGTAACTTTTTAATTTATGTAGTTTTAATGGCTAATTTATTTTAAACTTGTGTAATTTTTAACTTTTAAATGACTATATATTATGTTAAATTATATTATGTTAATTTTTAGAAAACATAAAAGCATATGTGCAGTATTTTGCCTATTGCCTTTTCAGATTATCTTTTTTTTTTTTTAACTTTTAATGCTACATTGCCTTTTAAAAATAAAAATAAAAAATATTGTTTTCTAACTTTTATAAATGGCATCTTGCCTTTTCAAATATAAAATATATAGTTTTTTTTCTTTTCAATCCAACCCAACGACTAGTGTAACGACACTTTAGTTTTTTTCTTATTAAAGAAGTTTTTTTTAAATCACTATAACGGTTAGTTTAACGGTTAGTTTTCTTATTATAAAATAGAAGTATTCCTTTCAAATTTACGATACCATTCAAAATTGCACAATCAAGTATTCACTAAATATGAGTTCTAGTGACGATGAAGTTCAACAATCTTTGCCTCCACCTCAAGTACCGTTTATAATTCGTCTATTGCTGCTAGTGATATGCAATTTATGAAGTTAGGCATAAATTAGTATGAAGACTTGATGTTCGATGACTTTGAAAACATGTATTTGCAACTAAAGCATCACTATACCGAAGAAGGTTCTAGTTCAAGACGGCTGAAGCGCAAAGAAGTGCATAGGGGTTGTGAAGAAGCTAACGGTCGTCTTTGGAATGACTACTTTGCTCCGAATCCAATTTACGAAGAGAGCTTTTTTCGATGACGTATCTGAATGCATTGTCATCGTTTCAATCAAATTTTCGATGATTTGAAAAACAATTATTCATATTCACACAAAGCGTTGATGAAGTGGGTAGAATCGGTTTATCTCCCAACAAAAATCACGTGTGCCATACTAAAGTTGGCATATGGCATGGCAGCTAACCAAACGAACTAATATATACGTATTCGTGAAAGTACTACTCTCAAGTCTCTTCAGAGTTTTTGTAGAGGTGTTATTGAACTTTATTCGAAAAAATCCCTTAGAAGGCCAAATGAAAGTGACATCCAATAGTTACTGGATAAGCATTCAACAAAGCACGGGTTTCCCGAAATGCTAGGAAACATTGACTGTATGCATTGGGCGTGGAAAAATTGTCCAGTGCATGGAAATGTCAATATACGTGAGGTGACCATGGACATCACACCATCATGCTCGAGGTAGTTGCATCACATGACCTTCGGATTTGGCATGCATATTTTGGCGTGGCATGGTCGAATAATGATATCAACATCATAAATCAATTACCAATATTCAACGAAATTTTAGAAGGTGTGCGCGTAAATGGAATAGAATACAACATGAGATATTATCTTGCAAATGGTATTTATCCTAAATGGGCGACGCTTGTCAAAAGTTTCAAATATCCGCAAAGCCCAAAAATGTTGGAATTCAAGAGACGTCATAAATTGCAAGAAAGGATGTCGAGAGGGCATTCGGTGTCCTCAAGCTCGATGGCACACTATACAAAGGCCAACAAAAATATGGAGCAAAAGTTAATAAGTGTTATAATGTATGCATGCATTATACTACATAATATGATTTGTAAAAGATGAAGGAGATGCAATGACCGACTGGTCGGGTGATGAGGGTGAAGAATCTGAACTAGCTAACCATGGATCGATGGTAGATTTCGAAGAACACTTGGCAAGATTCAGGAATATACGTAACAATGAAGCTCATCATGCGCTTCGAAATGATTTAATGGAGCATATATGGTCTATTAAACAATAGTCGGTTTGAGTGAGGTTGATTTTTGAAAATTTGTTTATGTAACTTCTTTAGTTTTTGTTTGCTTGTAGTTGTTTTTTATTGTTTATGTAATAATTTAATTTGTAATTTTTAATTATAATTTATATGATTTTTATTATTTTTGTTTTAAATTTATTTACTTGACCTTATTTTATATTTAAATAATATAAAACAAAATTTAAGATACTTTAAAAAGTATTATAGTTTATAGAAAGAAAATGTAAAAGTAGGTGATTATATGAAATATACGGGTGTTTAAAAATGGATAAATATAGTTTTTGATGTGTTGAAAGTGGATTAATGAAAATCTAATGTGACAGCTGATGTGACATGTTTAGTTTTTTTACTCATCCACTATTGTGGATGCTCTTAGTTTCTTCTTTTTCTTGATGTTTATGAATAGGTTCTTTTAACGTCATGATTTTAATGAAACCCACTCTTGTAATTTCTAGCTAAACCTCCTTCATAACAATCGCTAATGTTTGAATTAAAATTCCCCTTAGCAAACCAGCTGTTTAGCATTATTTTGATTTCATGATTGATAATGACATAGGTTCCTTAATTGATCGAAGAGTGAATTCATGATCTTGATAGTGAATTCATGATCCTGATCTTGATAGTTAATTCATGATCCTGATCATGTTTAAGCCTTGGCTCTAATTCTAATAATGTTTAACAAAATATGGGTTGGGTTCAAATAAAATCAAAAAAATTAGGAAAATCAATAAATTAGATCTTCATATTTGATCTATTAAGATCAATAACTTATATTTTTTTAAATAAAAAATAGAAGCTTGTACTATTATAGGACCATATGTAAAAAAGTTAAAAATATGAGTTATTAATTTTAATAAATCAAAAGTGAAAATTTAAATTATTGGTTTTTATAATTTATTTTAATTTTCATCTGAGCACAACCCAACAAAATTAAGCACTTATTTAGCTAAATAAATTATTATAAGTTATTAATTTAATCAAAAAGAGTTTTTGAAATGAAATATATATATATATATATATATATATATATATATATATATATATATATTAAAATTGGTCCGACCACCGGTCCAGTTAAAACGGTTTATCGTTCAACAGAAATAGTCCAAATATACAACCGGATCAGTTCTATGAACCGGGCTAACTAGACAATCCGGTCCGTTTTCGAAAACACAAGTTTCTAACATTTAAATCTTAAACAAGCCTTGACTTTCGCAAATACATAAAATAATGAATCAAACTATACTTTCTAGTAATTACACTAGAGAAACTTAACTTTGTTTCTCTATGTATATCAAACTTGCTCAAAGAATAAATTAAGTCTAAAAATCTTTGAATCTCTACAACTTAAATTTGTATCTTTGTGCAACGTTACTTTTCTATCCATAGAGAAGTGTGGAATTTTAATTAATGATACTTCTGTACCACTTCTCCCATAGAAAATTGATTATTTATACTTTATGAGCATAATTGAGAATATTTCATATATTTCTCGTCGAATATCCACACACATAAGAACAAGGAAGGAAAAATCACTAAGCTTTAGATGGAAAACACTTCCAATAAAAAGTTTTTATGAAAAGAAACAAATTAATTATAAAAATTTATTTAACAGTGAACATACAAATGAATTATTTTATAAAAAGCTCAAGATTAAATTTTTATCACACCTTGGAAATATGTTGTTCGGCGCATCATTCGACGCATAATAAGTTGTAGAAGGACCTTTACCAAGAAAATTGTAAATAGCCATGGACTACAATATTATCTCCCCCATCTTTATGAAGCTTCCTCATTTTACTCTTTATCACCTCACATTGACTTGACGCCATCCTCTTGTCTGTGGAAGGCCGTCACCATGGATCGTCCTTGTCACATCCTGACGAAAGCCTTGGGAGTTTGGAATACGACTATGGCTTAAAACACATCACTTACTAGTAATATCGAATACCGATACTAATGTTTGAATCCAAAACACAAAAAATAAACTTTTGTGGTCATAAAGCAAATATATAAAACTTTGTTGTTAATCCTAATTAAATTTGGGTTTTAAATACATTTTATAAAATATGTAGCCAATATATTAAAATCAAACTTCTAAATATATTTGTAAAATTATGTGGCAAATATATTAAAAAGCAAACTTCACTGTAGCAGTGAAGTTGCTTTTTAATATATACTAGTATTTTAACCCGCGCTACGCGTGCGAGAGTTTGGTTGTTTTTCTCTGTCTTACGCGATCGTGACTTTCTTCGTTGTCGGGTTGGCTCATCGGAAACCACAAAAGCGTATACACCAGTTCGATTAAATACCGAATACCGATACTAATGTTTGACATCAAAACACAAAAAAATAAACGTTGTGGTCAAAAAACAAACTTCACCTACGTTACGCGTACGGAAGTTTGGTTGTTTTCCTTTGTCTTACGCTACCGTGACTTTCTTCGTTGTCGGGTCGGCTTATCGGAAACCACAAAAGCGTATACCGATACCGGTTCCGAAATATCGAATACCGATACTAATGTTTGAACCCAAAAACACAAAAAAATAAACTTTTGTGGTCATAAAGCAATATATAAAACTTTGTTGTTAATCCTAAATACAATTTGGTTTTAAATACATGTTATAAAAATATGTAGCCAATATATTAAAAATCAAACTTTTAAATATATTTTATAAAATGTGTGGCCAAAATATTAAAAAGCAACTTCACTGTAGCAGTGAAGTTGTTTTTTAATATATAATATAATTGTAATTATCTCTCAGAATTATTAACTAAAAACACTTCATTGTTCCAAAAATTTCAAGATTTTTTATATGATATTTCTCATATTTTCTAAACTACTTTAAATTTTATAAAGTCAAAAATAATTTTCAAATATCTTCCCAATTTCTGATATAGTTTTTAATTTTATTACTATTAAATCTAACTAAGTAAATTCTTGAAATACATCGTATTATAGTATTAAACAAATTTACAGTTTTCCTAAAGTTTTGTGATTTATTTTTTTAAATTTCCCTAATTTGCATTTATTTAAAAAAAAAATTTCAAACTAAATAAATAATAATATATAATACTATTTTATTAGGGTTATGTTTTTCCAAAATTCCTTATTAACGCAAATCATTACTAAACCTATTCCTACAATCATAGTCATTCAGATGGTATATTTTTTTATTTCTTGCTGAAGAAAGTTAATTATTATAATTAATTCTAAACTAATATATTATTGAATTTTCTCAATTTTTAATATATTGTTATTGTTAACGACCGGTGGTTAGATTTTAAAACCCTAAGTTAATCATGGATATTAGGGTTTTAGGTTATTTTTAAATTAAATAAATCTATAAAATCTAACTTGGTTTTCTTAGGTTTTTATATTTCTCCGGCCACCCTCTTCTCATCACATTTGCGACATCTGTCTCTCCCATAAAAAAGTTTGCTTTTATAATTAGCCTAACTCATTGTAGATGTTAATCTTGATGTGTTAATGTGAAGACTGCATAACTACATGGGTCGTTGGTTACCAGGTCGTGGAGCTGGAGTTGTGTTTTGGTTCGACTGATCGACGTCACGAAGTTTATCTTTAATTAGTCACATACAATATTTGATTTTACCAAGCCATGTGTACTTTGTTATTGTTTTTTGTGTCAAGTAGTGGAGACTCGAGAGTAGACGAGTAGTGGTCTTAGTTGGTAATTTTTCTTTTGTTAACGTTGCATGCTCCGAATTTAAGCTTTAAGTATGATTAAAGCAATGATTTTCAAGCAGTAAAACTATACTTTTTCATCTGCATTACTTAGAAAACACAAGTCTCTAAACCAACAAATCCTAATCACTTTAAATATAACTTTAATTTGCAACGGAACCTTTCCCACTAGACTAAACATAATAACTGTTTGGTGACTAGTATCATTTTTTTTAACGTCTAAACATAAAATAAATTTATACAGCCGCCATACAGGTGTCTTTCATGTTAACCATATGAGACAATTAAGCCATACATGGGCGTGCATTAATTAAAAATTAGTCTTGTTTTCCACGTTAGTTTTTTTTTACTTTAATCCTAGCTACCAATGCCACTATAAAAGCAGAAATTTGTAGTCCGATATGGAGGCAAATTCAGCACTTTTCTAGGGTCACACATGCAGTTTCGCATGCTCATATATAAGATTTCATGAATCCATCAATGCCATCTTAGGATTGCATAAATACAACCAAAATGAAACTTTTAGTTATCATCTCAAAATTTCAAATGGCTCTCTCATCATCCGAGAATCGCCGTACCTTTCGGTCCATTAGTTTGCCAACATGATCGCACCCCAGCACTCTTCAAATCGAAGAGGAGCTCGCCAAGTTCAAAACATGGGAGGCATCTATTTCATCTATTCCTGATGCACAAACAATTTTCACTGGTCTAACAAGTTTGGATAGATTGTACACATGTGTTGACAGTCTTCTAAGTTTGTCACAGACCCAACAAGCCCTTTCTCACCATCAATATCAGAAAGTGGTGGATGAGTTGAGCAAATCGATCAATGATGCTTTTGGAAATCTGTGGCTCTGTTAGAGACTTAGTTTCACAAGTGAAGGAACATTTAAGAGGCGTTCAATCAGCTATAAGAAGGAGAAAGAAGGACTTCATCATTGAGACTTCATTTGTAAAGAAACTGATGAAGGATGTCAAAAGAGGTGTTGCAGATTTGAAGCATATGGATCACATTTATGGCTCAAATCCCTTGAATCTTGAACCCCATCTCGCTTCGGTGATTAGAGTACTGAGAGATGTCAGTGATATCAGCCTTTTGGTCTTTGGAATGCTCTTGTCATTTTTTCTGTGTCGATATCAAAGTTGAAGTCAGCAAGTAAATGGTCCATGATCTCGAAATTTATTCACAAAGGAACAACAGCGGGAAGCAACGATCAGCATCAAATCTGTGTTGAGGCTTTAGATTGCAGCATTGAAGGCATTGAGATGGTTTGGAGTGCATTTTTCGGAAGTTGATCAAAACAAGAGCTTCCCTCCTAAATATTGTCTCACTAATATGATTTTTGCAACACTTGGTATATATACGAGTGCTGTTACACATACCCATCTTTTTGAGTGTCCAAATTGTAAAGTTCAATAGCCATGTAAATTTCAGCATGTAACATATATTTTATCTTTGGACAATGATGGCAATTCGGGTAGTGGCATGTCTTTTCATAGGGCAGGTATGTCCATACGTTATACGAGATTTCAAACGTCAATGGTAGTTTGAAGCTTGAGAGTACTAGTGCCAACCCGTTGTAGGAGGAAACAGACTAGCTTGTAAAACCCCTTGGCTTGCATATGGCTAGAGAGCTCATTGCCAACATTTATTAATGACTAAAAAATTTTGCGCTCGAGTGAGATTCGAACTTGTTACCATGTCACAAAGGTCTTAACTTCTTATACACAGAAGCTCTCAGTGACCAAATGGCCACCGTCACCATATATGCAAGATAATTTTTGATAAATAAAAAGGGACTTGGCTTCCATAGTGTGCTTGCATGTGTTTTGGATAATTGGATATGATTTGATTTTGGTCTTTTAACTTGAAAGCAATGATTACTAGGTATCATTCATTAACTATCCACATGAGTACAGATAAGATAAAATCTAAAAAAAATCTAATTATCATATCTTCTAATTATATTATACTATATATAAAAAATAGTTTGATGAACAGTACCATTGAAGGGTAGTTTTGGTATTTCGGTCTTTTTTGAGTTTGATAACCAGTGGTCATTTTTGAGCAAACGCCGGCCAGCCACCACAGAACCAACGTAGATCACACTATCACAGCACTCTACCAGTGTACCATCCACAACCATACACCTCCCGCCACTGTAACCGAGCGGCGACAATGAGCTACGGTGGCAAAAAGCGGTGGTTGGGACATGGCGTTGACTGACAACGGCAGTTGGCGGTGGTGTGTGTAGGCAGGTTTCACCCAAAACGACCCCTACAACTGAGTGCCGCCTAATCGGCTACGAAACCACCATTTCCCGCCACCATCAACCTCAACTTCACGACTTCAGTCAAGAAGGTTACCACCATGCTAAAATAAAACAGGTACAACAAACGTTTATCCTCATATTAACCCTCAAACTTATCTTCCCAACACCTCTCAGCACCACCTCGACAACCACCACCAGATGCCGCCGCCGCCGCCGATCGCTTTCAGCAATACCTTCGAATCAATACCGCCCCCACCAAACCGAGACTACACCAGTGTCGTTACCTTCCTCCGAATCAACACCGCCCACCCAAACCGATGGTGGCGACGGGCTACAACAGTTCAAGAACAGAAAAAAAAAAGATGAGATCGGTGACTTTGGGAAAAAAAACCATGGGTTAGATCTATTGATATAAAAATGAATTTCAAATGAAAAGGCAAAGTGATTTATTTGAAGGATCAAGTCCGCAAATAATACTTTTTTTCTTTCTTATTTAACACTCTTCTTTTAAATTCATAAATTTTTTAGAAAACTAATAATTTAAAAGATTATAACTAATTATTAAATAAATATTCAAAATTAAAAGATTATAATTTCTTACAGATTCGTCATACGACAACTCAATACATGCAATGTGCCAAAACCATAAACAAAATGTTAATGAAAATAATTTAAACAATAAAGTGGAAGCAACTTATCAATATTTTATATATGTTACTTAATTTAGAAACTATATGAACACTTAATTTTTTTTTGTAATTTGTTTATTGTTTAGAAAAACATATCAGGTTAAATATAATAACTTTGTATTAAACGGTACGTGTTAATTTATATTTCGATGTTACATATGCTAATTTAGAAACTAGATGAACAACTATTTTATCACATTACATATGTCGCCATCATACGTATCTTTTTATGTACGTTTTTAGTTGGTATACTTTTCGATATGAATAAATTTATTTAGAAAAAAAATCAGGTCAAATATAATGTGCGTTCATTCAACGATATAAATTCGAGTTACTCTACGTCACAGTGTAAAATTCGAGTTACTATACTTTATTATGATACGTACGATGCCGCCGCAACGCGCGGGAGGTTAAAAGACTAGTTATATAAAAAAAATCAATCTTATTTAATAAAAGTAGGTTTTTAAAGACACGTGTTAACTTCTTGTAAAATCCATTATTTTTGTTTCTCGCCTCTCTTTTTATTAATTAAAATGATTAATAATAAGTAAACTAAATAATTAAATATCCTAACTAAAATCTTTTTATTCTAATAAATTATTGAAACATACTAAATTATAAGATTTCAATTATATCTTATCTTAATCTATGAATTTATAGTTCTTGATTTTATTATTTGTTATTCATAATTTTATAAATTTTTATTATTTATTATTTCTTTAATGGCTAATTATATGTCACACAAAATATTAATAAAGTCTATGGTTTTAATAAACTTTTTCTACTCATGTAATACATGTGTTTCTAACATAGTATTACAATAAACACCGGTTTTGTAAAACTCAGCACTTGGAATGGTTTCGATTCGCTTTTTTTTCAAATCGGTCAATACTCGGAATCGGTAAAACTTGGAGTAACTGGATACTACTCAGCCAACTCGGCCCACTCGGCCTACTCGGCCTACTCGGTCCGACTAGGTCCAACTTGGTTAAGTCGGATTTTAGCTGTTTTTTCACCGATTTTCGTTATTTTTCACGGATTCATGTTGTATTTTCGTTGGTTTTCATTAATAAATTTGATAAATGATTATTAGATACATATTAAAAAATAAATATCATAATTTAAACTACTATATTATTTGTGTAGGGGGTGAACCTAGAAGCTCGGGAAATCAAATCAAAGTGAAGATCAAGTTAAAGACAAGCGAAAGTGAAAGAAGCCGCGTGACAACTTACTTGTCGCGTGAGAACTAGCTTCTCGCGTGAGAAGTTGATCTCGCGCGAGACATTATAGTTTAGTATAAATACTTAGTTTGCTTTGTATTTAGTTAAGCTTTTGTCTATTTCCTGAATTTGTAACTCCTGTGTAATCTTTCAAATTCAGAGAGCAATCAAAGAGAAGTTATTTATATTGTGATCTTCACTTCTATTCTTCTACTTCTCAATCCGTAATTATTTACATTCCGCATTCACAATTACGAGATCGATCTGATTATTGTGACGATAAGATAGTTTTTAATATATATTGATTTCACATATTTTGTTTTAAACATTAGTAAACCAATAATATTTGACATATATTTAATTTCTCAAAATTATTTTTTTACAATATACCATGCCGAGTACTCCTAGCATTTACTCTACTTCTAGACCGATTACTCGCAACTCCCTAATTGACCCATCTCGCAGCATCTACGACTTTTACAACCATGATAATTAAACACAAACTACTTATCATTGTCAATTTGACAAGAATAACCACGAAGTTAAATTATGTATATTCTATTCTCTAATTCCAATCTAAGTATTAGTAGTATAATTGTATTAGGTTACAGTCAAAAGAAAAGGAAAAAGTTAAGAGTTAACTAACTGACGTAATATTTATAGATTTAAATAACTATTGT